>JARQOD010000002.1:204276798-204308996 GCA_033576555.1 Oophaga sylvatica
ATGAAGAAAAAAGCGACATAGTCCCACCCTGCAGAGTAACAGGACCTCCCAAATTAAACCAGTATCCCCAAAAATAAAACACATCACAGAAGAAATAATAACCCTTAATTATCCCCTACAGCAATAATGTCCCATATCCTGCTCCCTTCCTGTAATAAAGTCCCTCATCTTGGCCCCATATGTTCTCCCTCCTGGCCCAATACATTTCCATTCTGCCCCCATACATTCTCCCATCCTGGCCCTATACTTCTCCATCCTAACCCCATATGATGTCCAATCCTGGCCCCATATGTGCTCCCATATTGGCCCATATGTCCTCCCATCTTGGCCCCATGTGTCTCCATCCTGACCCCATATATTATCCCATCCTGGCCCCATAATCTTCATCCAGATCCTATATGATCGCCCATCCTGACTCATATGTTCTCCCATCCTGGCCCTATACATCTCCATCCTGCCGCCATATGTTCTCCCATCTTAGCCCCATATATCCTCCATCTTGGCACTATGTGTCTCCATCATGTCCCCATATTGTGGCTTTCAGTTCAAAAAATTTAAAAAAAAGTTTCCCTTACCTATATAGAGCGACGCCCTCTTCCTCATCGATTTGGGGCATTCTGGCGCATGGCATTGACGTCATACACTGGAGATGTGCATGCCGACACCAGCTGATGGCCTCTGATTGGCTGGCGGCTAAAAACTATTGCAATGCTGGTGGCTTTCTGCACAGCAATAGATTTCAACTGCATGTGTGTCCGAGGACATATTTTCAGTTGTTTTACACTTTTTTGTAAAGTGTAATGTATAATTCCACATGTGTTAATTCATAGCTTTGATGCCTTCAGTGTGATTCTACAATTTTCAGTCATGAAAATACAGAAAAATTGTTGAATGAGAAGGTGTGTCCAAACTTTTGGTCTGTACTGTAGGTGGCACTCACCTTTTGTAAATCTTGATAATTTGCATGTAGGTCACTTAGGACCATTAGGTGTTCAAAGGTGGAAATCTTCTGTGGTCGGTATGCTGTAAATCCCTGGTAGCTATTATGTCACTCAGACCAAGTAACCATAGGAATGTTATCCAATAAACTTTTTACCAGGCAATTTGCGCTCCCGTAGGTGTAGGATCCAAGGCTTCTTATTATCCAAAAAAGGTTTTTATTATTTATCAAGAAAAAGTACATACCTGGTAAAAAGTTGCCTGGTAAAAAGTTATTGGTTCAAACATAACAGTATAAAAATGAGGCAATATCATTTAAGGCAGGGGTGGGGAACCTCAAGCCCCAGGGTCATTTACGGCCTAAAGGTACTGCCACACTAAACAATTCCCGCTGCGATCACGAACGAGCTTACTAATGCGATCGCTAGCGGGATTGTTTCTATATCGCTAAGTGCGGCCACATTAACGATAAAAGTTAACGACGCTATCGCCGTTACGATCTTCTTAACGACTTTAGCGGTACAAAAAGTACCGCTAAATCGCTAAGAAAAGGTTGCCACACTCAGCGATAATACTTACCCAGCGGGAGCGCCGACGATAAAATAGGGTCCGGAGCGATTCCAGCGACGAGCGAGAATCACAGCAGGAAGCTCGTCGCTGGAAGCTGCCGCACTGAACAACATCGCTAACGGGATCTCTAAATAGTGACGTTTTTTAGCGATCCCGTTAGCGATATTGTTCAGTGTGGCATACCCTTTAGATGACCTTTTATCTGGCCCCTGTGCAGATTCTCAGGGACTGCAGTGCTTGGGCAGGGAGCTGTATCTTGATTGCCACCGGGTCATTAATTTCTTCTTGCTCTGTTATCACAAACACACACACACACACACGCAGTGTTCACTACTGAACATTGAAGGGCATGCAATGAAAGATTATGTCCAGACACCAGTGCCAGAGTCAGGATGTACTTTGTGGGCGGAGCTTGTACGGCCCCAGAAGGATGGTATAAATATCCAAATGGCCCTTAAATTTTAAGGCTTTTTTTTACAAATTAATAAATCAGTAGGAACCAACAAAATGAGAAATATCAGATCATCGCTGTTATTCACCAATCTGATATTACAGTACATGATCAGTGTGACAAGTGTCATAAATAGCTTGAAAAGGATGGTTTTAGAGTAAATGAAAACTGCAGAGAAGGACATAGCATGTAATAATTTACAGGAGATGAAAAGTGTCCTCACTTAGTAATATTGGTGATGACAGATTATTGCACATGAATTGCATAATGCAGTTCCTTTCACCCATACCAGGCAGGCATTTACAGTTCAAGAGGTAAATAGGTACAGTGGCTTACAAAAGTATTCAACCAATTGGTTTTTTACCTATTTTGTTGCATTACAACCTGTATTTAAATATTTTTGTAATCCGATTTATGTATGTATGTATATTTAGGTGAAGAATGAAAAATATAGGCAGAAATTAAATTTATGGGACCAGCTAACAAAAAATTGGCCTGTGCATATGTATATACCCCTTTTGCTATTAAGCAAACATTTCTGGTGCAAGCAATTATCTTCATAAGTCAATATGCTTAGTGAAGGGAAGTCCACCTGTGTGCAATCTAAGAGGCTGCAACACCATGAAAACCCAGGAGATCTTCAAACAAGTCAGGGACAAAATTGTTGAGTAGTACAAGTCAGGTTGGATTATAAAAATATATTCCAATCTTTTACGATCCCCTGGTCACCATCAAATCCATTATCATCAAATAGAAAGAACATGGTACCTCAACAAACCTGCCAAGAGAGGGCCGCACACCAAAACTCTCAGCCCAGGCAAAGAGGGCATTAATTAGAGAGACAGCACAGAGATCAAAGGTAACCTGAAAGAGCTGCAGAGTTCCCAAGCAGGGGCTGGAGTATCTGTCCATATGACCACAATAAGCCGTAGACTCCATAGAGGTGGCATATATGGAAGAGTGGGCAGAAAAAGCCTTTACTCACACACAAAAAATTGTAAGCCTCGCTTTGAGTTTGCCAAAAGACATGTGGGAGACTCCCCAAATGTATGGAGGAATGTGCTGTGGTTTAGATTAGACCAAAATTGAACTTTTTCGCCACAAAGGTAAACATTGTACAGTATCTTGCTCCAAACCAACACAGCTCATCACCCCAAGAACTCCATCCCCACAGTGAAACATAGTCGTGGCAGCATCATGCTGTGGTGCTATTTTTTGGCAGCAGGGACATGAAAAATGACCTGAGTCGAGGGGAAAATGGATGGTGTGAAATGCTGGGATATTCTTAAGCAAATCCTGTTTCAGTCTGTCAGTGATTTGAGATTGGGATAAAGGTTCACCTTCCAACAAGACTGTGACTAAATGGATGAAGCAAATTCGAGTGGTTTAGAAAGAAACATGTAAATGTTTTGGATTGGCCTAGTCCAAGCCCAGACCTTAATCCGATTGAGAATTATAGTCAGACTTGAAGACTGCTGTTCATTAGAGGAAACCATCTAACTTGAAAAAGCTGGTACAGTTTTGCCTCGAGGAATAGGCAAAAATCCCAGTGGCAAGATGTGGAAAGCTCATATAGACTTATCCAAAGCGACTTGCAGCTGTAATTGCTGCAAAATGAGTCTCTACAAAGTACTGACTTTATCAGGGTGAATAGTTATGCACACTGAAGTTTTCAGTATTTTGTCCTATTTGTTGTTTGCTTCACAGTTAAAAGAAAACAAAATGTTCACAGTTGTAGGCATGTTCTTTACATGACTTGATGCAAACCGTAAATAAAACAGTAACATTCCAAGGTTGTGAGGTAGCAAAGCAAGAAAAATCCAAGGGAGTGAATATTTTTGCCAGCCACTCTTGATACATAGATAGATAGAAGCTTTGAATGCCAAACATGGGTGCAAAGCTTTGAAGGTTATCACCAGAACTTCTTGTATACAAACCCCAAAAATGGGTGTAACACTCCAAAGCGTGCTTGAGAAAAGCTCTGCCTTTGAGAAAGATAGATATGTTTTATAGAAAACAAATGATTGTGATTGATGATGGATGGATGTGTGTCTTTGCATCCAGAGAGCTATAATGCACTTGCATAACGTGCAGGATGAGTTGTAGTTTTGGTGCCATATTTGGGAGGTGGGGCTGAAGGAAAATATATATTTCTTTCAAATGATTATTATTTGTTTAATGGTTTGGAATAAAATCACACAAAATCTCACTATTCCTGCATCTCCAAGGTTTGCAATACTTCACATCAGTGTAACTTGGAAATGGTCTGCTTCTGCCCTGTCTCTGCAGTGGACTGACTGCTTGTCCTTCTGCTCCTGATCTAGTTACTGTGGGCCAGCGTCAGAACTGAGCCTGATCTTGGATTTATCACCTTTGGGAGGCCAGTAGAATTTCTGGATTATCGGACAAAAAAAAAGTCCTTTTTACAATGGGGAGTAGATGCAGATATTGAGTTTAGGTGGATTCTAGGAACCATAAAGGGAGGGCAGGACTAAGGTGTATTATATGTTTCATAGGAACAGCTAAAGAGTAAATACTGAATGTTCCTGGCTGGGTAGGGTTGCTAAAAGGCTAAGTTATGGTGGTTTTATGGCTTTGTGGCCAATGGTTATTTATATATCCACGATGGTCCATGGTAGTTTAGAGGTTAATGACTGTATAACCACACTTTTCTTCTAGGGTGAAAATTATATAACAAGGCACCAATTCAAATTAACTTTACACCATGTAAAACATGGAGCTGCATATGGTAGTAGTTTTCTCTTTGGGATAGTACAGCTAGATGCCCCCTACTGTGACATGTAAAAATGATACTAAAAATGAAAAGATATAAGAAACATCATTGGTGGACTAAGCTGGTTAAAATATTTTTGAAATCTATTCCACACCCTCCATGTGATTGACAGCTCAGTCATCCAGTCTGGTGCAGGGAGTGCTGAGCTGTCTGGGCAATGATTAACAGCTTGACCGTCCAATATGAGTCCGGGAGGTGCTGTGCTCTCTTCAGGTGTTCTGTTTGTATTACCCTCTCTGATCTGGTCTGCTATCTTCCTGGTATTCTGACCTCGGACCGTTACCCGACTATGCCTTTGTTTCGGCCATCTGTCTATGACTTAACCTCCTGACTATTGACTTTGGACTCCTTGACTATCCCGACTCTCAGCTTGTCTATAAGTGACTAAGCGTCACATGTTCATTATGGGCCAGGGTAGTGAAGGGAGTTGATCAATGTAGACCTTGTGTCCACTTGTTTCCAGACTTTCAATTACTACAAGATGCTAAAGTAGGCAGATCCAAGCTCTGCTTAACTTCACCTACCTCTGTACTGATCTAACAGATGAGCACATAGGATTTTCACTGCCTGAAGCAAGCGGTGAAATGTGACTCCACCTGTTTGCTCCCATCCAATACACCCACACTCCAAAAAAATGAAATTGTGCCATCTCTTAAAGCTATAACAAAGAGGTAAAAACAACAATGTTTTTCGTTATGGATCTTTTTCACCATTCATCATTTAACATAGGTTATAAATGTTATATTAGTAGAGGTCCAAAGCAGAAGAACAGAGGTATCATGTTGACTTAACATTTGGAGGAAATCTAAGAATGGTGTAGATGTTATCAATAGATGTGTACTTTCCATCGACATACTGTAGATGGGAAATATGTAAACAGCTGTATTCTATAAATGATTAAAAATGTAATGAGGTTCCAATCCATTCCTTCCCTTGCCTCATCCACTTGTTTGGTCGAAGAAAATAGTAAAAAAAGAGACCGTCTTAATGAACACCATGAAAATGTGTATTAGCATTATAATAGATTCAGGGATTTTTTTTCTTGTTAGCTTATAAAACAATTATGGACTGCCAACATGTTGACAATCAAATATCTAAACCAATGTCCAACCAGATCGTTTGCCTCTTCTGTACAATATCTACCATCAATACAACTATAGTTTATAGTGGGATTTTTTTCCTGCTGCCAGTAACATCACGACGGTTTGTCCTTTTTAACCATTTAGAACAGCACTATTTCTCAATTAATCATTAGTTTGAACTTTGTTTCCAAGTTTGCCTTAACTTTAACATTATTGTTAGTGACTCAAAAGTATTTTTTATTTAAATTTACTGTCTGCCCAATATAAATGTTTCATGGTCTTCACATAAGCAATAGAATGCCACAATCATTTGCTTTTCGTTATTACCCATAACAAGTTAATCCATTCATTAATACATGGTAGTCATTCTTGCCCCAGTGCTTCGCCTCCAGCAAATTGTACTTTGCCCCTCAGTGCGGATCACTCCTGAGAAAAGAAAACCATGTTTTACAAGGACCTGTTGTTTTTGTAGTGTCCTTATAATGTAATTAGGCCTTCAGACCACCAGATCTTTTAACACAGCTCTCCAAGGATCCCAACCCATCACTTTTCAGATATGTCTGGATTTCAGATTATTGCATTCATATTTTGTGTTTGTGGCACCGGAGCCGTAATTGGTGCAGTGGTTTCAAACGAATGGAGAGTGACCAGCCGAGCCAGCTCTGTCATTACGGCCACTTGGGTGTTTCAGGGCTTGTGGATGAACTGTGCCGGGAATGCTCTGGGGTCATATCACTGTCGCCCACACTTAACCATTTTCCGTGTAGAAGGTAAGCAGGGCTCCTTTTTATTTCATTTTTCCTTTATTTTCTGTTTTCTAAGGAAACTTTTGTGTGAAATATGAGTGATGATGCTTTACTGTGTAGTTTTAGTGGATATCTGTAAAAGAAAAGCTATAGCTACATATACCATGTGGGTTTGAAATAAAAATACATATTTTTCACTTTAATTCAAGGAGTGCTGCCTTATTTTTGCTTTGTCTGGATTGGGGCAAATACTGGATGTTTGCTGAGGAGGCTTGTGCACCCACTTTTTGGTTTTGTGCTGTTCCATTTTTTATATACATATATATTAATACATATTTTTTGTAAAAGCTATAAAAAGCATTCTTTCAATACTATTCACTCCTCAAGTAATACATAAGAACTAAGAAGATATGGTAACGATGCTCACATATTTTATGGTTCCTGGTTTACGACAAGGATATTTTCAATATGTTAGTTGTTCCCAGCCAGTATGGGAACAAGTGATGGAAAAGTTGTGCACTTTGTGTAACTGTTCAGCTTCCATAGCCAGAGAAATAAAGGGAGTTTTAGCAAGTCTTCCAACAGTTTTTCTTTTTTTTTTCAAAATGTTGCAAAATTTTGCCATGTGCCATTTTGTCGCATGACGTCTTGCAATTTTACACTTTTCTAGCCACTCTTAGAAAGTACATGTGGCCGGTCATAAACATTGAGACAGATTTCTGACCAGCAGCTTTTAAAAATAAAAGTTGCATAAAAAACATAAACTCACTCCAGGATGGAGGAGGCCTAAAATGTATAGTGACATTTCTGGACAGACGTGTAATGAGGCACAGTCATCAAATGTTGTAAATTTGGCGTAGCCAGAAGCAAAACTGATTTAAAAATTCCGCTCCAGATAAATTTTCCCAATAAAATGTAACATTTCTCTGTCTATCAGAGAAAGACAATTACCAGAAAAGCTGAGATGGTTGGGGATAAACATGGTGCCAGGAAACATTGTTTAGTTATCAGTTTCAGCTCTCTTTTTCTTTGCTCTAACTTGTGAGAAAATAAGAGTGCGAGGGCCGAACATTTGTGAATAATTCCTAATAATATGTGTACTAAATTCTCTGGTGGATCAGGAAATATAACTTGTTACTTATAAAAAAAAATGGCACCTGAAGGCAATGTATAGGCATGTCTCACCATCGTGATTGTGTGATTCTAAATAATGTATTCCCTTGGCAACATGCATTGATATGGAGCTTCCTCCAACCGGTTCCAACAACTTGCACATACATGTACTTGCATTACTGCTAAGGGATGTCTGCTGGATATTAATGGGAATGTGTCATCATAAAATTACATATTGCTTCAATCAAAATTTTGTGTTACATGAATAAAAACATAAATACAAAAAAATGTATATACAGTGGTGTGTAAAAGTTTGGGCACCCCTGGTCAAAGTGACTGTTATTGCGAACAGTTAACCTGTCAGGAAACCCGTGATCTCAGAACCACCAGCAGTTGTGTCTACTCTACATAGCTAAATACCCTGCCTAACAGTCCGTTTATTACATTACACACATAAACAGATCTTTAGAAAAAGTATTTCTAAAGTCCATTTATGATATGTACATGAGGCCTTTGACTAGAAGGTGGGGGGTTAGTGTCCTGAGACCAGTCGGCCCACTCCCCTATGGGAGTGATAACATGACTTACAAGCATCTGCATCATCGCTAGCGATATACATACCTCACTGTATGAGCGCGGCTTCTTTCCCTCACTGTATTGATCCTCTGAAGCCGGGTATACGCATTCTGGATTCAGAGAGGCGCACTGCTCATGATCGAAGTCTTCTTAAATTCTAAAGATCTGTTTATGTGTGTATATTTTTATATTTTAAAAATTTCAAAAAGGAAAATGAGCCAATGCAAAGGTTGGGCACCTTTGGAGATTTGTGTGCTCAGATAACTTGACCAAGTTTTCAGACCTTTATTAGCCTGATAGGGTTATGGCTTGTTCACGATCATCACTAGGAAAGGCCAGGTGATGCAAGTTTCCCAGCTTTATAAAAACCCAGACTCCTCTAACTTTGTGCCGAAAAACAGCAGCCATGGGTTCTTCGAAGCAGCTGCATAGCACTCTGAAAATGAAAATGGTGAAGGCCCACGAAGAAGAAGGCTATAAGAAGATAGCAAAGCTTCATCAAGTTGCCCTTACCTCAGTTCAAAATGTAATTAAGAAATGGCAGTTAACAGGAACAGAGGAAGTCAAGACAAGGTCTGGAAGACCAAGCTAAATTTCAATGAGAGCTACTTGTTGGATTGGTAGTGAGGCAAATCAGAACACTAGCCTGACTGCAAAAGGCCTTCAGAAAGATTTATCAGACTCTGGAGTTGTGGTACATTCAGGTCCAGTTTTAGACAAAGTAGGGCCCTGGGCAAAAGTTTAAAGTGGGGCCCCAAATACTCACATATTGCACCACCACACAGAATCATTTTGGTTGTAGTTACATCTGACGCTCTCTACTCCATCAATGCTTTCAACTGTATCGGCATCTATGATGTCGATAAGTTGAATGCGTGATGTGGGGTTGCGGCACCGGGCCCCTCTTACTTACAAGTCCCATAGCGGCCGGGTGGTGTGCCGCTATTGAAGACACACCACTGGCTGGGGGCCCCTGGAAGAGCAGGGGTCCTAGGCAGCTGGCTGGTCTGCTTGCCCCTATTGCCGACCCTGTGTACATTGTTCTACTGTTCAGAGACACCTGGCACAAATATGGCCTTCTTGGAAGAGACATCAGAAGAAAACCTCTCCTGCATCCTCACCATAAAATTCAGAGTCAGAAGTATGTAAAAGAACATCTAAACAAGTCTAATGCATTTTGGAAACAAGTCCTGTGGACCAATGAGGTTAAAATAAAACTCTTTGACCACAATGATCAAAGTTATCTGTGGAGATAAAAGGGCACAATATTTCAGGAAAAGAACATCTCTCCAACCATTAAGCATGGGGGTGGATCAATCATGCTTTGGGGTTGTGTTGCAGCAAATGGCACGGGGAACATTTCACGGGTAGAGGGAAGAATGGATTCAATGAAATTTCAACAAATTCTTGATGCAAACGTAACACGATTTGTAAAAAAGCTGGGAATTGGAAGAATTTTCCAAGGAAGAATGGATGAAAATCCCTCAAAAAAGAATTGAAAGACTCTGGCTACAAAAACTCTTACAAGCTGTGATACTTTTAAAAGAGGGTGCTACTAGGTAGCAACCATGCATGTAACAGATAAATAAATATATATAAACAAAAAACTTCCTTCTCACCTCTACTGGGGGTGGTCTTTGTTGTCCTTTCTCATTCTCGGGTCCTCTACCAGAGGCCTGAGAGTTTGAGGGTTCTGCGCATGATCTTAGTAGTTCCACGCAATGCGCTTTTCTGGACAGAGAGCTCAGATGTTGCTCCTGGGATCTGTTGCAGCCATTCTTCCAACTTAGGGGTCACTGCTCCAAGTGCTCTTATCACCACTGGAATCACTATTGCCTTCACCTTCCACATCTTCTCCAGTTCTCCTTTGAGGCTCAGGTATTTCTACAGCTTCTCATATTCCTTTTTTCTGATGTTGCTGTCACTTGGCACTGCCACATCAGTTATCATTGCTGTCTTCTGATCCTTGTTTACTATCACAATGTCTGGTTGGTTAACAACACCTGCTTATCCATCCGGATCTTGAAGTCCCACAGGATTTTAGCCCTTTCATTCTCCACCACTTTTTCTGGGGTCTCCCACCTGGACTTAGGGGGACTTAGCCCATATGCTGTGCAGATGTTCCTGTATACAATTCCAACTACTTAGTTGTGGCGCTCGGTATACGCTGTTCCTGCTTGCATTTTACATTATGCCACTATGTGTTGGACAGTTTCTGAGGTTTCTTTGCATAGTCTGCACCTTGGGTCTTGTCTTGTGTGGTAGATTCCTGCTTCTATGGATCTGGTACTTAGTGCTTTCTCTTGTGCCGCTATGATTAGTGACTCTGTGCTGTCTCGGAGTCCAGCTTTCTCCAGCCATTGGTAGGATTTCTCCATGTCAGCCACCTCCATTATCTGTCGATGGTACATCCCATGCAGCGGCTTGTTTTGCTATGGCACTTCATATTCCTGTTCTTCCTTCCAGATCTGTGGTTGCTGCCTTATGCTTTCCCTCAGCATCTCATCTTTTGGTGCCATTTTTATGATGTATTCCTGGATACTCCTTGTTTCATCCGTGATGGTGGCTTGGAAGCTTATCAAGCCTCGACCACCCTCCTTTCTGTATTTGTACAAACAAAAAAAAAAAAAGTGAACTGCACAAGAGAATATTTATCTCCTACCTAGAGATGAATGGTCCTCTATTTAACTGAATACCTACAGCTTTTTCAAACGATTTGTGGTGCTCAGTATTGAAAACACATAACTATTGAAAATTAGAAGAAAAAATATATATCCCGCCTCTGCCCTGTGGAAAATAAATTAAATAAATTATATACCAAGGCTCCTAACACTATAATACCTACCTTAGGTGGCTGTTATAGCGTAGTGGTTAAAGTGCACAACCACAGACGTGGGAGACTGGGGTTCAAATCCCGGCTCTGCCCTGTTGCCCCCCTTCCTGCGCATTCTTAAAGCAGCAGGTCACCTGTTTTCTATTGGGGCTGTCTGAGCTGTGATGGTCTGTGCATACTTAAAGTCCTCACTTCCTTTGGAAGGTGCCTGGGCAACTATGTGTTTTGCTCTTAGTTGAAGTTCTCAGGTCCCTGATGAGCGCTTGCTTATTCTGTATTGCTTTGTCTTGCCTGAACTAATATTCAGTGTTTTTTCCCTAGTGCCATTGTCCCGAATACCTACCATCTATCTTTGGACACAGATGGTATCCTTGGGTCCTGCTGGTTCTCTTTTCTCTGGTTCCCTGGACCTCTCGGTCCTCCTCTCCCTGTACCTCTGTCCTATTTGGGTCTGACTCTCTGGTGTCTGGAGCTGTTGCACGTGAGCTTCCTTGGCTACGCCAGGTCTACCCCTGTACAGGGGTTCGCTCGCCGAAGCTCCCTCGGGGGTATTCTTTGTTTCAGCCCAGGGAGTTCTCACTGTGGGTTTACCTGCTTTATAACCTGAATAAAGCTTTGCTGATTCATCTGAAATCCTTGTCCGGCTGGTTCATAGGGTTCAGCTTCCATAGAGTCTTCTGTGGTCTAGTGGGTTCAATAACCTTGCTCTACCTGCCTTGGCATGACAGATTGAAGGAAAAAAACACACAACACCAGTGTAATGTGGCTGCAAGATCTGAGAATGAAACACAGAAACCAGCTACAGCAAGAACCAATCACCATTACAGAAGCAGACATCCAACAACGGGTCAAGGACATGAAGAGCTGGACAGCACCTGGCTCAGACATGATCCACACCTACTGGCCAAGGAAATTAGAATCAAAGAATCATAGAATGATAGAGTTGGAAGGGACCTCCTGAGTCATCTGGTCCAACCCCCTGCTCAAAGCAGGATTCACTAAATCATCCAAGACAAATGTCTGTCCAACCTCTGTTTGAAGACTTCCATTGAAGGAGAACTCACCACCTCACAAGGCACCACTCATTGATCACTCTAACTGTCAAAATTTTTTTTTCTAATATCTAATCTGTGTCTCCTCTATCACGGTGAGAATTGCAAGAGAACTCACCAGTGCAATCTCCCGGAAGACGAGTGCAGAAGAAAGCTTCAGGCTCCTAGGAAAGCAGGGTGAGCAGGCAGGAGAGAGATGGTTTCAGGGCCTGAATCACCTGACAGTTGAGGGGTGTGGCTTCAGCTCCAGGGAGCTAGAAGCTGAGGGAAAACTCCTAGAAAGGTAACTACGGGACAAAGTTTACCCAGGGGCACAGACAGAGACGTAAATCTGAACAAGCCAAGGTCAAGCACGAGAAGACAGTACAGTACCAAGAATGAGACAGAACGGATAGTCGGGGACAGGCAGAGGTCAAAACCAAACAGACAGCGAAGGTACAGAAACAGAATCCAACAAGCAGTATCCAGAGATCAGACCGAGTCAAAACCAAAGTATCAGGCAAACCAGAACACAGCACAAACACACTCAGTGGTCAACACACTCTGCCAAGGGCGAAAGTATAACTGACAGGGATTGGAGCTTCCTAGGGCTATAAGAAGCTCCCCCCGAACCAAGGAGAGGCCACAATAATAAGCCCCAGGTGTGCAGGTAAGAGCTTGTGTGTAGCCCAGCTACGCAGGCACACTGAAAATCCAGGAAAGTGCACGGGAAAGGTAACAGCCAAAGCTTGATATGCATTCACTCATGTCACTCACATTTAGACACACCTATAGGGTATATAAGTTTGGTGGGTGTCAGCATAGAGAGAGTTTGTTTCCTGTCTTCGGACAGAGGAGTCACCTTCCTGTCTTAGGACAGTGAGTCAGTCAGTTAGCTCCGGGGAGGCTCAGGAGTGAGTCATCCCTTGGATAGTTACCTGTCTGAGTTAGTCAGTCAGATTGGTTTCCTGCTGAGTTCAGAGCAGAGACTTCAGCCGCCTGTCCCAGGACAGTGAAGTTCAGTCGACAGAGGGTCCTGGACTAGGAGAATACTGAGAGCTGCTCAGCGAGCCCAAACAGGAATCTGTGATTCGACTTCTATGCAGCAGTGCTTATGTTAAGAGCGGAAAGCAGGGCGAAGGGCACAGTGGAGAAGACAGAGCAGTGCCTTAGGTATTGGATTACCTGCACTAAATCACCGGTCACTGGGGACCGAAGCGTTACTATTGTTTCAAGCATAGTGACAAGAAAACCAGAGGCATCTGGACTATAGGTCGCAGAGTGCAGCCCAAAGCGTCAATACGTAACCGGAGTCAGGTGGAACAGGTGTGTAGCCCTGGTATGTAAGGCACACATTATCCTGGAGTCTGCACAGAAAGGTAACAGTTAAAGCTCACATCATACATTCACACTTTAGACACACCCTCAGGGTATATAAGCTTGTGACATGCAGCAGAGAGAAGTCAGTCAGTTTCCTGTCGTCGGACAAGTCAGTCTAGTCTGGACTCGTGAAGTAGTGGGAAGTCTTCCAGGAAGTGAAGTGAAAGACAGTCACTCAGTTGGTTCCTGTCAGCAGTTCATAAAGTGGAGGCTAGTAAGGGTGAGCCAGTTCATCTTAGCCTGGTCAGAGCTGTTCCTTAACCTGAAGACAGAGACAGCTTTGAAGAAAGGATTGACTTGTACTACCTTAGAAAGTGTGCAGTGCCTGTGTTGAGAGTGGAAAGCAGGTCGAAGGGCACAGTGGAGAGGACGGAGCAGTGCCTTAGGTAGTGAATTGCCTACACTAATTATCCGGTCACTGGGGACCGAGGAGTTGCTATTGATTCACTCATAGTAACGGGACAACCAGAGTCTTACTGGACCTTAGGTCGCAGAAAGCAGCCCTTGGAGTGTCGGTAACGTAATCGGGTCAGGAGGAACAAGGACTTTTAGCTAGGCCTAGCATAGAAGGACTCTGTTCCCACCACATAGAAGGCTCCACCACAAAACTGACCGGGCAATACAGCTATGGAGTATTTGGAGTGAACTTAGCTCTATGCTAGTTGGACTCATGATATTGGAAGTAAAGGAGGCCCCAAACCTGCTCTGCTGTTACCTGGACGTGCAGTCTCCATCCCGACCAGCCTCCCTGGGACCTGCCTAAACATCTGACAAGTAAAAGGTATGGAAAGACGCTGGATGGTGTGAGACTGATTTATTTATCTGCACCCGACATCATTATAACCATAGACTTTGAGGGACCAGTCCCACCTGTGGGGGACCCGTCATCTAGCTGCCACAACATCCCCTCAGAGATCTACAGCAGCGCTGGTCTTAGTGACTAGAAAACTACAGGTGGCATCACGAACGGTTATCTACTATTCCCATGTAAATAATTCCCCCCATCATACGCCTGACCGCCAGGGCCACGGACCGAGCCACGCTACCTGTGACAACCCCATAGACTTCCATGGGCTCGGCTCTGAGTACCCCATTGCCCTGGTAACCCACAATTGTGGTGCGGGTCACAACACAGGGACTTTGAGCCTGATCAGCAAAAGTAAGGACTTAGTTTCATCATTAGAAGGCTCCACCACAACGTTGGCGGGGCAGTACAGCTATTGAGACAGCTGGAGAATTTAGAGTTAACTTCGCTTCAGGCAAGTTGGACTCACATTATATGGAAGTTAAGGAGGCCTCTAACCTGCTCGGCTGCTACCTGAAAGTGCACTCTCCACCCCGACCAGCCTCCCGGGACCTGCTTGAACCATCATCAGTAAAAGGTATGAAAGGAGCTACCTTGTGTGTGACTGAATTATTACTACACCCTGCATCATCACCACCATAGACTTCCAGGGACCGTCTCACCTGTGGGAGACTTACCACCAAGCTGCCCCTTAACATCCCCTGTGAAGACCCTTACTGCAGCGCTGGTACAATTGCCAGGAACCACAGGTGGCGTCACGAACTACCTACCTAATAACCCCCTGTAAATATCCCCCATTGCACGACCGCCAGGGCCACGGACCGAGCCACCGCTACCAGTGACAACTCCCATGGAAATCGATGGGCTCGGCTCCGAGTACCCCATAGCCCTGGTATCCACAATTGTGGTGCGTGGTCGAGTCAAACTTGGCGTCACGAACAGGATACGAAAGCTTGCAATTGTGAGTCCTGTGTGCCTATATTGAACTGTTTCATGAAAGAGACTGTTTGCTGCATTTGGCGCCAAATACCGCCATTTTACCGTCAAGTTGGCGCCCTGAGGCACTGGTGAAGAAGGTGGGCGTGCATTCGTGGGCGTGTACCCCCCTGAGGCGCGAAAGATATGGCCGCCCCTCCAAGGCCTACTACAACGTGAGATCCAGCCACACTGCGAAAGAGATACGCTCCTCTTCATCCTCTATGCGAAGAGGAGGAGACGCAAATCCCGCCTCCACGGAAGGGACCAGAATGTTCCTGTTGGATATCACAGTGAGACCTGGACCGAGGTGGCAGAAGGACAAGAGCAGCTATGCAGTGGAGCAGTGGAGCGCAGGCCCTGCTCCCGGAGAAGCTGTTGTTTGAACCAGAGCCATCCCTAATACAGAAACTTCAGCAAACTATGCTGGAGCTGCAGAGGGAGAATGCAGTGCTCAGAAGATTAATCCAGCGTCATGCAGACTTGCAGGAGACAGAGAGACGCTGGCGTGCCCAGATGCAGCGGCTGCTGTGGGACGCAGTGTTCTCTCCTACAAGCATAATGCCGTCACCTGAATTCCCAAGTTCCCTGCTGAGGAAGGCTGAAGGACGACCGGAGGCTGCCACCAAAAGTGCTGTACCTGATCCCACCGATGCGGAGGTGGAGGAGAAGGAGGCTGAGGAGGTCCTGCCCGTTCCGGAGTGCCAGCCAGGCAAGGAGGCCGCAGCAGATTACAGTCCCCCGGTAGGGACACCGGAGGAAAACCCAGCCGTCTGTGATGGAGCAGCGACAGCAGCAGGTTAGTGCATCCCCAACTGAGCCATTGTGCACACCTGCTTCCTGCTCTGCATCACACCAGCATTGTGCATCGGCATCGCCCCCTGCGTACACCTCCGTGTCGCAATCGGCATCGCCTCCTGCTTACTCAACGCAACCCAAGTCGCAATCTGAACAGCAGCCCAGGTCTCAGCCAGCGCTGCCGCCTAAACCGCAAACTGCGACCAAAATAGTACCGCAAAATGTTGTGGCACCTGTAGCGACGCAATCGGCGTCTCACAAAGAGGAAGCACCCGGCGTGCCCTAGAGGTTCGCACAAGGACTGTAGCGACCCAGACATTGATAGCAGGTCACGACCTGTTTGTTATGAGATCCAGAGAACATTGCGTCGTTCCGGCCCCAGGTGTGGAAGACGTAATTGAAGTCTGCAAGAAAATGTGAAGACCGGTAGGACCCAGACAGGGGTTTACCGTATTGAAGCATGTATAAAGTTGAGAAAGAAAGTTCGCATAATTGCACTTGAAATGTATGTAATGTTTACATAAACTTGCAAATTGCACTTTATTATTGTCTATTGAAGTTTTATATATGGAGTAGAATACCCGGCTGGGTACCAGAAAGAAGATAAGAAAAATGATGTTTACCTATTTTGCATAGTTTTGCATAAAATACCCTGGTTGGGTAAAGAAAGTTAAAAGAATGTGAATATTGAAGTGAAATATATATATGTGTCCTTAACCATGTCATGGACTGAGAGGCTGAGGACTGTGCCAGCCCAGAAACTTATCTTTGTACATAGTTGCGCTTCGGTGCATTATCTTGGTTTTACATAAAACCACTACTACAATCTACCTCAGAAGAAAAACCCGTATGGTGGGGCCCAGAGTGAGGTCTGCAATAAAGTCCTGCAGCCCACCCAGGACCCACGTGGGAGGTTTTTGGTGCGGGTCCTCCACAAGTATCTTGTATATATGAACACGTTTGATATTTTGATACTTTTGTATTTTCTTACTGTACATATTGTAACGTTCAAGAAATCCTTACCTCCCGGATGGGAAGAGTTGAAATGTTATGTTATTGCAAACAAAATATTCTTTTTGTCTTTTACAGCCCGGGAGTGCTGTGTTTTACCAAGGGGGATGTGTAGCCCAGCTACGCAGGCACACATGAAAATCCAGGAAAGTGCACTGGAAGGTAACAGCCAAAGCTTGATATGCATTCACTCATGTCACTCACATTAGACACACCTATAGGGTATATAAGTTTGGTGGGTGTCAGCATGAGAGAGTTTGTTTCCTGTCTTCGGACAGAGGAGTCACCTTCCTGTCTTAGGACAGTGAGTCAGTCAGTTAGCTCCGGGAGGCTCAGGAGTGAGTCATCCCTTGGATAGTTACCTGTCTGAGTTAGTCAGTCAGATTGGTTTCCTGCTGAGTTCAGAGCAGAGACTTCAGCCGCCTGTCCCAGGACAGTGAAGTTCAGTCGACAGAGGTCCTGGACTAGGAGAATACTGAGAGCTGCTCAGCGAGCCCAAACAGGGAATCTGTTTATTCGACTTCTATGCAGCAGTGCTTATGTTAAGAGCGGAAAGCAGGGCGAAGGGCACAGTGGAGAAGACAGAGCAGTGCCTTAGGTATTGGATTACCTGCACTAAATCACCGGTCACTGGGGACCGAAGCGTTACTATTGTTTCAAGCATAGTGACAAGAAAACCAGAGGCATCTGGACTATAGGTCGCAGAGTGCAGCCCAAAGCGTCAATACGTAACCGGAGTCAGGTGGAACAGGGACTTTGAGCCTGATCAGCAAAAGTAAGGACTTAGTTTCATCATTAGAAGGCTCCACCACAACGTTGGCTGGGCAGTACAGCTATTGAGACAGCTGGAGAATTTAGAGTTAACTTCGCTTCAGGCAAGTTGGACTCACATTATATGGAAGTTAAGGAGGCCTCTAACCTGCTCGGCTGCTACCTGAAAGTGCACTCTCACCCCGACCAGCCTCCCGGGACCTGCTTGAACCATCATCAGTAAAAGGTATGAAAGGAGCTACCTTGTGTGTGACTGAATTTTTACTACACCCTGCATCTCACCACCATAGACTTCCAGGGACCCGTCTCACCTGTGGGAGACTTACACCAAGCTGCCCCTTAACATCCCCTGTGAAGACCCTTACTGCAGCGCTGGTCAGTTACCAGGAACCACAGGTGGCGTCACGAACTACCTACCTAATAATCCCTGTAAAATATCTCCCATTGCACGACCGCCAGGGCCACGGATCGAGCCACCGCTACCAGTGACAACTCCCATGGAAATCGATGGGCTCGGCTCCGAGTACCCCATAGCCCTGGTATCCACAATTGTGGTGCGTGGTCGAGTCACTTGTGTCGACCCGCCACCACAATTGTGGATTACCAGGGCAATGGGGTACTCAGAGCCGAGCCCATGAAGTCTATGGGGTTTGTCACAGGTTAACTGTGGCTCGGTCTGTGGCCGGGCGGTCTGGCGTATGTTGGGGGGAATATTTACAGGGGATTGATTTATATACATTTTCGTGACGCCACCTGTAGTATTCTGGTAATTAGTACCAGCGCTGCTGTAGATCTCTGAGGGGATGGTGATGCAGCTAGTTTGTCGGGTCCCCTACAGGTGGGACTGTCCCTCAAAGTCTATGGGATTTGTGAAGTCGGGTGCAGATAAAGAACACAAGTCTCACACGGTCAGCGTCTTTCCATCCCTTTTACTTGTAAGATGTTCAGGCAGGTCCCAGGGGGGCTGATCCAAGGAGAGTGTATCTTGAGACAGCAGCTGGACAAGTTAGGGGCCTCCTTTACTTCCAATACAACGAGTACAACCAGCCTGAAGCGTAGTTCCCTCAAAATCTCCAGCTAATCTATAGCTGTACCTCCCAGTCAGCTTGTGGTAAGGGCCTTCCTGTGAAGGAGCTGAATTCTTGTTTTGTCCTGCAGAGACTCCAAAGTCTTCACTCCCCCTGACCCCAGTTACGTACTGACTATAAGGGGCTGTCTGCCGCGACCTAGGGTCCGGTAGATTCCTGGTTTTCTTATCACTAGCTTGAAACAGTAGTGATCCTTCGGTCCCCAGTGACGGGTGCAATGTGCAGGACTCTGCAAATCCGTAAGCACTAATCCAATAAACCACTGTGCCTTTCGCCTTGTCCACGCTGGTAACATAAGCACTCAAACTAGCCAAGGGTCGAGTAGTCACTTCTTTCTTTTCCTTCCTTCAAAGTTAGCTACAGATGTCAGTTTTTCAATAGGCAGGAGGCACGTCTTGAACCTGATACCGTCCTTTAGACAGGTGCTGAAGACTTTCTGCACTAAACTTCTTCTTTCCTTCAGTGTATGCTGATGAAGTACAGCTCTGACTAGGCTAAGGTGAATTAAAGCACCTATACTAGACTCCACTTTCCAAAGCTGGTGATAGAGCAATCTGGACTCCTTCCTCCCTCCAGACGTCTTCTCTCTCTGAAGTCTCAAACTGACTGACTAAAATCACTCCAACACATACTACCTTGACCACTCCTCAAGAGTAAACTCCACTACCCTAAGGGTGTGTCTAGTATATGTCGAGTGAATGAATATTTAGCATTAAACTGCCGTCTCGCCATACACTCCCCCAGGGTACTGCGTGTGCCTAACAAACCCGGGTACACATTCCCCCATGGTAAAAGACAGCACTCCTGGGCTGTAAAATACAAAAGAACATTTTTGTTTATGCAATAAACATTAAACAATAACTTTTCCCATCCGGGAGGTGAGAATACTTGAAAAGTTGCGAACATTATTGAAAATACAAATATTAAATAGCATTCAATAAATATACAATATACTTGTGAGGACCCGCACCAAACCTTCAACTAGGTCCGGGTGGGCTGCAGGACATCCGATTGCAGACCTCACTCAGTGCCCACACCACACGGGTTTTTGTTTTCAGAGGTAGTTGTACTGGTTTTTTGTAAAACCAAGAGAAAGCACCGAAGCGCAACTATGTACAAGTAAGTTCTGGGTTGGCACAGTCCTCAACCTCAAAGTCCATTGTAAAACCAAAGAATATTATATCAAATCACATAATACGAAAGTGCAACTTTTCTGGTTACTGTTTTTTCATTTACCAGCCGGGCAATTCTACAGTTAGAAATATATATATTCACTATATAATTTGTGCAAAACTTTATAAAACATTTTTAAACTTTTTTTACTTTTGGTAGAACCCGATAGGGATCTCACCACTTTTTCCTCACTAAACTATTCATTCTCTGCCAAATACACTTTCCACCCCGGGGGTGGAACAATGCAATGGGCCTAGATCCCAGGACTAGCAAATCATGTGCTGCGATTAGGGTCTGGGTCGCCACA
The DNA here is from genome assembly GCA_033576555.1 of Oophaga sylvatica. NCBI lineage: Eukaryota > Metazoa > Chordata > Amphibia > Anura > Dendrobatidae > Oophaga > Oophaga sylvatica. Next base: position 204,297,242 of record JARQOD010000002.1, read on the forward strand.
GTTCTGGTGCGAACCTCTAGGGGCGCAACGGGTACCATTTTTTCACGTGACACCGATTGCGTTTCAAATCACAGTTGCGATATGGACCGCGTCATGGATTGCGATTGAGACTGGGTCGCATGTTGCGATGAAGATATAACTTTCTTTTGCGATGAACTCTGGGTCGCTAGTTTGCGATGAATTTGCAGGGGGCGATGCTGGGCACGGCCGGATGCTGCTTGAGCTGGAGACGGGGACGGCGCGGTAATGGTGCGGTACCTGCGTCTGGGCGGGGTCACGGACGATGGTGACGTTAAGGGCATACCATCCCTTACATTCCCCAGTGCCGCGTATATGTGACGATATCTCCATTTGCTAGTCCCTCCTGGGATGGCCTTGCGGCAGGTGGGATTCTACGTCACGCCTGCTGACAAAAGGACGTGGGTAGAGGCCCGGTTCACGGATAAAGCCCCAGCCTTCCGAGCTGGAACTCAGTCACACACCCCTGCCGCCGGGTTCCCTCAGGGTACCTTTTTCTCTCGGACACTTCTTTGTCCGCGATCAGCTCGGCATATTGTCGCTGACGGTTCCTCTGAGTTTCCCGCTCTTCCTCCTGCTGGCGCCTCTTCTTCTCCCACGACTCTGCCATTCCTGTTCCCACTGGGGGTGTAGGCGACGTCATCCAGGCGGCCATTTCGTTCCCATCCACATCTGGTAGTGACGGACAGGACCCCTCCGGTGTCCCTGCCGGGGACCGATCATCTGCTGCGGCCTCTTGGCGGGCGGGGCGTTCCGGGATTGGCTGTACCTCCTCAACCTCCTTCGTTCCACCCGCTTCACCGGGCGGGGATCGGGATCGGTACTTTCGGGGGCAGCCTCCGGTTGCTCCTTCGCCTTGGGCAGCAGCCTTTCGTATCTGGAATCGTGGGGGTTCGTTGAGGGGGAGAGATCACCGTGTCCCACAGCCCCGCTGTTTCCCAGGGTACGCCGGCCGTCTCTCGATTTCTTCAAATCCAGGTGGTCCTGGACCATCTTCTTCGGCGTGCATTTTCTTCTCTTGTCTCTAGCAACGCCTGCTCAGGTGCAGGTTCACGGATAACTCCGGTGTTGGTGCAGCTTGGCTGGGGCACGGGGGCCTGCCTTCCTCCGCTTCCCAGCTCGGTGCACACGTCCTGCCTCCATGATGTTCCAGAAGATTCTCTCTTCTTCCTGCGGAGACTCCGGTCTCTTCCGTGGAGGTGGGGTTTGCGTCTCCTCCTCCTCGCAGGGAAGGTGAAGAGGAGCGGACCTCCTTACTGTAGGGCAGGATGCATATTGTATAGCACTTTGAGAGGGCAGGCATTTTCTTCGCGCCACGGGGGGTAGACGCCACGAAGGTACGCCCCACCCTTTTCTCCAGCGCCTGGGGCGCAAAATTATGGCGACAAAAATGGCGATTTGGCGCCAAAAATGCAAACAGTCCTTTTTTCACAAAACAATTCCTTAGGCACACAGGGCTCGCAATTCTGCGAGTTTCGCATCCTGTTCGTGACGCCAAGTTGTTGTGTCGACCGCCACCCACAATTGTGGGATTACCAGGGCATTGGGGTACTCGAGCCGAGCCCATGGAAGTCTTGGGGTTTTGTCACAGGTAGCTGTGGCTCGGTTCTGTGGCCCGGGCGGTTGGCGTATGTTGGGGGAAATTTACTAGGGGATTGATTTATATACAGTTCGTGCCCACTGTAGTATTCTGGTAATTAGTACCAGCGCTGCTGTAGATCTCTGAGGGGATGGTGATGCAGCTAGATGTCGGGTCCCCTACAGGTGGGACTGGTCCCTCAAAGTCTTGGGATTTGTGAAGTCGGGTGCAGATAAAGAACACAGTCTCACACGGTCAGCGTCTTTCCATACCTTTACTTGTAAGATGTTCAGGCAGGTCCCAGGGAGGCTGATCCAAGGAGAGTGTATCTTGAGACAAGCAGTGGACAAGTTAGGGGCCTCCTTTACTTCCAATACAACGGTGTACAACCAGCCTGAAGCGTAGTTTCCTCAAAATTCACAATCTATAGCTGTACCTGCCCAGTCGCTTTGGGTAAGGGCCTTCCTTGAAGGAGCTGATTTTTTGTTTTTTTCCTGCAGAGACTCCAAGTCTTCACTCCCCCTGACCCAGTTACTTTTGACTATAAGGGGCTGTCTGCCGGAACCTAGGGTGGTAGATCCTGGTTTTCTTATCACTATGCTTGAAACAGTAGTGATCCCTTCGGTCCCGTGCCGGGTGCAATGTGCAGGACTTCTCAATCCGTAAGACTAATCCCAATAAACCCTGTGCCTTTCGCCTTGTCCACGCTGGTAACATAAGCAACTCAAATAGCCAAGGGTCGAGTAGTCACCTTTCTTTTTCCTTCCTTCAAAGTTTAGCTCAAGCTCTTATCAAAAGGCAGGGCACGTCTCTGAACTGAACCGTCCTTTTAGACAGTTGGAAGATTTCTCACTAAATTCTTCTTTCCTTCCAGGTATGCTGATGAAGTACAGCTCTGATAGGCTAAGGTGAATTAAAGACCTTTACGACTCCACTTTCCAAAGCTGGTGATAGGCAATTGGACTCCTTCCCCTCCCTCCAGAGTTTCTCTCTCTGAAGTCTCAAACGACTGACTAAATCACTCCAAACAAATACCTTGCCACTCCTCAAGAGTAAACTCCACTACCCCCAAGGGGTGTGTTTTTAGTATAGTGGGAATGAATATTTAGATTAAACTGCGCTCGCCATTCACTCTCCAGGGTATGGTGGCCTAAACCAGGGTAAACACACTTGCATGGGATCAAAAACCTTAACCCTGCGTTCTGCAACAGCATTATATTTTCTTAATTTGGTCACTCTTTCCTTTGATAAACTTTCTTCTTCCTTTTTAGCATGTGTTTAAGTTCTTGTTCTATCCTGGTTTCCTTAAATGTTCCCATTATCCCTCTTTTGAATTGTTAACGATAGTGCTTTGAGATTCCAAATTTTTGAAGATTTCCCATCCTCCGGATATTTTTGTCCATAAGGATTAGGCCTTGGATTCTTAATTCTCTTTTGAGTCCCTTAAAATTGCCTTTCTGAAATCTAACCTTGAAGTCTGAGTCTTCCAGGTTTCCTCCTTTGTTTCCAAAATTTCTAAATTAGCATGGTCGCTACCTCTGGGTCCCAGCCACTTTACCTCCTCCACCATTTCCCCCTGTTTTGGGATTAGATCCAAGGTAGAGTCCCCTTGTTTTCTCCCCTACTTTTGGAAGATAAAGTTGTCAGCAGGAGGATAAGAATTTGCTTGACCTGTTACTTTTGCCTGGGAGGGGATTGCAAAAAATATCTGGATGTTGAAATCTCCCAGACCACTAGTCATAGTTTTGGGAACTTGCCTTGCATAAAGAGTTATCCAATCTTCACCTTGACAGGGGGCCGTAGTAAATCCTCCAATGATATCCTTTCCCGTTTTTCGCTCCTTGTATTCTTCCCAGTTTCCACAGAACTCCCATCTCTGAAGATTCAATCTTGTGCAGGTATTGCTTTTTCTAACATCAATGCGACCCTCCTCCTTGTTTTCAAGTCTGTTTCTTGCAATAAGTTGTATCCCTTCTAACCTTGTATTCCAATCATGTGTATCATCCCCCCCAATATCGTGTTCCTGCATATACTTCTTTTCCGCGTTGTATTCCAATACCCTTGTTGTTGCCCATTCTTTGTGATTTGTATTAGAAACATTTTGTTTTGATTGGTTTCTCTTCCTCCAAATTTTTATTATTTGATTTTTTGTCTTGTTCTTCCTTTCCACTTCTAATAGCAGAATTTCAATAATATTTTGTCAAGGTATGGCTTTTTCTGGCCTTTTGCTTCCTTCCCAATTGTTCAGTTTAAAAGCTTCCTGTTAGTGTAGAAGGCGACTTCCAAATACATGTTTCCCAGATTTGTAAGGTGCCACCACACTTTAGGCAAGCTCCTCTTATAGGTATTCACTCCTTTCCAGAAATTAACAGCGGTACATGAAGCATGGCAAAGCAGATGAACCAATGTAGAAGCAGGCCACCACCCAGTTTGGCTAAACCAAGGAAGAACAGTTGATCTTAAGGAATCTTCCAAAGGAAAATTCCATCCAACTTCACCCTAAAACCCTGCCTTACAAAACTGGAAACTCTTTGTCAGGCTCATAGCCCAGCACAGAACCATAAAGAGTACATGAATCCAGCCAGAAAGGCATTGGGACCAAACACCAGGGCATAAGCACAGCCCTATAGCTGAGCTCCACTCAAGACTCAAGATCCATACAGACCCATTCAAACACCTGGATTGGACTAACAGGAAACCTTTATCAATGCCCATGCATTATCTGTAAGTTGGCTCTCACCAAGTCAATAAAATTAAGAACATTTTTTCAAAACTCAATGGGTATGGAAACAACATTGGAAGTCAACTCAAGACAAAAGCACAAGGACCATCAAATTGGCATATACCAAGGTGATGCACTGTTCCCATTGTGTTCTGATGGCTTGAACCCCCTCAGTCGATACTTTGAGTTGGGCTATGGATACAAGTGTGGAAGCCCATCACCCCTCCCTCTACTTGGTGACATCAAGTTTATGCAAAAAAATGAAACAAGACATCAATTAACGTCACTTGACAAGGATTACAGCAAAGACATTGGGATTCCTTTAGACTGGGGGAAAGTGTGGTGGTTGGTAAAAAGAAAGGCAAGGTAGTCAAGACCCATGGCGTTTGGCAATTACCAGCAGGGCCTTAGCAGATGTCAGGTTTCTACAAGTACCTTGGCATCCCACAGGGATACAGAACCAGAGGGGGGCAAGTAAAGCAGCAAACCAAATTACCCTGAAAGTGTAAAACAGGTTTTGAGAGCAAAGCTCAATGGGAAAATAAAATTTGCGCCATCAAACATTGCCCTGCCAGTTTCGATACCCGCTGGCATAGTGTGCTGGCCAAAAGAAGGATGGAAGCTGCAGTGTGAAGCCAAAAGCCCCAAATGCATGGAGGTCTCCCCCCAAAACCTAACACCCAAAATTGTAAAGAAAGGAGGGGGTCGGGCTTGATAAACATCTAAGCGTCATCATGGATGAAAAAATGATATCCAGGAATACATAGAAAAATGGTACCAAAAGATGAGAGTGAGAAAGCTTATTGGTAGAACACAAAACAGATCTGGAAGGGAAGAAAAAGGAACATAAGCGTATAGAAGACAGAGCTGATGGGATGTACCTAGAGGATAATGGAAGGTGGGGTGACATGGAGAAATCCTACCAATGGTGGGAAACTGGACACCGAGACGCACAGAGTCATAATCATAGTAGAACAAGGCAAGCACTAAGTACCAGATCCATAGAAGCGAAATATCCACACAAGCAAGACCCAAGGTGCAGACTATGCAAAGAAACCTCGAAACAGTCCAACACTAGGGCAGGATGCAAAAATTGGCAGGAACAGCTTAATGACCGCCAAAACCAAAAATAGGGGGAATTGTTTACAGGGAACATTGCACAGCATATGGGCTAAGTTCCCCAAGTCCAGGGGGGACCCCAAGAAAATGGTTGTTGAATTAAAGGGTAAAATCCTTAGGACTTCAAGTCCAGATGGATAACAGGTGTTGTTAAAACCAAAACCCCGAATTGTGAAGTAGGAAACGATCAAAGGCAGCAATATAATAGATGTGGCAGTGCCAATTTGCGAACATCAGAAAGAGGAGTAGAGAGCAGGAAAAATTCCGGGCCCAAAGGAGAAGGAGAAGTTGTGGAATGAAGGAAACGTGATCCCCGTGGGATAGGACCTTGGAGCAGTGACCGTAAGGTGGGAAAATGGTTACAAAGATCCCGGGCAACATTTGAACTCTCTGTCCAGATAACCTCACGTGGGAACAATAAGATCCTGTGCAGAACCCCAAAAACTCCCAGGATTGGTAGAGGGACCAAGAATGAGAAATGACAAAAAAAAAACACCACCCCCATTGGGTGGTGATAGGAAGATTTTTTTTTTCTATATACAGTATATTCTGCCTAAAATACAAGGGCAATGTGTCATCTTTAACTTTAGGCCTTTTAGGAGTCATTTCTCTTCAACTTGCTTAACAGTTCCAATAACAGTCATTTTGACCAGCGGTGCCCACACTCTTACATGCCCACTGTTCTGTATATTCTATTTTTCTAAATAAGATAACAAAATTGGCACTCAAAAACTTGCATGCAAATTGATTTATTTGACAAATTATGGTGGGGCCACATTGGGCCCCATAGCTGTGCCTTGAGTCTGCAAGTAAAAAGTATCCTCAAATAGAAGAAATTTTCTTTCAATACTAAATTCAGAAGTTCAAGTAGAAAATTGATAAACTGGGGGTTCAAGTGAAGATTGTTCTAGGAGGATCCTGGTCGCTCATATACCTTTGTCATGCTGTATGGTTGTATATAAACTATTCACGTCTAGTGTAACAAGTAGAGTTTCCATGGATAGTATGCCTTTTAGTTTTAATGACTTTAAGAAATGCTCCTGTATCTAAAATGAAAGATGGGGTTCTTTCACTAAAGGGGGTTTTAAATTTTTCTCAAGTAATATGGAAACGGTGACAAGATAGAGTCGTAGACACCACATAGTCTCCCTGGAGGGTTGTCCAGCCGTTTATGAATTTTAAGAAGTGTATGAAAACACTGGTATAATTGGGTGGATTTGGTAGGATATTCTTCATTATAGAAAAAAAAAAAAAAAAAACAAGAATGTCTTACCAAATCAGAACCTTTGTACATATTACTTGGAAAATTCTAACCCCTTTGGTAAAAAAACACACCATCTTTAATTTTAGATTCAGGGCATTTTTTAATGTCATTAAAAAAAAGGCATACTATCCAAGGAAACGCTACTAGTTACACTAGACGTGAATAGTTTATATACCTAATACAGCATGACAAAGGTATATGGGACCGACCAGAATCCCCTAGAACAATCTTCATTTTTTGAGTGCCAGATTTTTTTTATCTCATTTTGATATAGGAATGGTATCATATTTTTTTTTCATTATTTTTTTTATTTAACACAAAATTCTTATTGAAACAATTGTCATTTTCTGGGTACACATTCCCTTTAATATCTTTTTTAAAATTATATATTATACGTACAGACCAAAAGTTTGGAACACCCTTCTCATTCAAAGATTTTTCTGTATTTTCATGACTATGAAAATTGTAGAATCACACTGAAGGCATCAAAACTATGAATTAAAAATGTGGAATTTTACATTTACACTTTACAAAAAAAGTGTGAAACAACTGAAAATATGTCTTATATTCTAGGTTCTTCAAAGTAGCCCCTTTTGCTTTGATTACTGCTTTGCATGCAGCAAGGTGAACGGATGGATTCTACATGCTGGTTCCCACCGTGAAGCATGGAGGAGGTGGTGTGTGGTGTGGGGGTGCTTTGTGGTGACACTGTTGTGGATTTATTCAAATTGAAGGCATATTGAGTCAGCATGTCTACCACAGCATCTTGCAGCGGCAATTCTATTCCATCCGGTTTGCATTTAGTTGGACCATCATTTATTTTTTTAACAGGACAATGACCTCAAACACAACTTCAGGCTGCGCAGGGCTATTTGACCAAGAAGGAGAGTGTTGGGGTGCTACGCCAGATGACCTGGCCCTCCACCAGTCACCAGACCTGAATCCAATCGAGATGGTTGGGGTGAGCTGGGACGCCTTACGTTTTCTTCAATTTTTTTTTCCAACATGTTTTATTGATTTAAGAGTATTACAATAAAATAATCATCAAGTCTTGAAGTAACAAGCTTATTTGACAGACATAAAACTCAAAATATTGATTTAAAGGGGATTGCCAAAAAGAAAGTAATACAGGTTTAAGGTATCAAGCTTATTTTACGCTTATTTGACAGGTATAATTCTCATAAATATCCCACCACCACCCTCAACCCTTCCATCCCCCCAACATATAAACCCCTAAGCGACCCTGCATTTGATTAACAATCATACGCTTCATTTTGAATAAATCCCAACAGTGTCTCCAGCAAAGCACCCCACACACCACACACCACCTCCTCCATGCTTCACGGTGGGAACCAGGATTGTAGAGTCCATCCGTTCACCTGTTCTGCTGCAAAGCAGTAATCAAAGCAAAGGTGGCTACTTTGAAGAACCTAGAATATAAGAAAATTTTCAGTTGTTTCACTTTTTTGTAAAGTGTAATGTATAATTCCACTGTGTTAATTCATATTTTGATGCCTTCAGTGTGATTCTACAATTTTCATAGTCATGAAAAATACAGAAAAATCTTTTGAATGAGAAGGTGTGTCCAAACTTTTGGTCAGTACTGTATATATATATTATTATATATAAATTAAATATACGTATATAGTGTGACAAAGTCACTGATTGTTAGCTCCAGTAATATAAACAGAAAAATGCTCCAGCACACAAATGATGAGAGTAGTTAATCAGCCATGTTTAGTGCAAGGATTAAAAGCTGTAGGCGGGAGGAGTTCCAGAGGATAAATACTCAGCCTTCTACAGCATTTGAGTGGAAGGTGAAGGCTCTGGGCTGTATTGTCATATGAAGGAAATCTAAACCTTGTGTGTTTGTTCCTGAATGGGCGGTTTTCCCATAGCAACTAGGGATGTGCCATACCTTATGTTTTATTTTTCCCGTTAGACTGGGAAGGCCATATTTTTTTTGCTAATGTTGCCCTGGTTTATGCAGTACTCTTATAAAAAACCCTGGGAAGATTTAAAGAGACAGTGCTCCGGTGTCTACCTTTATGTGCAGCCAAGTAAGCGCTCTACCACAACAGTCATGGCCGAAAGTGTTGGCACCCTTGAAATTATTCTCCCAAAAAATTATTGCAAATACACATGTTGGGGGAAATTTTGACATCTTTCCAAAATTGTGGGTACACAACTTTGATTCAAGCATGTGATGCGTTTTTCAAACACACTTGTGGCAAGTAACAGGTGTGGGCAATATGAAAAATCACACCTGAATAAAGATAAAAAGGAGAGAAGTTGAATTAATCTTTGCATTGTGTGTCTATGTATGCCACACTAAGCATGGAGAACAGAAAGAAGAGAAGAGAACTGTCGGAGGACATGAAACCAAAATTGTTCAACAATATTAACAATCTCAAGGTTAAAAGTCCATCTCTTGAGATCTTGATGTTCCTTTGTCCATGATGTGCAACATAATCAAGAAGTTTACAAGCAATGCACTGTAGCTAATTCCCCTGGACGTGGACGGCAGAGAAAAATTGATGAAGGTTGCAATGCAGAATAGTCCGGATGGTGGATAAGCAGCCCCAACAAGTTCAAAGAAATTCAAGCTGTTTGCAGGCTCCGGGTGCATCAGTGTAAGCGCAAACTATCCATCGACAGTTGAATAAAAATAAAACCTCTGGCAGTAGACCTAGGAGGGACCGCAAAGCTGACACAGACAAATAAAAAAGCTAGGAAGCAGTTTGTTCAGAATGTGCGTAAAGCCAAAATCATTCTGGGAAAACATTTGTGGACAGAGAGACCAAGATAGAGCTTTTGTTAAAGCACATCATTTTACTGTTCACCAAAAAACGGAATGAGGTTTGCAGAGAAAAGGACACAGTGCCTACAGTCAATATGATGGAGGTTCAAAGATGTTTTGGGGTTTCTTTGCTGCTTCTGGCACTGGGTGCCCTGACTGTGTGCTAGGCATCATGAAATTTAACAAAAGGATTTTGGGTCGCAATATAGTGCCCAGTTTCAGAAAGCTTGGTTTGCACTAGGTCTTGGGTCTTCCAGCAGGACAATGACACCAAATATGCTTAAAAAAACACAAGAAATGGTTGGAAACAAAGAGCTGAGGTTCTGAAATGGCCAGCAATGAGTCCAGATCTAAATCCAATTGAACACTTGGGGACATCTTAAAACTGTGTTGGGAGAAGGCACCCTTCAAGTACGAGACACCTGAAGCAGTTTGCAAAAGAAGAGTGGTCCAAAACTCCGTTGGAGGTGTAAGAATCTTGTTGATGGTTGTAGGAAGTGAATTGCAGTTATTTATTCCAAACGGTGTGCAATCAAACATTAAGTTGAAGGTGTCAATAATTTTGTCCGTCCCATTTTTGAGGTTTTGTGTGTAATGATGTACAATTTGCCTTTTTTACCTCTTTTTTATGTTATTCAAATACACACAAAGGAAAATAACATGTGTATAACAAAAGATGTGTGTCATGATCCGTTCCAGGGTTTAGTCTTGTCTGCCCTTGGTCCGGGCTGATCATGTCAAGGGTTAACTTTGCTCTGCCTCATTCTGGGTTCAGGTTGGCTAATTTAGCTCTCACACATCCTCTAGCAGGTGAGTTTATACCTGTACCTTCGGCTTGTGAACTGACTGGTAACCCTTGATTTGTCCTGCTGTTATCCCTGACTTGTCCCGTGTCTGTTGTTCCTCCTCTTCTGCCCTGTTCCCTGCATTTCCCGGTTTGTTGTTTGATTCTCTGGTTTTTGACTCGGCTTGTATTCGGGGCTCGCTTCTGCTTTCTGTCTTTGTCTTATTGCTTTGACGTTGTGACCTCCTGGCTTTTCTCTGACCACGTGTATTGCTTATTCTTTTGTCCTGCTGCCTCCGTACGGTTTTGATTGGCTTGCCTGACCACACTCCCCGCCATTGGTGGCGCCTGTATTTCTGCTCTGTAGAGGGCTTGCTGAGACCTCTGATACTTCAGGTGACCGTTATTCCTGACCAGTCTTGGACGTTTTTGCTGCCACCTGTGGTGGTTTTGGCTTCTGCAGTGCAGGCCTACTCTGGAAGTGTGTAATCCCTTCTCCCCTCTGTAACCTACAGAGGTTACAGCCTGCACACAACCAGCCTGCATTACATTGTGAATTGCAAAAATTTTCTGGGGAAAATACTTCTTTGTCTGGAACAATTTCAAGGGTGCTAACACTTTTGGCCATGAGTGTATATATTGTAAGGCAGACTGCTTTCTCATCCATGCAGTAATTAGGCAGTAACCGAAGAAGTTCAACATGAATGTTTTTTTTTCAAACTCACAAAATAAAATCCAGAACTTTTATCATCCAGTTCGCAGCGGGGAACATTCATATCAGTCTTACCATGGGCGACTGCACCACTGTGCCACTCGGTGTGTCAGTGACTTTGCTTTCTCTGGCTCTGGCCTGTATTCAATTTCACACAGGCCTGTCCTACACAGAACTCCAGCTTTGAGCTTCAAACCAAAAACTGACACATCCAAACCTTAAATGAAAGTTTTAAAAGGGAATCGTGGACAGGGCCACTCCAAGATCCAGGGTGGAGGGAGGGATTTGTCCACTACATTTACAGATCTCTCCATGTCAGGTTTTCTTAAAATCTGATTTATTCAAATAGTGTGACCAAACCACGCTCTCTTTTATTTTGCTTTGTAAACACAGTTGTTAGTAATTACAATGCTCTCCAGTGGGTTTAGTATGCTTCTATTCACATCCTGGGGGGACAATATAATGACCTATATAATTTTCCCACTGCCTCTCAATATATATGCACTGCTCCAAAAAAATAAAGGGAATGCTTAAACAGCACAATGTAACTCCAAGTAATCACACTTCTGTAAATCAGCTGTCCAATTATGAAGCAACATTGGTGTGAATCAATTTCACCTGCTGTTGCACAAATGGAACAGACAACAGGTAGAAATAGAAAACATCCTGGAAAGAAGTGGTTTGCAAGGGGCCCACCCATTTCTTTTTTCCCTCCTTTCTGGTGTTGTTTTGGTCATTTTGCAATTTGTCATTGCTT
>JARQOD010000002.1:204309096-204367900 GCA_033576555.1 Oophaga sylvatica
AAAGGGCATAACCAGATTCTCAAATAACCCTTCAGAAGTGAGAAATGAAGTTTTCCACTCATCCCCCTCCCGAATACGGATTAGATTATATGCTCCCCTGAGGTCCAATTTGGAAAACCACTTAGCCCTGATAATTGGTTGTACAGATCAGGGATGAGCGGGAGGGGATAGGTATTTCTCACTGTGATCTTATTTAATTCCCGAAAATCAAGGCACGGGAGCAAACCACCATCTTTTTTCGTTACATAAAAGAATCTAGCTGCCACAGGAGAGACAGAGGGATGGATGTGGCCTTTATGTAGGCTTTCAGAAATGTACTACTTCATAGCGGTTCGCTCCGGGCAGGGCCGGACTGGCCATCTGGCAATTCTGGCAAATGCCAGAAGGGCCTGTCTGGTCATGGGCTACCTTGTCCGCTACGTTGTTAACATAATCGGTTTTCTCAAGAAACCCATACTGTTAAGGCTGGTTTCACGCTGCTAAGCTCTGCCCTGGCGGTGCCTCCTCCCGCCCGCTCCGCCTATGGGCGCATGACGCTGCATGTGACCTGCGCACCCTATCTTTAGAATTGGGTTAGCAGGCTGTACGCAGGTCGTGCGCAGCTATGCGTTTTCCTGCGCCTGCATCCTTTTGATGGTGCGCCGACCTGCGCCCATCGCACCATGTTGCATTTTGGTGCACTCGGCGCACCGTCAAAAGGACTCATGTGCCGGCAAATGTATGCCTGCGTACGACCTGCGAACCCAATGCTAAAGATAGGGTGCGCAGGTCGCATGCAGCGTCATGCGCCCATAGGCGGAGCGAGGGGAGGAGGCGCAGCCAGGGGCGGAGCTTAGCGGCGGCCATGCGCTGACCGACGCAGGACGGTCAGACCCTGGTGTGAAATTAGCCTAAGAGTTGTGATGGAGCACAAAGTTGCTGACTCTGTCACTCACCCCAATAGCCCACGGGTATTATTAGACATATTGGTCTTGTAGAAAATCTTCCTTTCCTCCATCCAGGGTAATATTGGTAATAAATTCCATCTGGTTCATGGGGACAGGGACAACATGGGCCTGTGTGATTTCAAACGCCAGGGTTGAATTTCATCCCCAGTCCGTACGTGGCTCCGGGCCAGAGAGATTGTACAGGCGGGCCTTGGGCAATTTAGCACCTGGAACCAGATTAATAACTCAGTCAAAATGGCGGTGTGGTGGTAAGACCTCGGCCTCCTTTTCGGAAAAAAACATCCTTAAAATCCTTCAGGTACTCAGGAATACCCTCCAGACTCATGAATGACACAAGTACAGTAGTAAGACAACTTTTAACACAATTAGGACCCCATTTAACAATGTCCCGAGATTCCCAGTCTATCACAGGATTATGTAGTTGTAACCAGGAGAACCCCAACACCAGTCCCGCAGGCAGATTGTCCAGAACAAAACATGAAATACATTCCAGGTGCAAGGAACCCACTTTAAGGAGAAACTCCTCCGAGACAAATTTAATGACATTTTTAGCCAGTGGAGTTTTGTCAATAGCAAAATGTGAATAGCAGTCTCCAGCCTAACTGTCCCTAACTTTCACTTAGTCACCAAGTTAGAGTCAATTAAGTTCATGGACGACCTGCAGTCCATGAAAGCAGAAGTGGATGTGAAGACACTCTCACAACAAAGTTCCACTTCCAACAATATTTTAGAAAATGAGGAAAAAGGTACCTGAGAGTCTGGGTGACCTCCTCGATAATCACCCAGACTCGGCAGCTCGTTAGTCGGTGGGCAAGAGGCGCAGTCCTTTTTCCAGTGCCCGGATTCTCCGCAGTAAAAACACAGCTTTCCTTCACGTCGCAGTCTCCTCTCCTTCTCCTTGAGGTTGGTGGCCCCCACCTCCCTAGGTTCGGATAGTGGCAAAGCAACAGGACTAGCAGGGTGCCAAAAAAGCCTTTCTCTGTGTAACACTTCTCTCCCGCAGCCTCCGATTCTTACGGACAGCCTGAGTCATAGCCTCCTCCAAGGAGCTGGGTGGTGGATGGAGAGCCAGAGCATCCTTCAGGTGATTTGACAGTCCTCTCCTTAACTGACATTGCAGCGCCGAGTCGTCCCTGCACACCTCCGTGGACCATCGTCGGAACTCAGAGCAGTACCATTCGGCCAAGAGCTTACCCTGAAGGAGACCCATGATTTCTTCTCTGCTACTCTGACCTGGTCAGGTTGGTCAAAAATAAGTCCTAAGGCCTCAAAGAACCTATCCACAGACACATGTTCAGGGGCAGAAGCAGGTAAAGAGAAAGCCCATGATTGTGGTCCCTCTCGAAGTAAGGAAATAATTATCCCTCACCCCCTGACTCTCATCACCAGAAGATCGGGGTCTAAGAGAAAACAAGAGCTTGCAACTCTCCTTGAGCGTACAGAACCTCTCCTTGTCCCCAGATAAGGTATCTGGAAGCCTGACCATAGGTTCAGGAGAGTGCAATGAGACATCCACTGTGTCAAAGTGCTTACAGACAGACTGGGAAGAAGATCCCTGTAAAGTTTTTACAGTTTCAGAAAACTCCCTTTGCAGGTGATTATGTGACGTGGCCAAAGCCCTATGTTCCACAGACAGACCTTGCATCATTTGCGTTAAACTAGACAGCTGATCTGACAAGGTACAGAGTGAATCCATAGCAAGCAGAGCAGAAAAAAAAACTGTTTTGTTTTGGTCTGTTATAATATCAGGCTGCTGGAATGCAGATAGGTGCAGGCACCACTAGATGGCAGTAGAGAACGCAGAACTGCACCTAACCAGAGCAGGCTTGCAATGCAGTAGCAAGGCTACCACAGGTGGCAGCAGGCAGGAGCCACTAGGTGGTGGAAGAGTAGTTAGACAAGCCGGGTCAGCAATAGAGAGGGAACGAAGTACCAGAGGTCACAGCAATACACGTGATCAAAAACAAGCCAGAGAAGTCAGAGCCGGTCGGGAGCGGATAAGTCAAAAGACCAAAGACAGAAGCAGGTCAGGATACAAGCCAAATCAGGACAGGAAGATCAACACACTAAAGGGGGACACTGATTCAAAATGGGACTGGAGGAAAACAGAGACACGGGTACAGACAACAAATGCAGGAGGACAAATCAGAGCAATCAGAGTCAGCTAAAGCAGCCCTAGGCAAAACTATAACCGACACCACCTGCAGAAGACAGCAGTGATAAATAACCAACCTGAACCCAGACTGAGGATGAGCAAGGTTAACCCCTGACATGACCAGACCGGGGAAAAGGGAAAACAGGACTCAAAACCCGGTCTGGATCATGACATTATGTTTATTTTTTTATCTCTGTTATTTTAAGACATTTGTTTTAAAAAAAAAAAAGTGTTTCCCCCTCTTCCACCGCCACATCCACCTCCACCCTCTCCTTTAAATTTTTTTTATTTTTGTTAATTTTTTGTGACTGTTATTTTACATAATTTGCTTAAATATGTCCATGTCCACCTCCACTTGGACCTCTGCGTCATGTTTTTTGTTTATGGTTGTTTTTTTTCGTCTCTGTTAAGTCATTTGTTTAAAAAAAAGTGGAATGGATGATGGATGGATAAGTGAGGGATAGATGGATGGATAAATGGATGGAGGAGGGAGGGATTGATGAATGGATGGATGGATGAGGGAGGGATGGATGGATGGATGAGGGAGTGAGGGGGGAGGATGGATGAGGGAGGGAAGGATAGATGGATGAGGGATGGATTGATGAGAGGGATGGATGGATGGATAAGTGAGCGATGGATGAGGGACTGAGGGAGGGTTGTAAGTTTAAGTTAAAAAACACACCCAAAAAGAAGTCCTTTAATTGAACAGAACACATGGAAAATAACTCCTTTATTTGAAATAAACACTCCCCATCCTCTTTTACCCATTTATCAATGTAAACGTGAAAATAAAAAAACACAGTAACCTCACCTGTCCGCCTATAATCCATATGTCCCATGACATGCCCCAACTCTGCTACATCTGGATGCATTGCTGACTGGTGGCATGATGCGACCACTCAGCCCTGTATCCAGGAGAAACTGATAATGCAGCTTCAGTCCCGTGCAATTAAGTCAATATGATGAGTGGAGTTCATAGCCGATGAACTCCAGTCACCTTACTGACATCAGGGTTAGGGTTCGAGTTCTGGTACTGAAGTTTTTTTTAATGTTTGGTAGAACTCAACGGACCGGAACATCCACAGGTCCGCACATCACTATTGATGACGAGTTCAATACTTATTTCACCAGCTGTATATGTCTGCATGTGGTCCATGTATATAAATGTCTGAATATATGTGCACTGTTTATTAATATATATTTTATTTTATACACAATGTTGCCCCAATTCTGTATGTAACCCATGTGTATATGGGTATATACCACTATTCAGAATATACTTCACACTAACTGGAAACCTAAACAATTAGGCTCCATTCACTATTTTGAGGATGAAAGTTAATACATTTTATACGCATGCGCCATACAAATGCGGTTTTGGAGGGGGTGTGTCAGAGTAGTATGACACGGCCTGTGGGTGGCTTGGTTCTGCATCATAGGTTATCGCTAGATTGCCAGGTGCACTAGCGATCACATGGGGGCCCTGATAACGAATAGAAACAGTTCGTGGGTATATTTAAACTGGACTTCCCCCTGCCTCATTACGCCTCCCGAAGAAGCGGTAGCGAAACGTGCGTCAGGGCAGAGGGACGCCAGAGAGACTCCATATACCCCCACAGGTAGGATTGTAGTTATTGTGGTATTGTATTCATGACACAGGAGGGCATGACTGGGACCGCTACTTTTATAGAGCGGCGTTTATGATATGTGCCGATATTTGATATTTGTGATATTCACCCTCTGTGTTACGGCTGTAATACTCATTAAAGTGATATATGGTGATCGGTACAGATCACAACCATTCTGGTTTATGACGAGGCACATTCATGTTTAGTACAATTGCTAGTCATTTGTTGGATTCATCTGTTATTATGTCATGAATATGTAGTCCCATGAATACATACAGGAATTTATAAACGTATCCCTAGTGGATTGTTGTATTGCTAATTTTGCACAGTGTTTTGGTTTACATCAGCATTGAGTGAACAGATGCACAGCCTGCCATGATAAATAGGCATTAAGTGAAACACACATGTCTGTGAGACAGTGTTTGGTATTTTGAGGTAGAGTCCTCATTAGAGGGCTTAATTTAATGCAGGTGCTTGATACACTTTCTTAGACTGTGCCTTTGTTCACACTAGATGCAGTTGTTTTTATCGTGAACACGTGTCATGAGATGATATTGGAGTAAATGCTTAGCAATACTCCAGTTACTATTAAACTGCAATAGTAGCATTATTTACACTGTTTATGTGGGTTTACTATTCACTTCACAAACCATCCAGTGGGGTTTATTATTGAGGGTCATCAAGGCTGTGTTGGTCCCTTTTATATACTGTTGTATATCTCTCTTATAGATACATGTGTGTTTTATATTAAATTTGTTCAATAAAATTTGTGTTTTCATACCACCTGTGAATGGAGCCTAATTGTTTAGGTTTCCAGTTAGTGTGAAGTTTATTAATATATATGTATATAAGTCCTACGTGTATACATATATCTGTATGTTTGTGCTATATTTATACATAGGTGTTTGCATGCATATGCTCTGTTTATACATATACTGTATGTCTGCAAGTATGTGCTCTGTGTATACAGGTGTTTATATACAGTGGGTACGGAAAGTATTCAGACCTCTTTAAATTTTTCACTCTTTGTTTCATTGTACCCATTTGGTAAATTCAAAAAAGTTCTTAATGTACACTCTGCACCCCATCTTGACTGAAAAAAACAGACCTGTAGAAATTTTTGCTAATTTATTAAAAAAGAAAAACTGAACTGAAATATTACATCGTCATAAGTATTCAGACTCAGTATTGAATAGAAGCACCCTTTTGAGCTAGTACAGCCATGAGTCTTCTTGGGAATGATGCAACAAGTTTTTCCACACCTGGATTTGGGGATCCTCTGCCATTCTTCCTTGCAGATCCTCTCCAGTTCTGTCAGGTTAGATGGTGAACATTGGTTGACAGACATTTTCAGGTCTCTCCAGAGATGCTCAATTGGGTTTAGTTCAGGGCTCTGGCTGGGCCAGTCAAGAATGGTCACAAAGTTGTTCTGAAGCCACTCCTTTGTTATTTTAGCTGTGTACTTAGGGTCATTGTCTTGTTGGAAGGTGAACCTTCGGCCAAATCTGAGGTCCAGAGCACTCTTGAAGAGGTTTTCATCCAGGATATCTCTCTACTTAACCACATTCATGTTTCCTTCAATTGCAACCAGTCGTCCTGTTCCTGCAGCTGAAAAACACCCCCAAAGCATGATGCTGCCACCACCATGTTTCACTGTTGAAATTGTATTGGGCAGGTGATGAGCAGTGCCTGGTTTTCTCCACACATACCGCTTAGAATTATCAACAAAAAGTTCTATTTTTGTCTCATCAGACCAGAGAATATTATTTCTCATAGTATGGGAGTCCTTCATGTGCTTTTTAGCAAACTCTATGTAGGTTTTCATGTCTGGCACTGAGGAGAGGCTTCAGTCGGGCCACTCTGCCATAATGGCCCGACTAGTGGAGGGCTGCAGTGATAGTTGACTTTGTGGAACTTTCTCCCATCTCCCTACCTCATCTGTGGAGCTCAGCCACTGAGTGTGCCTGTGTTATTATCACAGGGCATATGGGTCTGCTGATGGCTCTCTTTTGCCTCGCTCAGTCATCTCTCTGAGCAACCTATTTTTACCCTAATAGGGGCTTTATTATTGTTACAGCAACCATTTCTGTCTATGGCTTCTTATCTCCCCTAAGGTAATTGGACACGGAGGCCTGATTTGGTCCCTGATCTCGTTATACACCTTTCTAGGAGGTGGCCACTCTTGGCTCTTTAATTTGAGCTTTGTTCTCAAGGATATCCACGGGTCTGTGCAATGCATACATATTTAAATGCACAGCAGTTTCATTTTGAATTTCTTTTTGTATTTATGCATTTGAAACGGAGGCCAGGGCGATAGTCGTGGCTAACCTTGGCAGTTCTGGCTCACCCTGGCTTCCCGTCACTTTAACACATTGCAGTCCACTCACTTGTAGGTCAGGGTCCATTCCACATGGCCGGGGGTACTTTTCTTTCAACATCACGCAATGATAGTCAGAGTCTAAGTTCATTTTCAGCAAGACAACTTTACTCAGCTCCTCCAGTTTAGTCACAGAAACAGCACAAGATTCCTCGCAGAATATAATCATTCCGTTCCCTGTACTGTGCCTCACTCCTCCAGGAATATCCCATTTTCGTACCATGTCCACTGGTATTGCAGCTTCCTGACTGGTCAGACTCACCCACTTCAGGAGTTCACCGCCCACTTCCCTCTACAAAGACGAAGTTGAAGGATGACGCTTCCCATCCTTTCCAGGCCATAGTCCTTGGACGTTAAGGGTTGTTCCCACGAAGTTAGCTGCTACTATCCTTAATCTCCTTATGCTGCCTGATATTTCTCCTCCACCGTGTGACTGTCAGCTCTTAGGCCCTGCACTGCTAGGCTTCTTGGCTTAAATGTTCCCCAGACACGACTGTACTGTCCTGTCTCCCGGTTCTTACTAACTAACTCCAGGAAGCTCACCAACTACTCTTTCTTAGCCCCTCCTAACTAGCCTAATCCTATTTATTTACTTCTTATCCTATTCTATTGTGCTGCCCCCTACTGATCTAAGTCCTACAGTGTCCCTATATCTGTACAACAAATAAACATAAGTACAAAGCAATATACAATACATCAACATTACAAGGCATGTGGGATATACCAGTTTTTACCAGGAACATATGCAAGGAGTGCAGAGCATTAAACTAGCCCCCTGCATCCTTTACACATTTATAGGATCCAACTCATATAACTTAAACTGCATAAGTGAGAGTTTTTGGGTCTGGGAGGCCTTTGTGTATATATACATAATTGTAAATGTTTTTATATTTTGTTTGCTGTTTTCTCTTAAATAAAGTTATATGATTTTTTTGATATTTTGGAGTGTGCGCATCCTTACAGGTAGCCTTTCTTCTCTTTCTTGCAACATGCTTTCTACCTGATGTGGCACCTTCTTTGATACAGATTTTTTGCCCATTTTATTTTTATCTGTGGTGAGTCCTGTCTCTGTAAGCAGGATGCTGGATGCAGTGACAGACGGGAGGCAGAGCAAGGGTTAACAGGTTTATTTACAGAGGATAACTCCACGCAGGGAGACAGAGGGTTAACAAGGGTTAAACAACGTAAGTTGTAGAAGGATATGACAAGTTGCAATACAATGGTACAGTTCATGGCGGTAACGATGAAAGTCACGGTCCCGTGTCTCGTTGGTGTCAGAAGTTCTGCAAACTGTAATTCCTGCTGGTAACTCAATGGTGCCTGCAACGGCTGGCGCGGTGTCTTTATTAAAGGGGTTCAGAAAACAATACCCCGTTTTTTTGTGACAGTGGTCGGTCTCCGGTACCTTCCACTGTCCCTAGTCCATATACTATAGTGGCTAAATAACGATGAGGACCACTGTCCTGTATGAGCCCCGTGGCTCCGCTAACATACGCTGGCAAAGTCAGGTCACAAGTGTCTGGGCGGACATTCACTAGCACAGTCGGGATGTAAAATAACGGTCACCCTCCCAGTCTCGCTCAGGCGGCACGCGTAAGGTACTCACGATCCTGAAACGCCTGATACCTGGCTCTATGGGGGTCACCAGGCACACCCTGTATGACTCCTTTTCTCTTGTCCCCGCTGTTGGCAGCGGGTGACGTCGGGCACTGGTCTGTGTGGTGCAGGTGCTCCCCGAACGGAGCTCACCTCTCTTTTGTTGCTATAGCACCCAGCTTGGCTCTGCTCTGCTGGCACGGCTCTGCGCTGCACAGCTCTGCTCTGGTGGCGGCAGTCCCACTTTCCGTATTGATGCTGGGTGCTCTAAGTCTCTCAGCGTAGCAGCCCCTATGTTCCTGGTCAGCTGGAGCATGGCCTGTCAATGGCCCTGTACTATATGGCAGGGAGTGGAGCACACCGCTCACCTGACTGCACGCTGCTCTGCCCTGACGCCCAACTGCTTTCCTTCACGCGCGTTTTTTTCCTTCTCTTCCACCTCCCTCCGACAGCAGACAGCCCCTCCTCTCCAGAGCTTCTCTCCGGCAACAGGGGGAGGTCCGCCTCACTCAGGCTTCCCCCCGGGAACAGTGGATGCTGCCTCTCTAGTTCCGGACCCAGCACGCAGGTACCTGCTGCCATATCAGTCTCCCTACATTTCCTTCATATACTAGTGATAGTTGACTATGTGGAACTTTGTCCCATCTGCCTACTGCATCTGTGGAGCTCAGCCACAGTGATCTTGGGGTTCTTCTTTACCTTTCTCACCAAGGCTCTTCTCCCACGATTGCTCATTTTGTCTGGACGGCCAGGAAGACTTCTGGTGGTCCCAAACTTCTTCCATTTAAGGATTATGGAGGCCACTGTGCTCTTAGGAACCTTGAGTACTGCAGAAATTCTTTTGTAACCTTGTCCAGATGTCTCTGAGCCACAATTCTGTCTCTGAGCTCCTCGGCCTGTTCCTTTGACCTTATGATTCTCATTTGGTCTGACATGCACTGTGAGCTGTGAGGTCTTATATAGACAGGTGTGTGCCTTTACAAATCAAGTCCTATCAGTTTAATTAAACACAGCTGGACTCCAATGAAGGATTAGAACCATCTCAAGGAGGATCACAAGGAAATGGACAGCATGTGACTTAAATATGAGTGTCTGAGCAAAGGGTCTGAATACTTATGACCATGTGATATTTAAGTTTTTCGTTTTTAATCAATTTGCAAAAATTTCTACATTTCTGTTTTTTTTTCAGTCAAGATGGGGTGCAGAGTGTACATTAATGAACTTTTTTGAATTTACCACATGGCTGCAATGAAAACAAGAGTGAAAAATTTAAAGAGGTCTGAATACTTTCCGAACCCACTGTATGTGTTTATGTATGTGATCTGTATACATTGTTGTGTGTATGTATATGCATATCATTCTCCTTTTTTTTTTCTCTATGTTTTCCAGATGCTATGATGACTTTTCACATCCACAGCTTGTCTCTGCAGACTTCCATTTTCTCTGGTTTTCTGTAGCACATATCGACACGGTGCCCTTAAAAATAGCAGTGTAACTATAATGTCCCTGAATAAGTATAACTGCCCTACTCTGTTCTCCTGCTCCCTGCATATAATATGACCATCACACTGTCCCTCTCATTGTACAGGCCCTCCACAGTGTTCTCTCCTTTGCATACTGTGTCCCCAACTCACACTCTGGCCCCCTCTGCATACTGTCCCTCCATAGTGTGCTCTCACACAGACCCTCAAACTGCCCCCTCTCTATACTGTGCCCCCCCACACTTTTCTTCCCCATACTGTCTCCTCTCACATATCTCCCCATCCATATACTGTCTCCTTATACATCCCCGACACACTCCATACTGTTTTCTTCAGTTGAAATCTTCAGTTTCTTCACCTACACTGGAGTGCTTACCATACCGATGTTCATTCACTGTGCCTATATGGCACCAGAGAGTGATGTCAGATTAGATGACTTGATCACGCTGCTGACATCAACCTAGAAGTGCAGGCGGTCAGGGCTTCAAGTGTACTCGTGCCTTAAAGACATGCGTATAATTGAATTTTGGGAGTCGGCGTTTTCTCTGGATCCCAAGAATGGGATAGTAGATCCTGAGACTGGGGCTCTGCATAGCTCCTTCTTGAATGAAACAAAGATGCACATGTTTGTCCCCTGCTCCCTTCCTTTTCTATTAGAGTGTTAAGAATAAACGAAAGCTGTACTCGCCTTCCTCTGGCAGTCCTATAGCCAATGCATGGAATGGAGGTAGAGCATGTGCACCTCTGCGCCATTCAAGACAGGGCTCTGGATAGACCCATTCTCAGGAGTCAGAGCCCTGTTCTCAAGTCAACCTCCAGTGATCAATTATCCGATGGTTAGGGAATAAATTTACATTTTGGGACATCACACACTAAAGATTTGAATAAAAAAAATACTGCTTTTGATGCTTGGCAAAACCACATTGATATCAGGGTCTGATTACAGTTTTCATTTAATGATTATAACACTCAGGTCAATTTTACATTTCTTATGAGTTAATCATTCTGTTTGTAGTTAAATAAAAGACGTTGTGCAATATCCTCACTGACAGTCAGTAAGAGGCTCGTTGGAAAAGTCATGAAGGTGCGTGGAGCCACTCCAAACATCTGCTGCTTTGGACTCAAATTCGTATTATAAACTCATAAAATAGTTGTCATCTATTATGCATACGTTGTACACAGTGCTGTGCTCCAGACTCCATATTTTTTGTTGAGGTGTTAATAAAAATGCAAATGTGAAAGGTATACCTGTAAATCATACACACTGCGAGAATTATTAGCAGTCCATGGTAATAAAGAGCACACATATGCGGGGAAATTATTCTAATGGGGTGCAAAGGGGAAGTTAAAAGGATTGCCAGGTGAAAATAAATTATTATATTTCGAAAGCATAGATGATATCTTGTTGATCAGTTTAGGTCCAACATCTGCGACCTGCACTAATTGGTATCAAGAGGACTTTTATTGCACTCTGATTAATGTTAGTCAATGATTCTGTGTTCATCTGTGAGGTTTTTTTTTTAGCTCAGATCGGACTGTGAGTGGTCGCGAATATCGGATGAGACTCGCCAATGCAAGTCAATGGGTGCAAGAAATAAATCGCACAGCACACGGACCATGCATATGGCATCTGTATTGCATCTGTATAAAATTCTCCTGTGCATCCAAAAAAACAGGAAATTGTATTAGGACAACCCAGAAATCTCATCAGTTGACACAAGGAATGTTATAAATGGAGAAAAAACACACCTCCATGGAAACCAGCAACATGGCTCATATCATCAATGTGGAACTAATGCTGGTTCTGGTGCAACAGAGGCCAGAATTTTTGGACTCCGGGGATGAAGGTTATGGGGATCACAGTCGGTGGCATGCAGCCTGGATCTGTATTTGCTGCCAACTGTATCCGAATTTTGAAAGCAGCTCACAACAGGTTCAAGATTATATAAGTAAGTACGACACATATAACATGATTGTCATAATATATATGTAACTTTGTAGGTGAGGAGAAAGAAATGTTTTAGAAAAAGAAAAAACGTGCTAATTTTTTTCCTCCAAAACAAAACCACCAAAATTTTGCTAGGCAATATAAACAATGACAAACACATAAATAGAAATAAACACCATACTAGCACTGATCTTAGAACACAAACTATACATGATATTGCATTCAGGATCCTTTACCTGTATTATTTTATTATTCTAATATCTTCACTTTTGTTTCCAGTGAGTTTAGTGACAGGATGATGGAGGAGTTACCGGGACCAGTTTCGGCGCAAGAGACAACAGCGGAGCAAGAGTGGTGGTGTGCCCCTGAAAGAAAGGCCATACCTCTATTGTGACCAGCTCCAGTTTTTGGATCCAGTGATAGATCTTTACCCGTAAGTGACTACCTTTTTTATTTTGTTGTTTGTAATGTTTCCATTATGATTTTGCATTCAAAACATTTTTTTTCTCTGTCATCCTTCACTTTACAGATCAGCCCGGAGCAAAAAAGGTAACTACCTCTCTGTGACACGACTCACAGCAGCCAATATGTATACTACTTACTGTAAGTAAAGGGAGGTCAAACAATCAGAGGTCTAGGAAATGGCGCAATACGACAAAGGGAAGTTAGAGACGAAGTCCAATACACGAGCAGAGGTCAGGAAAGTCAGAGAGACAATACAGTTACATGGAGCAGGCACAAGCAAAGTCAGGTCAGAAGCAAAGGGTCAGAGTCCGTGAAGAGAATCAAGTCAAGCAGGGTCAGGCACAGAGCGCAGAAGGATCAATGTTCCACAGGCAACAGCAAGTGTACGATTGACACTGGGGGGAGGAACTAGCATGCTTAAGTAGAATCCTGATAAAGGAAAATGAACACAGGTGATTGCAGCACAGACCCAGCACAGACTGACAGCCCCAACACAAAGTAACAAAAAGACAGAAACAGAGTGGAAATCGTGACACTCGAGCTTGGAGGGGCTGGAGGCCAGTGAGGATTCTGAATTGGAGGCTGCAGCTGGGGGACAGGAAAAACATGAGCCAGCAGAGAGCACCACCACACCACAGCTCATCGACACCTACCCCTATTATCCAGCGCTGTTCCCGGCAAAGGAGGGTCCTTCACACCATCACTGCCATTCGCAACATAAAAGTTGCTGTGAGTGATGATGGGGAAAAGGATTTCTGTCATAGTCTGGCACGCTATGTCCCCTTTTGTTTGAGGCTGAGGACCAGGGCTACCCTCCAAATAGTTTTGAGGGCTGCAACACCTCCAAATTGTCCAAGGCCGGTTTTTGAATTCCTAGAAAGGTGGCAGCTTTCGGAGGAAAACCAAAACTAGCCATTGGATCCCAATGAAGGGCACTCAGCTGAGTCACGAGCATGACACCCTTCACCTCCAGTGCCAGCCTCACACCAGTCAGCACCAGCACCTCCAGTGCCAGCCACCTGGAAGCCACAAAAACCTCCTCCTGAGCCAGCCACTCAGAAGCCATCTCCTCCAGTGCCAGACACCCGGAAGCAATCACCACTTCCCCAGTGCCAGCCACAAAGAAGCCCCCACCACCTCCTCCAGTGCCAGCCACCACCACTTCCTTCAGTGCTAGCCACCCAGCAACCACCAACACCTCCTCCAGTCCAACCAACTTGACACTCAACAACCCCCTCGCCACCATGTCTCCTGCCACAAACACCCTTATATGGTTGAAATGTGGGGCAAAACCAAGAGGACAATGGCCGAGGAAGATTACGACTGAGGATTTCTTGTCAAAGATGCCACACAGCCACAGAAGCCACCTGAACCACAGCCGGAGGGTGGTGTATTTGGGGCGGACAACCCTTTGCAATTCAACACTCCAGACCATGGGATCTTCCCACCCTTTATAGAATCATAGAATCATAGAATGGTAGAGTTGGAAGGGACCTCCTGGATCATCTGGTCCAACCCCCTGCTCAAAGCAGGATTCACTAAATCATCCCAGACAGATGTCTGTCCAGCCTCTGTTTGAAAACTTACCATTGAAGGAGAACTCACCATCTCTTGTGGAAGCCTGTTCCACTCATTGATCACCCTAACTGTCAAAAAGTTTTTTCTAATATCTAATCTGTGTCTCCTCCCATTCAGTTTCACCCCATTGCTTCTAGTCTTTCCTTGTGCAAATGAGAATAAAGATGACCCTTCTACAATGTGACAGCCCTTGAGATATTTGTAGACAACTGTTAAGTCTCCTCGCCGTCTTTTTTTTTGCAAGCTAAACATTCCCAAATCCAGTAACTGTTGCTCACAGTACATGGTTTGTAGACCGGTCATCATTCTGGTCGCTCTTCTCTGAACTTGTTCCAGTTTGTTGATGTCTTTTTTAACCCCTCTCTGACATTAGACGTACTATCCCGTCCATAAAACCCGTGCCATTCTGCCCATGGACGGGATAGTACGTCATAGGCGATCAGCTGCGCTCCTGAGGGGAGCGCAGCTAATCGCCGCCGGGTGTCAGCTGATTATCACAGCTGACACCCGTGACTGTGTGTCAGGAGCGGTCACGGACCGCTCCCGGCACATTAACCCCTAGCACACCGCGATCAAACATGATCGCGGTGTACTGGGGGCACAGGGGAGGATCGCGCAGGGTGGGGGCTCCCTGCGCACCCCCCTGAGACCCTCAGACCAGCGCGATGTGATCGCGCTGTTCTGAGGGCTTCCTCCCTCCCAGGACCCGGATCCAAGATGGCGCCGGGGTCCTGGAGGGAGGCGGCTTCCTCAGTGCCTGCTGAGAGCAGGCACTGAGAAGCCTGCTGCACTGCCTGAGCGATCGCTGGTGCGACAGTGTGCTGTGCACACTGTCACACCAGCGATTTGATAAAATACAGTGATGTCCCACCCTGGGACAAAGTAAAAAAGTTAAAAAAATAAAAATAAACATGTTATAAAAAAAAAATCCAAAATAAATAAAAAAAAAAATATATATTCCCCAATAAATTCATTTCTTCCTGTAAATAAAAAAACCAAAACAATAAAAGTACACATATTTGGTATCGCCGCGTCCGTAACGACCCCCCCTATAAAACTGTCCCACTAGTTAACCCCTTTAGTGAACCCCTTAAAAAAAAAAAAAAACGAAGCAAAAAATCAATGCTTTATCATCATACCGCCGAACAAAAAGTGGAATAACGCGCGATCAAAAAGACCGATATAAATAAACATGGTACCGCTGAAAACGTCATCTTGTCCCGCAAAAAACGAGCTGCCACACAGCATCATCAGTGAAAAAATAAAAAAGTTATAGCTCGCAGAATAAAGCGATGCAAAAATAATTATTTTTTATATAAAATTGTTTTTATTCTATAAAAGCGCCAAAACATAAAAAAATGATATAAATGAGGTATCGCCATAATCGTACTGACCCGAAGAATAAAACTGCTTTATCAATTTTACCACTAAAAACGCCTCCCCCAAAAGAAATTCATGAATTGCTGATTTTTGTTCATTCTAACCTCCCAAAAAAAAAAAATCGAAATAAAAAGCGATCAAAAAATGTCACCTGCTCAAAAATGGTACAAATAAAAACGTCAACTCGTACCGCAAAAAATAAGACCTCACATGACTCTGTGGGCCAAAATATGCAAAAATTATAGCTCTCAAAATGTGGCGATTAGTGTTGAGCATTCCGATACCGCAAGTATCGGGTATCGGCCGATATTCGCGTTATCGGAATTCCGATACTTAATTCCGATACTTTTTCAATATCGTATACCGGAATCGGAAGTTCCCATAATTCTTTGAGAGGCAATGTGATTTTAGTCAGCCAATGAGGAATCCTACGAAGTGTGGGCACATCCTGTAATGCTGCGGTCATCTTAACTAATGGCATGGCTGTGATTGGCTGCTGAAATGATGTCAGAATGCACTATAAAAGGCGCCGCCGCCATTTTAGCGTCACTGTGCTGTGAATTCAGTAAGGGACAGAACGCTACTCTGCTGACTCTGAGGGACAGTTAGAGATTGCGATTTAGTGTACTGTGCTGTTGGCAGGCTATCACCAACCGCTGTGTAAAGCTTCCTTTTGCCTGCAGTGTTGTTTTAACAGCTCTGCAAGGTGTGTGTGAGTGCAGGTGACGCTGCAGTTTGCTCTGCATCCAACGCTGTCTGTAGGCATCTGCACGTGTCACTCACAGACTCTTTTTTTTTTTTCTTTAGTGTAATTCTAGCTGCTCCATTCAATAGAAATTATAGTGTGATGCGCTTCCATCCGTATACAATACATTGGTTGCAAACACTATAGAAGTAGACAAAGGAGTAGCCTTTCCCAGATTGTGGACAGTTGTGTTTCAGTGTTCACTTCAGTCTGTGTTTTTTTTTTTTTGAGTGCACATCACGCTCCAGTTACTTGTTCAAGCACTGCTGCTTGTACTCTGCTGAGCGTGTCTCAGTGGCTCATCCTTTTCATTTATCTCCAATTGGTTCTGCTACATTCCATTTAAAATAAATCTAATCTATTAGTGTGACGCGCTTCCATCCGTATACAATACATTGGTTGCAAACACTATAGAAGTAGACAAAGGAGTAGCCTTTCCCAGATTGTGGACAGTTGTGTTTCAGTGTTCACTGCAGTCTGTGTTTTTTTTTTTTGGAGTGCACATCACGCTCCAGTTACTTGTTCAAGCACTGCTGCTTGTACTCTGCTGAGCGTGTCTCAGTGGCTCATCCTTTTCATTTATCTCCAATTGGTTCTGCTACATTCCATTTAAAATAAATCTAATCTATTAGTGTGACGCGCTTCCATCCGTATACAATACATTGATTGCAAACACTATAGAAGTAGACAAAGGAGTAGCCTTTCCCAGATTGTGGACAGTTGTGTTTCAGTGTTCACTGCAGTCTGTGTTTTTTTTTTTTTGAGTGCACATCACGCTCCAGTTACTTGTTCAAGCACTGCTGCTTGTACTCTGCTGAGCGTGTCTCAGTGGCTCATCCTTTTCATTTATCTCCAATTGGTTCTGCTACATTCCATTTAAAATAAATCTAATCTATTAGTGTGACGCGCTTCCATCCGTATACAATACATTGGTTGCAAACACTATAGAAGTAGACAAAGGAGTAGCCTTTCACAGATTGTGAATAGTTGTGTTTCAGTGTTCACTGCAGTCTGTGAGGTATTTTTTTTTTTTTTTTTTTAAATGCAGATCACGCTCCATTTACTTCTTCAACCACCGCTGCGTGTACTCTGCTGAGTGTCTGTCACTGGCTCATCCTTGTCATTTTTCTAAAATTGGTGCTGCTTTATTCTATTTAAAATAATTCAAATCTATTACAGTGACGTGCTTCCATCCGTATACAATACATTGGTTGCAAACAATATAGAAGTACACAAACGGGCCTTTCACAGCTACTGAACATGGGTTTTTAATTTTTAACTAAAATATGTATTTTTTCAAATGACACAAATATAAGTAATGTTGAAGAGGAATAGTCCTACATCCATTGTTTGCACAATATTACAGGTGTACATCATGTCCCTTAATCAACAATGTATTATTATATTTACTTGTATGCTTTTATTTAAAAGCCATGAACACAGAAGGATAACCTTCGCACTGCAGCTGTTGTCAAAGTTCAACCCACATTATGCACTTCCAACATTGCAGCATTTGAGGCATGATGTGAGTTGGATTTGTCAAAGTTATGGAGGCCTAGTATGAGATGTTTGAACTTTAATTTGAACTTTAATTTGGAGTTAGCAGCATTAATTTTTGTCAGACACGCAGCAGGGGAACAGCAGGCGTTACTGAACCCCACTATCACTATAGCTTGTGTATTGGTCTGTGGACACGACACTTCTGAGCAGCAACTGGCAGTGTTGTAGCCCAGGGAGTATAGCTCAGGTGGTAGAAAGATGAACATAACAGGAGACATGGAAAACGTTGCCAACCAGTTAGTTAATCTGAAACCGGACAGGCAAATTCAGGCGAGATCCATGCCTAGTTCATTTTCAGAAAAGTAAGCCGTTCTACATTATCGGAGGATAGTCGCATGCAACGGTCTGTTAGTACACCACCTGCAGCAGTAAAGACGCGCTCCGATAATACACTGGCAGCAGGGCAAGGCAGCACCTCCAATGCATACTGGCTAAGCTCTGGCCATGTATCCAGCTTAGAGACACAAAACTTGAATGGGGAAGAGCCATCTGGGAGTACACTGAGAGGGCAAGACATGTAGTCTGTCACCATCTTACGGAAATGTTGCCTCCTGCTGACTGGAGCCGTCTCGGATGGTGTAGACATTGGTGGCGCTGCCACAAAACTTCGACACATTTGGAACATACTGTTCTTGCCCTGTGCAGAGGCGCTGCTTGTGCTCCCTCTTGTTGCAGAGCTGTCTCCACTGCCTCGACGCACAGAGCTGCTTTGTAAAGCAGTAGCAGCAGCGCTCTCGGCTGGAATGGAGAACATTATGGATTGCACCAGTGTGTCTTGGTACTTCCGCATTTTACGCTCCCGGTTCAACGGTGTGATGAGGCTTTGTAAGTTGTCCCGGTAGCGAGGGTCTAGGAGGGTGTACACCCAATAATCAGACGTGGTGTGAATGTGTTCGATGCGGCGGTCGTTTCTCAGCCACTGCAGCATGAAATCAACCATGTGCTGCAGACTCCCAACTGGCCAAGAAACGTTGTCCCCTGCAAGAGGCGTCATCTCTGCCTGCTGTGCATCACCCCACCCTTGGTCTACATACTGACTAGAGCATTGTCTACCTCCCTCTGGAGCGATGTCTTCCTCCTCCATTGACTCCTCCTCATCCTCCTCACAAAGTCCTTCAAATACATATAAATTTACAAAATTTAAAACTCAAAATTTAAAAACTTTGTATCATAATTCTGTAACATCAGTTTATGGAAACACAATAGCATTACAAAAGGATAGACAAAAAATGTACATTATGTGCTTTGTAAATACATTAAAAGTTTGTAATGGTTATGAAAATATAGACAGCGACTCTGGAGGTTCAATTGTTGATACAGC
This sequence comes from Oophaga sylvatica, assembly GCA_033576555.1. Classification (NCBI taxonomy): domain Eukaryota; kingdom Metazoa; phylum Chordata; class Amphibia; order Anura; family Dendrobatidae; genus Oophaga; species Oophaga sylvatica. Next base: position 204,328,278 of record JARQOD010000002.1, read on the forward strand.
ATGGTACTTTGAAAGTCCTCCAGCCCTTTGTGAGGAACCACGTTGCGCTGACTGTCCAGAAGGTGATGGAATTTGTGACTCCTCATCCTCCACCTCTTCCAAAACCTCATGCCTTAGTGCTTGCAGTGTTTTTTGAAGCAGGCAGATAAGGGGACAGTCAGGCTGACTAGTGCATCATCTGCACTCGCCATCCGCGTTGACTCATCAAACGCACGCAAAACGTGGCAGATATCCTTCATAGAGTTATTCGCCACTCATTACACTGGCAGTGGCTGCCCATTCATTATAGATCCAATTCTAATTACTGGTTCTCACCAACAAAGCTCTCCACAGCGCAGCACCCCCCTACATCTCCTCCCTTATTTATATTTATCGGCCTAACCGACTGCTGCACTCTGCAAACGACCTTCGACTAACCTCTGCACTAATCCGTACCTCCCACTCCCAAGTCCAAGACTTCTCCCGCGCTGCGCCAATCCTCTGGAATGCTCTACCCCAAGAAATTAGGACTATCCGCAATTTGGATGGTTTCAGGCGCTCCCTCAAAACACATTTGTTCACAGTGGCCTATCACATTCACTAATCAAAGTCATTCTATGTGTAATTCTGTGTGTGTAGCCCATTCACTATCTCCATGCATCCCTCACTCCCTTAAAATGGCTGGACCATCATTGTAAAAACACCATTGTATATAAACACCTGTACTTTGTATCTCCCCCACCTCATTGTAGATTGTAAGCTTTCACCAGCAGGGGCGGCTGATTTTGCTTTAATTATTGTATTGTTAACGTTGTTACTTATGACTTGTGTTTTGAAACTGTTAAACTGTAAAGCACTGCGGAATATTATGGCGCTATATAAATAAATAATATTATTATTCTTATTATAGAGGCCCACTCAGTAGTGGTGAAGTGTGAACGGCGCAAATTGCGAGTTGACTGCGCCTGATGCAGCTGATACTCCATTACTGTTGGCTGCTGCTCACACAACCGCTCCAACATATGTAACGAGGAATTCCACCTGGTGGGTACGTCACATATGATGCGATGTTCATGAAGGTGAAATCTGCGTTGCAGAGCTGCAATCAGCGATCTGGCCATGCTGGAACGTCGCAAGTGAGCGCACTCTAGGCGGACCTTGTGCAGCAGTGCATCAAGATCCGGATAGTCCCTCAAAAAACTCTGCACGACCAAGTTGAGCACATATGACAGACATGGTATGTGAGTGAGGTTGCCAAGGCCCAGAGCTGACACCAGATTTCGGCCATTGTCACACACTACCAAGCCTGCCTGTAGATTCTCTTCCAAAAACCACACGTCGCTCTCCTGCTTTATGGCATTACAGAGCTCCTGCGCTGTGTGGCTAAGATTCCCCATGGAAATTAATTTCAGGACGGCCTGTTGACATTTGGACACGGCTGTGCTCATATCGTCGCAACAGGTAAACGTTCACGGGTCCATGTGGAGGTAGACCGTGACGGCTCCTGCAGCGATGATTCTGAGGAACTGGAGTAAGAGGAGGAATCAATGTGTACAGACTTGATTCCTGCAATCCTTGGAGTTGGCAGAACACGTACAGCGCCACTCGCAAGATCAGTACCCGGCTGCACAACATTGACCCAATGGGCAGTGAGGGAAAGGTATTGTCCCTGGCCATGGGTGTTAGAACCCTCTTGTTAGGTTTTGTTTCAGTTTGCTGGTCACATGACCTTTTTTCCCTATTTAGTCTGGCTCCGCCCTTCTGGCTTTGCTTGACTTCATTGTATTATCTACTGTTAAGCTAGCCGGGTGCTTAGGTGCCTTAATCTGTCAGTTTTGCTTGATGTTAGGATCACAAAGTATTTATTTTTCTGTTTAATTATCCATGCTACAATTTATGTTAGGAGGTGTCCACCTTTTCTCCCAGTCCCTAGATCTTGTAGGGATTACTCCCTCGCAACTATAGGTCTTCGTTCACACTAGATGAGGACTTTAGCGGGTCTGGTCGCAGGATCAGGTTCCCCGTTACATCGTAGGGATTCAGCTTAGTTGTATTGTAGGGACAGAATTCCCTTCTTTCCTTACTGGTTGTAGCAGATCATAACAATGGGTACTGGTCCACGCATCGGTGGTCAGGTGGACCTTGCTACTGAGGGCTTTTAGTAGCGCATGTTTAATTTTTCCCTCAACATGCTTTTGCAGACCAGGGACGGCTTGCCTGCTGAAATGAAATCGGCTTGGCACATTGTATTGTGGGACTGACAATGATATTCAGTTACGGAAACTGTCTGTCTCCACCAGCCTGAATCACAGCATTTCAAGGGACAGGAGTTTTGCAATGCCAGCATTCAGAGCCTGTGCTCGTGCATGGTTTGCGGAGTATGGCCGTCTTTTATCCCATGCCTGTGCTACCGATGGCTGTTTTGTGGCCTGGGAGTGTGAGGATGACAGGGAACTTGCTGCTGTGTGTGGAATAACAGTTTGTCTCTGGACAACAGTGGCCGAGGTTCTTCCATGGCGATCCTGTGAGGAAGCAGAACCAGCTGTGTGTGAGCTCGATGAAGAGGCTTCAACACAACCTGAAGATGTAGGTGCTGCTGTAGGTTGGCCTACATCTCCAGTGTGTCTTTGTAACTCAACTACGTGCTTTGTCCGCACATGTTTCCACATATTTGTGGTATTGAGGTGACTGACACTTTTAGCTATTTTTAATTTTTGATTACACAGCTTGCATTTCACATAGCAAATATCATGTGCAAGTGTGTGAAAAAAGGACCACGCAGTGCAAGTCCTGGGAGCGCACGTTTTGACTTTTGGAAGACAACTGCTCCGAACAGGTGCCAAACTGGAGGCTACAGGCAACCGAGTCTGCAGCCTAACTCTCCCTCCTGTTTGTACCGTTGGGGCAATGTCTTCCTCTATCTTCCTTCTATCACTAACCATTTCTCTAGGCCTCTCCCAGCTTTCAACCAAAGTACTGGTTCTCAGCCACAAAGCTATCCACAGTGCAGCACCCCTCCTACATCTCCTCCCTCATTTCTATCTATCGGCCTAACCGACTGCTGCGCTCTGCAAACGACTTTCGACTAACCTCTGCACTAATACGTACCTCCCACTCCCGACTCCAAGACTTCTCCTGCTCTACGCCAATCCTCTGGAATGCTGTACCCCAAGAAATTAGGACTATCCACAATTTGCATGGTTTCAGGCGCTCCCTCAAAACACATTTGTTCAGAGCGGCCTATCACATTCACTAATCAAAGTCATTCTATGTATTCTGTGTAAGTGTGTGTGTGTCTCTAGCCCATTCACTATCTCCATCCCTCAGTCCCTTAAGATGGCTGGAACATCATTGTAAATGCACCATTGTATATAAACACCTATACTTTGTATCTCCCCCATCTCATTGTACATTGTAAGCTGTCACGAGCAGGGGCGACTTATTTAGCTTAAATTATTGTATTGTTAACGTTGTTACTTATGACTTGTGTTCTGAAACTGCTAAACTGTAAAGCGCTGCGGAATATGATGGCGCTATATAAATAAATATTATTATTATTCCTCTGAGCTGCTCCCACCACCTTCCTGTTCCTCATGCCATGTTGGGTCTTGGACCTCATCATCTCCACTACCCTCTTCCAACACCTTGCTGTTGGGTGGTCTGGCCAGCACCATGCTCAACAGAAACTGGCACCTGGGTCTCATCATCATCAGATGCGTTCTGCGGTGTGCTGACCATCGGCACTGTCTCACCCGCCTCTTCAGATTCAGAGAGACACAGCTGTTGCGCATCACTGCATACTCCCTCTTCACATTAAAGAATGCTGCTTGGCTGGGCCCCTGTTTGCAAGCCAATAGATTCTGAGAACAGAAGCAGACACTCAGCTGGCTCCTGTACAGAACTCTCTGACTGCCTGGGCAATTTGCCAGGCGGTGAAGAGACAGATGGTTGCCCAACAGTGCTGTGGTCCTGAGAGGAGGTGGAAGCAATTGAAGTCGATGCATTGGCTGACATCCAAACAACAACGGCTTCAATTTGTTCTTCCCGCAGCAGGGGGGTACTCCGAGCTCCTACAAAAGTGCGCATAAAGGAACGCTCACGGGGAAAACTGGTGGATGCTGTGTCACTGGGGGCCGCAGCAGCCACAGAATCCCCACGTCCTCTCCCTGAAGAAACTCCACGACCACGTGCCTTACTCCCTGCCTTCTTCATCTTGGTAGATTGATAAAGAAAGTCTGAAAAGTTATAAGGTCTAAGTGTGGTTATTCCGCAGAGACTGCAGTGAACACTGCACACAACTGTTCACTACCCAATGCGTCTCAGCAGGAAGGCAGTCTGTGCGTCAAAACAAAGGCACAAGCATACATCCATGTACCCTATTTATAAAGCTATATAAAAAAAATTATGTAGTAGTGACGCACACTTTATTGAGGTACAGTATTACATCGCCATTCACCATCTGTGGCTATGCAGTCTCATCTATATATACCTTATCTATCTGTTGTCATGCTTCCAAGTCGACAGTCAGCCATAAATAGCAATTTTCACTATGCACTATGCACTTTTTAAAGGTTATGTTTGTTAATAAAAATGATTATTGCCACATATTATGAGTATTACATGATGGAAATTGTATAATTTTGTATAAAATATTTAGTGACATTATTCAGCAAATGGAACATTTTAGTAATATCACAGATAACTTGTAATGCTGATGATGTTTTGAAGTCAGACATTCATTGTCTATACAATAAAAATGGTGTACATACTGTTACTTATCCATCATTAATGGATTCAGATATGTACTTGTATGCTTTTATGTACAACCGTATAGCAGATTCCTTAACTAATTTATTTTGTGGTTTGCATTGCTGTTCAACATGTTAATGTATGTGTTTATGTTTGTCAATTCTTTATTTATCTAGATATTAGTTTAAATGAAATCATCATCTTATGGTAGTAAAGGTTATCTTTCTCTTGTTTGAAGTATAGACATTTAAAATTGACAGGTAACAAGGAAATTACTTGATCTAGTATTTAAACATCCTCCTTGACCCTGGGCTCCAACACCGCCAGTTGCTGCTCGGAAGTGCTGTTAGCACAGTCAACACTTGCTCCTGTGTTACTGGGGTTCAGTAACGTCAGCTGGTCCTCGGTTGTGCCATTGGCTCTTTTCCTTCTGCTGCCCCTCCGGGTTCCAGTACCGTCAGCTGGTTCTCCGCAGTGCCTTTGGCCTAGGTGCCTCCATGTCGGTATCCGAGTTCCAGCAACGTCTGCTGGTCCTTGGTAGTGCTTTGGAGCACAGGTACCTCCTGCTTAGTAACCGTGTCCCAGTAACGTCAGCTGGTCCTCGGTTGTGCCATTGGCTCTTTTCCTTCTGCTGCCCCTCCGGGTTCCAGTACCGTCAGCTGGTTCTCCACAGTGCCTTTGGCCTAGGTGCCTCCATCTCGGTATCCGAGTTCCAGCAACGTCTGCTGGTCCTTGGTAGTGCTTTGGAGCACAGGTACCTCCTGCTTAGTAACCGTGTCCCAGTAACATCAGCTGGTACAAGATTGTGCTACAAATACAAGATACGGAACAAGAGACACAAGAACAATAAGCAGAAGATCTAAAAGCAGAAGAACATGAAGTATAAGACCAAAATGAAGAGCAAAATATATGCTCTAAATTCTAAGCAGAAGAAGACTAAGCAGTGTATGGGGGTGAGTCCGTTCCTCCTCGTGGTGCCCCTGGAAAATGCCTGCTGCTGCAGGCTAAACTGAACACGGACAAATACTGTTGTAATTTAAATCTTTTGTGACAGCAAGAACGGAAGGATGAAAAATTCATACTTTGACAGATTACAAGTACAGGATTCTCAGTCACAAATAAGAATATGATGAAGAAGATGAAGCAGAATATGAATAAGAATAATAGTTTAATAAGAAGAATATGAGTAATGTTAACAAAGATGAATAGCAAGAAGTTTAAGAAGAAGATAAAGAAGGTGAAGATGAAGAATAATTTGATGAAAAAGATGATGCTGCAGAAGATTATGAAGGAGAAAGTGTGTGAAAAGTTAAAAAGGTGAAGATGAAGAGCATGGAAGTTGTGTAATATACATATTTGCCAAAATAGAAAAAACGTTAACAACATTGTCAATTTCTTCGTCAATCCGAACATCTTTAAAAAAAAAATATTTATGCTATTCCATTTGATTGGGTTAAACATCTATGCCTTTAATGTCTCCTCAACCTTCCCCAATACATTCTACATTACTCTTTCTTGTTTTCCTTCATGTACAATTAACCAACAACAAGGCAAGAATGGGGTTTTTTTAATTTCGATATTTTGTTCCCATAGACTTACATGGGACTTCCGGTATCGGTATCGGGTATCGCCGATATTTTAATGTTATCGGCGAAACCATTCCGATACTTTTGGATATCGGAAAGTATCGCTCAACTCTAGTGGCGATGCAAAAAACTATTTTTGCAATAAAAAGCGTCTTTTAGCGTGACAGCTGCCAATCATAAAAACCCGCTATAAATAGTAAATCAAACCCCCCTTTATCACCCCTTAGTTAGGGAAAAATAATAAAATTAAAAAAATGTATTTATTTCCATTTTCCCATTAGTGTTAGGGTTAGGGTTGCGGCTAAAGTTAGGGTTAGGGTTGGCGCTAAAGTTAGGATTAGGGTTAGGGTTGGGATTAGGGGTATGTTAGGGTTAGGTTTGTGGTTAGGGTTGGGACTAGGGTTAGGGTTGTGTTGGGGTTAGGGTTGGAGTTAGAATTGGGGGGTTTCCGCTGTTTAGGCACATCAGGGGCTCTCCAAATGTGACATGGCGTCTGATCTCAATTCCAGCCAATTCTGCGTTGAAAAAGTCAAACGGTGCTCCTTCACTTCTGAGCTCTGCCATGCGTCCAAACAGTAGTTTATCCCCACATATGGGGTATCAGCGTACTCTGGACCCAAGAGTTATTGTGCAATTTGTCCTATTTCTTCTGTTACCCTTCGGAAAATAAAAAACTGGGGGCGAAAATATCATTTTTGTACAAAAAAAAATATTTTTTTGTTTTTACGGCTGTACATTATAAACTTCTGTGAAGCACTTGGGGCTTCATAGCGCTCACCACACACCTAGATAAGTTCCTTGTGGGGTCTATTTTCCAAAATGGGGTCACTTGTTGGGGATTTCCACTGTTTAGGCGCATCAGGGGCTCTCCAAATGCGACATGACGCCCCCAGACCATTCCATCAAAGTCTGCAATCCAAAACGTCACTACTTCCCTTCCGAGCCCCAACGTGTACCCATACAGTAGTTTTCTCCACATATTGGGTACCAGCATACTCAGGACAAATTGGGCAACAACTTTTGGGGTCCAATTTCTCCTGTTACCCTTGTAAAATAAAATATTGAGGCGAAAAAAATCATTTTTGCAAAAAAAAAAAAAGATTTTTTATTTTTACGGCTGTGCGTTATAAACTTCTGTGAAGCACTTCGGGGTTCAAAGTGCTCACCACACATCTAGATAAGTTCCTTGTGGGGTCTATTTGCCAAAATGGGGTCACTTGTGGGGGGTTTCCACTGTTTAGGTGCATCAGGGGCTCTCCAAATGTGACATGACGCCCCCAGACCATTCCATCAAAGTCTGCAATCCAAAACGTCACTACTTCCCTTCCGAGCCCCGACGTGTGCCCATACAGTAGTTTTCTCCCACATATTGGGTATCAGCGTACTCAGGACAAATTGGGCAACAACTTTTGGGGTCCAATTTCTCCTGTTACCCTTGTAAAAATAAAATATTGGGGCGAAAAAATCATTTTTGCAAAAAAAAAAAAGATTTTTTATTTTTACGGCTGTGCGTTATAAACTTCTGTGAAGCACTTCGGGGTTCAAAGTGCTCACCACACATCTAGATAAGTTCCTTGTGGGGTCTAGTTTCCAAAATGGGGTCACTTGTGGGGGGTTTCCACTGTTTAGGCGCATCAGGGGCTCTCCAAATGCGACATGACGCACCCAGACCATTCCATCAAAGTCTGCAATCCAAAACGTCACTACTTCCCTTCCGAGCCCTGACGTGCGCCCATACAGTAGTTTTCTCCCACATATTGGGTATCAGCGTACTCAGGACAAATTGGACAACAACTTTTGGGGTCCAATTTCTCCTGTTACCCTTGTGAAAATAAAATATTGGGGGCGAAAAAAATCATTTTTGTAAAAAAAAAAAGGATTTTTTATTTTTACGGCTTTGCGTTATAAACTTCTGTGAAGCACTTCGGGGTTCAAAGTGCTCACCACACATCTAGATAAGTTCCTTGTGGGGTCTATTTGCCAAAATGGGGTCACTTGTGGGGGGTTTCCACTGTTTAGGTGCATCAGGGGCTCTCCAAATGTGACATGACGCCCCCAGACCATTCCATCAAAGTCTGCAATCCAAAACGTCACTACTTCCCTTCCGAGCCCCGACGTGTGCCCATACAGTAGTTTTCGCCCACATATTGGGTATCAGTGTACTCAGGACAAATTGGACAACAACTTTTGGGTTCCAATTTCTTCTGTTACCCTTGTGAAAATAAAATATTGGGGGCGAAAAAATCATTTTTGTAAAAAAAAAAAAAGATTTTTTATTTTACGGCTGTACGTTATAAACTTTAGTGAAACACCTGGGGGTTCAAAGTTCTCACCACACATCTAGATAAGTTCCTTGAGGGGTCTAGTTTCCAAAATGGTGTCATTTATGGGGGTTTCCACTGTTTAGGCAGATCAGGAACACGACATGGCGTCCAGCCAATTCTGCGTTGAAAAAGTCAGACGGCGCTCCTTCCCTCCAAACTCTGCCATGCACCCAAACAGTGGTTTACCCCCACATATGGGGTATCAGCGCACTCAGGACAAATTGCACAATAACTTTTGGAGTCTTGTTACCCTTGGAAAAATAAAAATTGGGGTGAAAAGATCATTTTTGTGGAAAAAATATGATTTTTAAATTTTACGGCTCTACGTTATAAACTTGTGTGAAGCACTTGGGGGTTCAAATTGCTCATCAAAAATCTAGATAAGTTCCTTAGGGGGTCTAGTTTCCCAAATGGGGTCATTTGTGGGGGGTTTCCACTGTTTGGGCACATCAGGGGCTCTCCAAATGCAACATGGCATCCAAACTCAATTTCAGCCAATTTTGGTTGGAAAAAGTCAAATGGTGCTCCTTCCATTCCGAGCTCTGCCGTGCGCCCAAACAGTGGTTCCCCCCACATATAGGGTATCAGCGTACTCAGGACAAATTGTACAACAACTTATGTGGTCCAATTTCTCCTGTTACCCTTGGGAAAATAAAAAAATAGTGACTAAAAGATAATTTTTGTGGGAAAAAAATAGGATTTTTTATTTTCATGCCCGGGCATTATAAACTTGTGTGAAGCACTTGGGGGTTGAAAGTGCTCACCAAAGATCTAGATAAGTTCCTTAGGGGGTCTAGTTTCCAAAATGGGGTCACTTGTGGGGGGTTTCCACTGTTTAGGCTCATCTGGGGCACTGCAAACGGAACATGACCCCCATTAACGTCTGCATTCCAAAACGTTACTACTTCCTTTCCAAGCCCTGCCGTGCGCCCAAACAGTTTCCCCCCCCCACATATGGGGTATCAGCGTACTCAGGACAAATTGGACAACAACTTTTGGGGTCCAATTTCCTTGGAAAAATTCAAAAATTTGGGACTAAAAAATCATTTTTGTGGAAAATTGATTTTTTTTTTTCACACCCAGGCTTTATAAACTTTTGTGAAACACTTGAGGGTTCAAAGCGCTCACAACAGATCTAGATAAGTACCTTAGGGGGTCTAGTTTCCAAAATGGTGTCACTTGTGGGGGGTTTCCACTGTTTAGGCGCATCAGGGGTTCTCCAAACGCGACATGGCATCCAATCTAAATTCCAGCCAATTTTAGTTTGAAAAAGTCAAACGTCGCTCCTTCCCTTACGAGCTCCGCCGTGTGCCCAAACAGTGGTTTTCCCCCACATATGGGGTATTTGCGTACTCAGGAGAAATTGCATAACAACCTTATCTGTCCATTTTCTCCTTTTACGCTTGTGAAAATAAAAAAAAGTTTGTAAAAGATAATTTTTGTGGCTAAAAAGTAAAATATTCATTTTTTCCTTCCACGTTGCTTTAGTTACTGTGAAGCACCTGAAGGGTTAATAAACTTCTTGAATGTGGTTTTGAGTACCTTGAGGGGTGCAGTTTTTAGAATGGTGTCACTTTTGGGTATTTTCTGCCATATAGACCCCTCAAAGTGACTTCAAATGTGAGGTGGTCCCTAAAAAAAATGGCTTTGTAAATTTTGCTGTAAAAATGAGAAATCGCTGGTCAAATTTTAACCCTTATAACTTCCTAACAAAAAAAAATTTTGGTTCCAAAATTGTGCTGATGTAAAGTAGACATGTGGGAAATGTTATTTCTTAACTATTTTGTGTGATATATTTCTCTGTTTTAAGGGAATAAAAATTCAAAGTTTGAAAATTGCAAAATTTTAAAAATTTTCGCCATATTTGCGTTTTTTTCAAAAATAAACGCAAGTTATATCGAAGAAATTTTACCACTAACATGAAGTACAATATGTCACGAGAAAACAATCTCAGAATCGCGAAGATCCGTTGAAGCGTTCCAGAGTTATAACCTCATAAAGAGACAGTGGTCAGAATTGTAAAAATTGGCCCGGTCATTAACGTGCAAACCACCCTTGGGGGTGAAGGGGTTAAAATGTGGTGCTCAAAACTGGACACAGTATTCCAGATGAGGTCTGACCAAAGAGGAGTAGAGGGCAATAATGACTTCACGTGATCTAGACTGTATGCTTCTGTTAATACAACTCAGAATTGCATTTACCTGTTTTTGCTGCTGCATCACACTGTTGACTTATGTTCAGTCTGTGATCTATTAGTATACCCAAGTCTTTTTCACATGTGCTGTTGCTTAGCCCTATTCTTCCCATTCTGTATATGCTTTTTTCATTTTTATTGCCCAGATGTAGTACTTTGCATTTTCCCTGTTAAAAACCATTCTATTAGTTGCTGCCCACTGCTCCAGTTTATTTATATCTTTTTGAATCCTCTCTCCCTTCTCTAGTATTAACTATCCCTCCTAGGTTTGTGTCATCAGCAAATTTAATTAGTTTACCCTCAATTCTTTCATTTAAATTATTGATAAAGATGTTGAACAATACAGGTCCCAGGACAGAGCCCTGTGGTACCACACTTGAGACATTCTTCCAACTGGATATGCAGCTATTTACGACCACTCTTTGGGTCCGATCACTAAGCCAGTTATGAATCCACCTAACAGTTGCCTTGTCCATTCCATACTTAGTCATTTTTTCAATAAGGATTGTGTGAGATACTTTGTCAAATGCTTTGCTGAAATCAAGATATACTATATCTACCGCATTTCCCTAATCCACCCAGTCAGTGATTCTGTCATAGAAGAAAATAGTTAGTCTGACATGACTTATTAATTACAAACCCATGCTGACTCTGGTTAATCACTTCATTCTTATCCAGGTACTTACATACATGTTGTTTAATAATTTGTTCAAAAAGCTTTCCTGGTATAGAAGTCAGACTCACCGGCCTACAGTTCTCTGGATTCACCTTCTTCCCCTTTTTGAAGATAGGAACAACATTTACCGTTCTCCAATCTTCTGGGACTTCTGTTTTCCAAGAATTTTCAAAGACTACGGAGAGTGGTTAAAAAAATTTCTTCTGCTAACTCCTTCAGTACTCCGGGGTGTAATTCATCTGGAACTGGAGACTTGAATTAATTTATGTTAGCTAAGTGTTTCCTCACTATCTTTCGGTTTATAGATATCCTGTATTCTCCTATTTCTTTAATAGGACAGTGAAGATCAATTGATGTTACATTTCCTTTCTGAGAGAAAACAGATGCAAAATAGGAATTTAAAAGTTCGGCCTTCTCAACATTGTTTCTTACCATGTCATCATTTTCATCCTGTAAAAATCCTATAGCATCTTTGACTTTTCTTTTACTTTTGACATATCCCGAAAATCCTTTTTTATTGCTTTTGACGTCTCTTGTATGCCTTAATTCATTGTCAGCTTTACTAATCTGATTCGTGCCCTGCAGGTTCTGCAGACAGCATTATATTCTTCTTTAGATATGCCTCCCTCTTTCCATTTAATAAACATTTCTTTCTTCCTTTTTAGCATGCGTTTAAGTTCTGTGTTCATCCATCCTGGTTTCTTTAAATGCTCTCGGCTAGTAATAGCTCGTTATCTAATGCGGCCTGCAGGGCCATCTGAATGAAGAACTGGTCAGGGGACAACACCTCTAAAAATAAATTATGTTCCATTCCCTTTTCAGGGTTAAGGGTGTTTGGGCCGACCTTGGACGATATCTTAGAGAAAGCGTTGGATAAAAAGAAAGGATTCCCTGAATATACAGTACAGACCAAAAGTTGGACACACCTTTTCATTTAAAGATTTTTCTGTATTTTCATGACTATGAAAATTGTACATTCACACTGAAGGCATCAAAACTATGAATTAACACATGTGGAATTATATACTTAACAAAAAAGTGTGTAACAACTGAAGTTATGTCTTATATTCTAGGTTCTTCAAAGTAGCCATCTTTTGCTTTGATGACTGCTTTGCACACTCTTGGCATTCTCTTGATGAGCTTCAAGAGGTAGTTTACCATTCAGAAGGGATTATTCCCCCGAAGGACTAAGAGCCACTTGACGAGAGCAGTCTCCACCTCCTTGGCTGAGAGGGCGGGGCATCAGTCGAGCAAATTTGTGAGGCCGCAACCTGGGCCAGATTAGATATGTTTTGCAAACATTATAAATTAGATGTATTATCTAGTCAACAAACTGCCTTCGGGAGAAAGGTTCTCCAGGCAGTGGTCCCACCCTGAGGATGTACTTTGGTATTTTCCATGGTGCTGTCAGGAGGGACGTCCTGAAAAATAGGTATTCTACCTACCGGTAATTTTGTTTCCAGGAGTCCATCCTGACAGCACGGTTAGGTCCCTCCCTGTTTCTGTTGTTTCATGATGTCTTAATATGATATTGGTTGTAATAAATCTGTTAAGTTGCATCAATCATGGTGTCTTACTTGTTAAAACATTAAGGGAGGTGGGTGGCGAGGGACCTTTTAACCTCTTGTGTGTTTCCTGTCCTGTAAGGAGGAGGAGGATGAACTCCATGGTGCTAACAGGATGGACTCCTGGAAACATAATTACTGGCACCGAGGGGGCAACACGGTGGCTCAGTGGCTAGCATTACACCCTTGCAGCGCTGCAGTCCTGGGTTCAAATCCCACCAAGGACAACATCTGCAAGGAGTTTGTTTGTTCTCCCCGTATTTGCGTGGGTTTCCTCCGGGTACCAATTTACCCGGTTTCCTCCAACATTCCAAAGACATACTGATAGGGAATTTAGATTGTGAGCCCCATCGAGGACAGCGGTGATAATGTGTGCAAACTGTAACGCGCTGCAGAATATATTAGCGCTATATAAAAAAATAAAGAAGAAGATACCGGTAGGTCTAATACCTATTTTTTCTAGCGTAATTAAAATAATTTAATAATTAAATTAGTTAAATAATTTAATAATTTAATAATAAAATAATTTAGTTCTTTTATTTCACACTTTACACAAACACGTAATTTTGAGTAGTGTTACAGTATATCTCTAGTGAAAAATAATAAAATTTAAATTTTATTTATTTATTTATTTTAGAATTGATGAGTTTGGTTTGAATATAAGGACCTTATATTTTCTCTTCATGTGTATTTTAGTGACCAACGTTTTGAAGTTGTTTTACATGTTTTTACAATGAATAAAAAAATATTGCAAAAAAAATCCCCCACAATTTTGTTAACCAGCTGGGGAAAGCTGACAGCTGGGGGTTGATGTTTATAGACTGGGAAGGGGGTAATAAACATAGAGATTCACAGGCTATGAAAATCAGCTCACAGGTGTCTACTTAGCCTTTGCTGGTTATTAAAATGATAGTCCACCCCAAAAATATGACGTGGGGTCTCCCCTATAATTAATAACCAGCAAAGGCTAGGAGGACAGCTGCAGGCTGATATTAATAGACTAGTAAGGGGCCACAGATGTTGGCCCCCTCCCAGACTAAAAACATCAGTCCCCTGCCGCACCAGAAATGGCGCATCCTTTAGACGCACCAATTCTGACGCTTAGCCTCTGCTCTTCCCACTTGCTCAGGTGTGGTGGCAAGTGGAGTAATAGTATTGGGGTTGATGTGAGCTTTGTATTGTCAACAAATAAAGAAACACTCTATAGCGCTATATCATGCAAACGCAAACATGAAATATATGAAATTTGAATTGCATTACAGTACTAGAAAATATGAAAAATTGAGAATACTTAGTGCATATATTGACCAATTCATGTGTACCCGGCAGCCAGGATAAGGCTATTCTCGTTGCTGGGAACCCATCTAAGGTGAATCCTTTCTTAGACTATGAATCCTCTCTTAGACTGAATTCTACATTTACATGGGAAGGTAAGATCCTGTTGTAATTAAAAACAACTGAGGCTGAGGGGTGGAATGCTCAGTCAGACAGCCTATGTATTCAAATATGAAAAGACTGATCGTCACTTCCAAACCGAAATCAGGTGTAAACAGGTGCTATGCTTACTAAAAGTATAATAACCAAACCAGGAAGCATGACATTATCAGAGGCTATAGCGCTAAATAGCGCAAAAAGAATCAAAAAGCAAAAGCTCCATGTTAGATAAGAGAAAGGAGAAAACGGAGCATAAAGATAAAATGCAAATTTTATTCAATCATTATGAAAAAGGTCATAAGAAGTCCCAATAAATACAATTACAAACATGACACGATACAAAGGAAAATGGCAAATGGGGGAGAAATTCTGATGTCCTCTGCCAGCTAAGTGCAGTAATACCCCGGTAAAAAGTTGCTCCAATAGCAATAAGGTGCAGATACAGATTCAATTACCATCATAAATATATAAATAAATGCAATGGGGCAACACTTACCGATGTAGGGAAAGGCAGGGGACATCAGAAAAGACCCACTAGTAACCCCGATGCGCGTTTCGCTTGGATATAGTCAGCTCTTGAGAAACAAGAGAGAAGAGAAGGTGGTGGCGTCCTGTGTGCTTAGTGGACGAGAAGGTGTGGTTATCCACCCGCAATATTAAGCTCAAGGTCCCTTTGGCCAAACTGGGTCCTAAGTTCATAGACACGTATGAAATTGTGGAAGTCGTCAACCCGGTGGCCTACAGGTTACAGTTTCCAGCCTCCTTCAAAATATCCAATGTTTTTCACAGGTCCCTTTTGAAAGCATTGGGAGCGGTCGAGGAGGATTCCTCATCCGTCACTCCTCCTGTATTAGTGGAGGGCCATCTGGAGTATGAGGTGGGGCGCATCGTTGATTCTCGGTGGGTGCGACGGAATCTGCAGTATTTGGTGCACTGGAAGGGGTATGGTCTGGAAGATCGGTCTTGGGTCTCGGCCGGTTCAGTGCATGCCAATCGATTGGTTCGGCCTTTTCATGCCAGGCATCCTGAGAAGCCTGGGGGTCCAGTGGCCCCCCATTAAAAGGGGGGGTACTGTCAGGGTTGTGGACTGGGTTCCCTTTCCCTTCTTCTCAGGGTTATTTTGCATGGCCTCCTTTTGGTTCTGGGAGGGCTATATTTACCCGCATCCGTCTGGGGTTCCTTGTCAGTGATACATTCGTCTTGGCTGAGTGTCTGACCCCCTGGTGTGCTTGCATACTGTTAAGTCCATTTGCCTTCCAGTGTATGACCCTTTCCTCGTTCTGTGCATTGCCTTGTGACTCTGTGCTTATTGTTGTTTTCTGGCTCTGACCTTTGGCTTGGTATTCATACTTCTCACTTGTCTGCCCCGTTTGTACTGTACCGCTATCTTTGGCTTCCTGACCTTTGGCTACGTCCTGACCACTCTCTGCGTCTCACCCTTTGTCACTGTTTCGAGCTTCATGGCTTGACTTCAGCACGTTCAGACTACTTTCTGGCACATCCAGTCACCGCCGCTTCTCAGAGTCTGTCTCCACCTCTGGCCACCTCCCGGTGGTCACGTGCTTCAGGTCCTGCGCGCCGGCAGGTAAGCCTTCCGCAGCTCTCCTCACACACTCTTGGGACATGTGCGCAGACTCTTGTTTTAAGTCTGCAGCTAGGTTCCTGATAGACATCAGTCCATTGGGTCAGCCCAGCATCCCACAACAATGGCCCTTAGACCAACACAATAACACAATAGTAGCCCAACAGTTCTTGGCCTCTTCCTTACGTCTTCAACACTATTGGGACTCCTGGTCGTCCATCCCTCCCACCCCCCAATCATTGGTCCTTGAGGCTAGGACACAGTCCTTTTGGTGTACAGTCCATTGTTCTCCCATCAGTCCATGGAACTGGGACAGTCCCTGCAATACCTCCTTCCCCCACTGGCTGGAATCCAGTTTGAGGCTGAGTGTGTAGGACCCTCATCGCGGCTGCAGCACCTCTGCAATCCAGCAGGGGAATGAGCAATGAGCACAATAGAACTGGGAAAGGGGGAAGTAACGCTTTAGCCATCCGCCATCAAGATAGGGGAATTCCCGGACCCTGTGGGTCTTCAGCATGCTCGAGCTCTGGGCCAATGTACAAGTGTGCAACCGGAACAACTGCGCCCTGCTCGACATTCTGACTCCTCCTCTGTCTCAGGTGGCTGTGCTCAGACCAAGGTCTCTTATTGTGGATCACCCCAACGGCAGCACTGCTCACATTACACTCTAAACTCCAACTCCTATTAACTATAGGAAGCAGTCACTTGCCCTAACACAAAGCCCCTCCCACTATGGGCTAATCCCTATAACTCTCTTACCCTAATGTCACTACCTAAACTATAGTCAACTATCTATCCTATACTACACCATGTTCCAAATTATTATGCAAATTATATTTTGCTCTGATTTTCCTAAGTGGTTGGTGCAAATGACAGTCACTCTAATAAAAGTCATCACCCGTTAGAGTATACATCGAATTTTATTGAAGAAACCTCCCAATGATAACAGTATAATCTCCAAAATGAATAAAAACTCAAAATGCACTGTTCCAAATTATTAGGCACAGTAGAATTTCTAAACATTTGATATGTTTTAAAGAACTGAAAATGCTCATTTGTGGAATTTGCAGCATTAGGAGGTCACATTCACTGAACAAAAAAGCTATTTAACTCCAAAACATCCTAACAGGCCAAGTTACATGTTAACATAGGAACCCTTCTTTGCTATCACCTTCACAATTCTTGCATCCAATGAACTTGTGAGTTTTTGGAGAGTTTCTGCTTGTATTTCTTTGCATGAAGTCAGAATAGCCTCCCAGAGCTGCTGTTTTGATGTGAGCAGCCTCCCACCCTCATAGATCTTTTGCTTGATGATACTCCAAAGGTTCTCTATAGGGTTGAGGTCAGGGGAAGATGGTGGCCACACCATGAGTTTATCTCCTTTTATGCCCATAGCAGCCAATGACTCAGAGGTATTCTTTGCAGCATGAGATGGTGCATTGTCATGCATGAAGATGATTTTGCTCCTGAAGGCACGTTTCTGCTTTTTATACCATGGAAGAAAGTTGTAAGTCAGAAACTCTATATACTTTGCAGAGGTAATTTTCACACCTTCAGGAACCTTAAGAGCCCTACCAGCTGTTTCCCCATGATTCTGGCCCAAAACATGACTCCTCCACCTCCTTGCTGATGTAGCAACCTTGTTGGGACATGGTGGCCATCCACCAACCCTCCACTACTCCATCCATCTGGACCATCCAGGGTTGCTCGACACTCATCAGTAAACAAGACTGTTTGAAAATTAGTCTTCGTGTATGTCTGGGCCCACTGCAACCGTTTCTGCTTGTGAGCACTGTTTAGGGGTGGCCGAATAGTAGGTTTATGCACCACAGCAAACCTTTGAAGGATCCCACACCTTGAGGTTGGAGGGACTCCAGAGGCACCAGCAGCTTCAAATATCTGTTTGCTGGTTTGTAATGGTTTTTCAGCAGCTGCTCTCTTAATCCGATAAACTTGCCTGGCAGAAACCTTCCTCATTCTGCCTTTATCAGCACGAACACGTCTGTGCTCAGAATCAGCCACAAATCTCTTAACAGTACGATGATCACGCTTAAGTTTTCAGGAAATATGCTATGTTTTTATCCCTTGACCAAGGCATTGCACTATTTGATGCTTTTCAGCAGCAGATAGATCATTTTTCTTTCCCATGTTACTTGAAAACTCTGGCCTGCTTAATAGTGTGGGACATCCAGTTTTCCTTTTATTGGGCTCACATGGCAAACTAATTATCACAGGTATCTGAGATTGATTTCAGTGATCCAAAGAACCCTGAGACACAATACCATCAATGGGTTTCATTTACAAAAAAAAACAAAAACACTATGACACTTAAAACAATTTGCATAATAATTTGGAACATGGTGTATATGTCATATAATACTATGTCCTACACTATACACTCTATACTGTACATTACTAATATTACTTATCTTACATTATACATTACAGCACAATTCACATGACACGATATATACAAATACGCATGACATAATACACATTACACAATACACGTGACGCGATTGGTGTCTTCAGGAAGAGGAACACTGCAGCACAGTCTACCAGCCTTGCACATTCAATAAGTGAAAATTGGGAAATTTTAGAAAAATGCAGTAACAGGCGCATTTCAGATACTTTATAAGGCCGCCATGTGCTGCTATAATAGTAACATGGTGATATTATCACTGATTCTGCACATACCGAGATTATTGAAACTTCATTGCTAATTTTTTTTCTGTTAAATTCATAGAGCAGCTGGCAGATAATGCCTTTGTATGAAATCTGAACAATATGGAGATTGAAGGGGTTTCATCTTTCCCCTGATGAAGCTGCTGCTAGCAGTGATATGTTTGGGTTCCATACTCATGGCATTATAATCTTGCTCCTTGATGCCGATTTTTTGATTTTCACCCAGAGGTACTGGACATCAAATTATGTGTTTTGTATACATTTTTATATATATTATTCTATTAATACTTGACAGTTTATTTATTTTTTCTATTATAGCTTCAGGTCACCAACATTACATTACTACATTTGATTGATATATTCTACCCTGTATATCATACTTGATTATACTGGCTACTGGTACTGTACCTGATATATCACCATTGGTTTCTATTATATCATGTTTGTTTCCTAACCTGATTGAATGCAATATATGTTTTGACTATGTATTAATCACTAGAGGGCTGGACTGGAACAAAAAAAAGCAGCCCTGGCACATAAATCCCACCAGCTCCCATACTATAACAGTCCCCACCCCCCGATCAGTGAATTTTGCTTTAGGGCGGCTTCACACGTCCAGATATTTCCGGTACCGGTGTCCGTGTGTGCATGGGGCACATCCATGTGGCACACGTGTGCCGCCCGTGTGCCGCATCAGTACCACACGGACGGCTGCAGGGGGAGAAGCGCTGCAGTAAGCGCTGTTCCCCTGCCTATGGTGCTGAATGTGGCTGTCATTATTCTCCCCTGCTCTGCCGGCAACAGCGCACGCAGGGAGAATGAATGAAAAACAAACCGACGTGAGATCCCCCTTATTTTTTGAACCAACCCGGCAAAACTAACAGGTGCGGCTGCTATTCTCAGGCTGGTAAGGGGCCATGAATATGGGCCCCCCAGCTAAAAATAGAAGCTCGCAGCTGCCTAGAAAAGGTGCATCTATCAGATGTGCCTATTCTGGAGCTTTGTCAGGTTCTTCCCACTTGCCCTGTAGCGTGGCAAGTGGGGTAATAAGGGCTTAATGTCACCTCACAATAGAAATGTGACATTAACCCCTTATTACCCCACTTGCCACCGCTACAGGGAAAGTGGGAAGAACCCAACAAAGCTCCAGAATAGGCGCACCTAATAGATGCGCCTTTTCTGGGCAGCTGCGGGCTGCTGTATTTAGGCTGGGGGGGCCCATATTCATGACCCCTTACCAGCCTGAGAATAGCAGCCCGCACCTGTTAGTTTTGCCGGGTTGGTTCAAAAAATATGGGGTACCCCACGTCGGGTTTTTCATTCATTTCTCTCCTGCTCACGCTGTTGCCAGTAGAGCAGGAGAGAATAATGACAGCTGGCTTCAGCACCACAAGCTGGGGAACAGCAGCTTACAGTAGCCGCTTCTTCCCCGGCGGCTGTTCGTGCACACGAAGGACAGTGTGTACTGTCCTCCGTGTGCACATGTGCGGGACGTTTTGCAGGCCATGTGTCCGTGTTAAAATGGACATGTCTGTGTGTTTTGCACACGGACACACGGTCCGTGAAAACACGCTGACATGTACATAGACCCATTCATTTGAATGGGTCTACGTGTGTCAGTGTCTCCGGTACATGTGGTGACAGTTTTCTCACTCTGACGTGTGAAGCCGGCCTTACTTGGTTTTGCCCCTCAGCACTCTCTCAACCCCTTTACAATCCAATGCTGTTTGCACCTTCATGACTAGGCCAAATTTTACACTTTTGACCAGTGTCACTTTATGTGGTAATAACCCTGGAACGCATCAAGGGATCCTACCAATTCTGAGACTTTTTTTCGTGACATATTGTACTTTATGATAGTGGTAAAATTTCTTCAATATGACAATTTTATTTGTGAAAAAAATGGAAATGTGGCAAAAATTTAGCAATTTTCAAACTTTTAATTTTTATGTCCTTAAATCAGAGCGTTACTGTATATCACACAAAATAGTTAATAAATAACATTTCCTACATGTCAACTTTACATCAGCACAAATTTTAGAAACATAACAAAAAAACAGGAAACTATAAGAGTTAAAAGTTGACCAGCAATTTCTAATTATTGCAACTAAATTTACAAAACCTGTTATGAATGTGCTAGAGATGGTTTCTGAGCAGAGGCTCCCTCTGGTGGTTACAGACAGTACTGAACCTTTCAGCGAGGAATGGCAATCTGGGATCACGGACTGGTCTGATATAAAGGAGGTTCCCTCTCATGATGGTTGCCGGTGATCAATTGTTCTCGTCTTAATTGTGGTTCCTGGTTCATTTGGAAGTTTGCTGTGTCTTGACTGCATCTTCTGTCATCAGATAAGATATTTTCTGCTTTTGTTTTTGTGCTTGCTTTTTGCATTGTTCCCTGCACTTCTGTGGAGGTCAGCCAGGTCCCCTCCGGGGGGGGCTTGTGCTCCTCTCAGTTTATCTGAAGCCACTGTTATTTGTCCATTTTCTTTTTCCTGTTTTTTCAGTGGCTGCGGCTTGGTTTTGTTCACACTGAGATCTGATTTAGTGGGTGGCGAGATCGTGTGATCTCAGTATTTTTGTAATCAGAATTGTTGGATTTTTGTAGGGTTTTTCTGGGTTGCAGAAAGTAATCTCTCCTGTCCTATCCTATTTAGTCAGCTTGTGGCCCCAGCGTTTGCTCATTCTATTTTCTGTCTGTGTTCGTTCTTTCTTCTTGTCTAACCGCCATTACATTTGGGGGCTTCCTATTTTCTTTGGGGATCTGCTCCGGGGCAGATAGCTTTCATCTTTCTGCCTTTAGGTGTAGTTATCTCTCAGGCTGTGACGAGGCGTCTAGGATCAACGTAGGAACGCTCCACGGCTACCTCTAGTTGTGTGGTTAGTTTAGGAATCTGCAACCCATTAGTTACCAACATCTCAGGTGTTCGGCTGCCCGGCTGTTGTTCCTGTCCTCCTCAGCTACCTAACATAACAAAAACCATTTTTTTAGGTAACACATCACATTTGAAGTGACTTTGAAGGGCCTATATGACAGATAATATCGCACCATTCTTAAAAGTGTACCCCTCAAGGTGCTCAAAATCACATTCAAAAAGCTTATCCCTTCAGGTGCTTCACTGGAAGTTTTGGAATGTGGAAGGAAAAAATTAACATTTAACTATTTGTCACAAAAATTTGACTTTAGACCCCAATTTTTTTTTTTTCGGATAACTGGAAAAAATGGACCCCAAAATTTGTTGTGCAATTTCTCCTCAGCATGTTGATACCCATAAGTTAGGCAAAACCACTGTTTGGGCACACGCAGGGCTCGGACGGGAAGGAGCGCCATTTTTTTAATGTAAAATTTGCTGGAATAATAAGCGCACACCATGTTGCGTTTGGAGAGCCCTTGATATGCCTAAACAATGGAAACCACCCACAAGTAGATTTGAGGTGAGCACCTTGAACCCCAGGTGCTTCACAGAAGTTTATAGCATTGAGCCATGAAATAAAAAAAATCTTATTTTCCCCCACAAAAATGTTTTTTAGCCCCAAATTTTGCATTTTCACAAGTATAACAGGAAAAATCGCACCACATAATTTGTTGGATGCCAATACCCCATATGTGGGCGAAAACTGCTGTGTGGGCGCATATCATGGCTTGGAAAGAGCGCCATTTGACTTTTTGAATGCAAAATTTGTGTAATAATTATAGGGGATAACTCAGGAGACTTTTTGCGTGGAACAAGACAACTACAGGACACAGTCTTATAAGTGGAAAAGTCTATATTATCACACGGTGATTCAAACAGGTGCAAAGCAAATCTCAAGTCCACAACACTTGGTGTAGATAATAAATGAAGCTTAACAGTCTATAGGAAACTTCAGAGAGAAATGCAATCAAGCAGAGAGTCTATGAAGCACAGTTAAACTTGAGGATACTTGACACGAATAAGTCTTAGTTTAGTCCAAGCACAGGTAGGCAGTTCAAATGATATCAGGGAGGCCTGGGTGATAGTCTCAGTTTTAAGCAGCGCAGGGCTGCAACAGCTTACATGTCCAGCAAATGCAGAGGGGAGTAACACAAGCAGCCAGATGAAGGAGGATTACTGGAAACCGGTGTATGCAGCAGGAACTCAGAGCAGAGTAGCAGGATCATGAAACAGGTTCACAGAAGCAGGTACAAAGCCAGGGAGCCACAGAGGTCAGAAGCTGGATGCAAGGCAGAATACTCTAGCACAGACTAAAGGCTGGGGTAGAGTTATATAGCAGGAAGACACAGTGCACATGAGACCAAAGACGCCATCTTGGAAAAGGGCAGTAATGCACAAAAGGTGATCAAAAATGTTCAGAGTCCTGACAATTTGTTGGAATAATTAACGGACACCATGTTGTGTTTGGGAAGCCTCTGATGTGCCTAAACAGTGGAAACCCCATAAGTGACACCATTTTGGAAACTAGACCTCTCATAGAACTTATCTGTCTGTGTGGTGAGCACCTTGAACCCCTAGGCGCTTCACAGAAGCTTATAACATTGAGCCATGAAAATAATAAAAAATAATTTTCCAACAAAAATATTATTTAGTTCCAATTTTTTTTATTTTTACAAGGATAGCAGGAGAAAATGGACGACAAAATTTGCTGTGCAATTTCTGCTAAGTATGCAGATACCCCATATGTCGGGGTAAACTACTGTTTAGGCTCACGGCAGGGTTCAGAAAAGGAGTGACATTTTGGAGCGCAGACTTTGATGGAATGGTCTCCTGATGTCATGTGTCGTTTCGAGAGCCCCTCGTGTGCCTAAACAGTGAAAACCCCCACAAGTGACACATTTTTGAAAGATATAAACCTGTAGAAATGTATCTAGATGTGTGGAGAGCACCTTGAACCCCCAGCTGCTTCACAGTTTATAACGTAGAGCAGTGAAAATAAAAAAAAATCACATTTTCCTACAAATATTTTATTTTAGCCCCAATTTTTTTATTTTCACAAGGATAGCAGGAGAAAATGGACCCCAAAACGTATTGTGCAATTTCTCCTGAGTACGCCGATACCCCAAATATGGTGAAAAAGTATTTTTGAGGCACAGTGCAAAGCTCACGAGAGAAAAAGCACCATATTGGAGTTCGCATTTTGCTGGACTGGTTTGAGGGTGCTATGTCACATTGGTAAAGCCTCTGAAGTGCTAGAACAGCAAAACTCCCATAAGAGACCCCATTTTACAAACTACACCTCTCAATGAATTCATCTAAGGGTGCAGTGATCATATTGCCACCACAGGTGGGTCACAGAATTTTATATCATTGGGCAATGAAGGAAAAAATTATTACATTTTTACCACCAAACTTTTGTTTTAGCTCCAGATTTTACATTTTCAGACTGGTAAATGGGTAAAAATGGCACCAACATTTGTCCCACAATTTCTTCTGAATGTAGAAATGCACCATATGCATCTATACAGTACTTCTTAGCCATATGTCGAGACTCTGGAGGGACAAGCGCTATTGCCAAAGAGCTAAGCAGTACTGTTATACAGGAGGCATCCTGAAGAGCAGAATTTTCTATAATAGTTTGCGGACTCCATATACAGAGTCCCTAGGTGCTAGAAGAACAGAATCCCTCCTCAAGTGACCCCATTTTGGAAATCATACCCCTTTGGCAATTTATCTACAGGTGTCATGATTATTTTGACTCCATGGGAGTTTTCCAGAAACTAGCATCAGTGGATATTGCTGAGTAAAATCTGCAAACTGCCATTGTAATGACCAGTACGTTGTGGCCAGCTTATGCACCTAAAAATTAGGAGGGTTCTCATCACTACAGAAATGCCAAACATATGGACACTAACTGCGGTTTAGGCACACTGGGGCTCAGAAGAGGGGCATTTGGATTTGGGAGCACAGAATTTGCTGAATTTCTTTTGGGGGGCGAGGGCCATTTTGCTTTTCCAGAGCCTTTGTGCTACCAGTAATGTGGAAGCCCCCTATATTTCTGTTAACAGATGACGGACATGAGTGGGCACTTGCTTTTTTTGTGGACTGAGTTGAAGCTTTTATTAGGAACATTTCACGTAACATTTTGGATCAGATTTATCCTGTTCTCTATGCTGAGCACATTCATCAAGGTTTCCCTTTAAATCTCCAAGTGACATAATTCAGATGAAACCCCTGAGGGACGCACTCACTATAATGAGGCAGCAGAGTTACTCTGGACTCTCCGTTTGGCTTCTGTTCAGCATTGTCCATCTTTTCAGAGGTGCACAAAACTGTGGTCGACGGCACTTTTAAAAAGATTGACACCGCCGTATCACAGGCTAGACAGAGACCACAGTGCCTCCATCTGCCTCATAATAGGGAATCTTCCCTGGGGTTTCCGTCTGAATCACGTATTTTAGAGAATTACACGGAAACCCCAGTGTAAGCACTCAGATTAGAGAGCAGGATAAATGTGAACTGAGCCTTACTGCGATATTTGGGAGGCAGAATGAAAATATCAACAGCAGGTGAAGAATTGGTTTTATTTATTTTTTATGCCGTTCCTCGTGTGGCATAATTGATTAGATGACTTTATTCTTTGTGTCGGCACGATTACAGTGTTCCAGATTTGTATAGTTTTTTTTAATGGATTTTTTTAACCCCTTAGTGACCGGGTAAAATTTTTGAATTCTGACCAGTGTCACTTTATGTGGTAATAACTCTGGAATGCTTCAACAAATCCCAGTGATTTTGAGACTGCTTTTTCGTGGCACATTATAATTTATGTTAATGGTAAATTTAGGTTGATATGTTTTGTGTTTATTTCTAAAAAATACCAGAAATTTTACAAAAATTTAAAAAAAATAGCAATTTTCAAACTTTGAATGACTATCCCTTTAATTCAGATAGTCATACCACAGAAAAACATTAATAAATAACATTTCCCACATGTCTGATTTACATCAGCACCATTTTTAAAATGTTATTTTATTTTGTTAGCCATTTAGGAGATTTAAAAATGTAGCAGTAATTTTTCATTTTTTCAAGGAAATTTACGTTTATTTTTTCGATGGACCTATCCAGGTTTGAAGTGACTTTGGGGATCCTATATATTGGAAAAACCCCAAAAGTGATACCATTTTAAAAACTGCATCCCCTGACATACTGAAAACTGCTGTAGTTTATTAACCCTTCATGTGATTTTTAGAAATTAATACAAAGTGACATGACAGGAATGAAAAAGTGTATTTTTACCACCTGAATGTCGGTAACTTCTGAACACGTGACTGGAGCCGGCAGACTCTTCGGCCGCTATTTGGCCATGAATTGCTATGGCAAACATCAGGACCACACAATCATGATCTCAGGGTGCCGATGAGATTAAAACAGAAGCCCTAACACTCTGTCAATCTGTCAATTTTTGCAGAAGCATATTTCATATATACACTATATAGCGCTTTTTTCAATTTTTTCTCCCATTTTCTATGGCACCAATGCAATTCCTGTGCTCTAGAGTAATCATTCCTGGTAAATTATGGTGTGAACCTTAATCTTTTTGACTTATACACTTTTTTTGGTTGGCACCTATTCACACTAAATTAGATGTGCTGGTCCTTCTTTTTGTAAATTTGTATCAAAGCTTTTTGGACATGTGCACTCCCACTCCCATTAGCCACAAGTGATTTTAAGCAGATTAGCTGGTCCATTCCTGCCCCATAAATTGTAGGCTTTTTTTAACAATAGAGGTGACATTACAGGACAGGGACCCAATTTACGAAGGACACCTCGACATGGCAATTGGGCACACATATATTGGCCAATCTATGCGCTAAGAACCTTCCTTTTTTCATAGCCATTTTTGCAAATGCACATTTCATATATACACTATATAGCGCTTTTTTTCAATTTTTTTTGTCCCATTTTCTATGGCAGCAATGCAGTTTCTATGCTCTAGAGTAATCATTCTTGGTAAGTTATGGTGCTAACCTTAATCATTTTGACTTATATGCAGTCACTATCGACAGCAGTAACTAAGGGGTTAAACAGATATGGACGGTGCAAACGCTGATCATGGCTAATGCAGCAAGTTGTCAACTATAGTGTACAGCTGCAGGATTGTCACCTGTGCATGATCTAACTAACTTGCTAGTACCTGGTGACACGGATGTCGTCATGATGACATTGGGTCGCCATGGCATTGATTGGGCCTCCGTGATGTAATCGTGGGGTCTCCGATCCAGGAGCAGAGGGATTTTCTTCCCTCTGCCTGCTCGCTAAATGCTGCAGCATTTAGGGGGTTAAAGGTTCGGGAGGGGTGTGGGCACCACTGCTGGCACTGAGAGCCGGGTGTCAGCTACCAGAATCAGCTGACACCCGATAGCAATCGCACGCGCCGCTTCTGTGCTCGTAAAATCGCCATATGTCCTAGGTCGGTAAGTACCAGGCGTATTTACATGGTGTACTTCAGTGGTCCGCTTCTCAGGACCGTGAGTGGTCTCGGTGGTCAGATCCGCAGTGATTGGAAACTTATCCTCTATCCAAACTTAGCGTATAGCTTCCACATCTGAAATAACCCATGTTAGGCTACTTTAACATTTGCGTCTGTTTGTGCAGCGTTTCATCCGCAGCAATCCGTATGTGTCATGTTTCCCTATCTTTAACATGATGTACGCAGGGGCATGTGGTTGGATTTTTTGAAGCGGCAAAAATCCGGCAAATTTGCACAATCATGCGCATGCGTATGAACTGCATCAAATAAACGCATTACTGTCTATGTAAATGCATGCGTACGCAAAAACATGCGTACGCACATGCATTCTATACACATGCGTTTTTTTAATGAGTTGTTCCAGGAAGTGACTCAACCACCTGCTAATTGAGAGCTCTATAAAAAGGAAGTGTGGACACAGCAAGGCCATAACTCTGGACGCTGGCTGATACCACAACACTGGCCATGTAAGTATACAACCGAAAATGTCTGCCTCTCTCACTGCATTTTGTACTAATTTTTTTTTTCTGTTTAGTTTTAGACGTGTTGACTGTCCTGGTAGAGTGTTTGGCTCCTTGTTGGCTCCTGGTGCAGCGCCTTGTTGGCTCCTGGTGCAGCGGTTTTCTCCATTTCGTCTCCTGGTTCTGCTTTCTGTCGTGGTGAGGACAACACTGTCTGTGTAAGTATAGAATCTTTGGACATGTCTCTCTGAATGCTTTTTCTGTTCCTTGTAGACTGGCCGATTCTCTATGGCGCAGTGGGTGTCTCCAGGTGCAGCGGTTTTCTTGTGGTCGTCTCCTGGTGCTGCCGTCTGTCCCTGGCCTGTGCTGACTGCTGTGGTGTTGGACTACTGCCTGTAATGTAAGTAATGTTGTCCTTTTTTTTGGTCTACTGTACATTGTTTTTGGATCTTTACAAGTTTAATTTTTCTTCTGTTCTTTTCTGTAGTGTTTCACTTGACTGCTGCCTGCTCTTCAAAATGTCTTCAAGTGAAGAACAGACTTCTTCCCGGGGTGGAACAGACAAAGATTATATAATCACATTTGCTATACTGATTGATATGTGTTGACTGGCAATACTCCACATGTTAAATCATTTAATTTCTTTACAGGTACCTGGCAGTAATGAAGAGCAGGAGCAGTCCAGTGGAGAGGATTCTTCCCAGGATCGTCTGGTTAAGGTGTCTCAGGAGGAAAGACGGGATGTAAGTATTCCTTTCATCAGAGCTGTAATACAATTTTTTTTCAGATTTACTTAAATTTCTTTTTTTCTATTTTATCTATAGGTTCCACAACGGGAAGAAGCCACAGTGGATGTAGACAACGAACAACTAATCCACCTTGTGCAAGAGCGAGTACCGTTGTGGGACACCTGTGCCCGTCAGCACTCCGACAATGTGGTGATTCGACGGCTCTGGGAAGAAGTGGCAACATCGCTGCTGCCTGGTTGGGACAGTGCCACGCCGCGAGCAAGAATTGATTTTGGTAAGTATTGCAATGTGGTCTGAAACAGCAGTGAACTTGTGAATGGTTGTGCATTGTTTTCTAATTACTTTTTTTCCCCCTTCACAGTGAAGCGAATCAAAGTCTGTTGGCGCTCGATGAAGGACTGCTTCAACAAGGACTTGAGAGAGGAGGTTGGGGTGCGAAGTGGTTCTGCTGCAAGGTTCCGCAAATACAAATACCACCGGGACTTTGCCTTTCGGAGACCTACGCTAGCTCAGCGAATGTAAGTATAAATTTTTTTTTTTACTTTTTACTAATGTTTAAATTTTTTCCACACACAGAACCAGGAGCAGCACAAAACAACCTTGATTTTTGCACTAATGTTTTCATCTTTTCCACACAGAACCTTGTGCAGCACCACACAACCCAGATCATCCTCGGTTGAAGGGGCCCCTCATCCACGAGCTACTGAATAGACGAAGTCCCGGTCATCCACCAGCGATGGAGCAACCTTGCAGACTTCACAGGCTGGGGAAGTTGCAGCCGGTCCATCAGATTTTCCCCTCTCCCAGCCCTCTGCCTATGCCTTTGCTTGGTCTTCTCGTCAGCGGCAGAGTGCCTGGGAGAGGTCAGGCATGCCCGAGCTTCTGAAATTAAGCTCGGTTTTCCAGGATGGGGTTAGGTTGACTGCTGACAGAGTGAAGAGTGGGTTCAAGGAAGTCAACAATTGCCTTGACCGCCTGGAAGCCATCCTTAACCCCTTCCCGACCCATGACGCCTACGTAGGCGTCATGGTATAAATCCCGTTCCTACAGGTCGGGTGACCGGGGTCACTGAAAGGTCACCCGACCCGCAGGCACGCACAAGACCCTTTGTGCTTTACCACAGGGGGTGGCTTAACCCCCACGTGGCTACGATCACTCTGATTGGCTGTTAAAAGTGAAACAGCCAATTAGAGCGATTTGTAATATTTCACCAATGAAATTTGGTGAAATATTACAATCCAGCCATGGCCGATGCTGCAATAGCATCTGCCATGGCCTGAGACCGAGATCCGGCCCCCCCACACCGAGTGACGGCGGCAATCTGCCACCGCCACCGATTGATGGTGGCGATCGGTCGCCGCTGTCACTATCTGCTCTCCTCTGCTCCGGTCCGCTCCCCCCGCCTTCCGATTCTGCCCCCGGCTTCCGATCCCCCACCAGGTACCTCCGGAGTCCCAGTTTCCCTCCCGGCGTCTCTCCTGCCCGGTCCATGGGCGCCGTCATCTTCCAAAATGGCGGGCGCACGCGAAGGGAGCCCGCCGAATCTGCCGGCCGGCAGATTCATTAATTTATTGAAAGTACATTTTGATCACTGTGATAGACCCTATCACAGTGATCAAAATAAAAAAAATAGTAAATAACCCCCCCTTTATCATCCCATAGGTAGGCAACAATAATAAAATAAAGAAAAAATATATATTTTTTTCCATTAGGGTTAGAATTACAGTTAGGGTTAAGACTAGGGTTAGGGTTAGCATTAGGGTTGGTATTAGGGTTGGTATTAGGGTTAGGGTTGCAATTAGGGTTAGGGTGAGAATTAGGGTTCGGGTTTGAATTAGGTTTCGGTTAGAATTAGGGGTGTGTTGGGGTTGGGATTAGGGTTATGCTTGTGGTTAGGGTTATGGTTGGGATTAGGGGTGTGTTGGGGTTAGGGTTGGGATTAGGAGTGCATTGGGTGTTATGTTTTGGTAGCTGAGAAGAGCAGGCAAAAACGGCAATACACCAGAGAGGTTGGAATCTATTGGATTGCAGTACCCTGACTAACCATCACAACTAAAGGCAGCCGTGGAGCGTTCCTACGTTGGTCCTAGATGCCTCGTCACAGCCTGAGAGATTAACTACACCTAAAGATAGAAAGAGGAAAGCTATCTGCCCCAGAGTAGATCCCCAAAGAACATAGGAAGCCCCCAAACATGTAATGGCGGTTAGACAAGAGGAAATACAGACACAGACAGAAAATAGTATGAGCAAACGCTGGGGCCCAATCTGCCTAGACAGAAAAGGATAGAAAGGATACTCACTGCAATCCAAAAAAACCCTAAAAAAATGCCAACGCTACTGATTGCAAAAACACCTGAGATCACACGATCTCTACCACCTAAATCAGTTCTCTGGTGTAACAAAACTAAGCCGCAGCCACTGAAAAAACTGGAAAAGGCAAATGAACAAATAACAGTGGCTCCAGCGGAACTGAGAGGAGCCCAACCCCCCCGGGGGGGAACCTGGCAAACCTCACAGAAATGCAGAGAAAAATGCAAAAGGTAAGCACAAAAACAAAAACAGAAAATATCTTATCTGAAAGCAGAAGAAGAGGCAAGACTCAGCAAGCTTCCAAGTGAACCAGGAACCACAGTTGAGACAAGAACAATTGATCACCGGCAACCATGATGGGAGGGAACCTCCCTTATATGAAGCCAATCTGTGACTCCTGATTGCCAATCCTCATTTAATGGTTCAGTACTGTCTGTAACCACCAGAGGGAGCTTCTGCTCAGAATTCATTTCTAAAACATTCACAACAGTAACCCCCCCTTGAGGAGGGGTCACCGAACCCTCATTTGTGCAACCAGGTCGGTCGGGGATACGCACGGATCAGTCTCCTAGCATGGATGTCCGAAGCAAACACCCAAGAATTGTCCTCCTGATCATAACCTCTCCACTTAACCAAATACTGGAGATCCCTCTAGAAAAACGAGAATCCAATATTTTCTCAACCACATACTCCAGATTGCCCTCAACCAAAACATGGTCAGGAGGCACAGCCATAGGAACCACTGGCTCGACAAACCTCTTCAATAAGGACTTGTGGAACACGTTATGGATCTTAAATGTCCCTGGAAGAAGTAAATGAAAGGAAACAGGATTAAGAATCTCCATGATCTTATAAGATCCAATGAACCTATGCTTAAACTTAGGAGATGCAACTCTCATAGGGATATTTCTTGAGGACAACCAGACCAAGTCCCCCACTATAAACCGAGGACCATCAGTCCTATGCCGGTTGGCAAACCGCTGGGCCTTCTCCTGAGAGAGGGACAACCTCTCCACTACCTGGTCCCAAATCTGCTGCATACGCTCCACAACAGAGTCAACACCCAGACAGACAGAAGCCTCCGTCTGTCCCGAAGAAAATCTAGGGTGAAACCCAAAATTGTAGAAAAATGGACACATCAAAGTGGCAGAGCTAGCCCTATTATTAAGAGCAAACTCAGCCAAAGGCAAAAAAGAGACCCAGTCATCTTGATCAGCAGACACAAAGCATCTCAGATAAGTCTCCAATGTATGGTTTGTTCTCTCAGTTTGTCCATTGGTCTGAGGATGAAAAGCAGAGGAGAAAGACAATTGAACACCAAGTTTAGAACAAAAAGTCCTCCAAAATCTGGAAACAAACTGGACTCCTCTGTCAGACACAATGTTCTCAGGAATGCCGTGTAACCGAACCACGTGCTGAAGGAACAAAGGCACCAATTCGGAGGAGGAAGGCAATTTAGGTAATGGCACAAGATGTATCATCTTGGAAAACCTATCACAAATCACCCAGATAACGGTCATTCTCTGAGAAACAGGGAGGTCGGAAATAAAATCCATAGAGATATGGGTCCATGGTCTCTTGGGCACAGGCAATGGCATCAACAAACCACTAAAGCGAGAGCAAGGCTTGGAGCGAGAGCAAGTCCCACACGACTGCACAAATTCTCTGACGTCACGAGACAAAGTAGGCCACCAAAAGAACCGACTCACCAAGTCTCTGGTACCAAAAATTCCGGGATGACCGGCCAACGCGGAACAATGAATCTCAGACATCACACTCTTTTTGCACTGGTCTGGGACAAACAATTTCCCAATAGGGCAGCGCTTGGGTTTATCCTCCTGACACCCTTCCAGAGCCAGTCTCAAATTGGGCGAGATGGCAGAAAGAACTACACCCTCTTTCAAAATAACAGCAGGATCAGATAACTCAGGAGAGTCCGAAAGGAAACTCCTCGAGAGGGCATCCGCCTTAACATTCTTAGTGCCAGGAAGAAAGGAAACCACAAAATTAAAACGTGTGAAAAACAAGGCCCACCTGGCCTGTCTAGGATTAAGTCGCTTGGCTAATTCCAGATAAACCAGATTCTTATGGTCTGTGAGGACCACCACCTGATGTTTGGCTCCCTCCAGCCAATGTCTCCACTCTTCAAAAGCCCACTTCATGGCCAATAACTCCCGATTACCCACGTCATAATTACATTCAGTTGGAGAAAATTTTCGAGAAGAAAAAGGCACAAGGGTTACTTTTAGAGGTCTCAGGATCTCTTTGGGACAAAACAGCACCTGCCCCAATTTCAGAGGCATCAACCTCCACCTGAAATGGCAAGAAAACATCAGGCTGCCGTAGAACAGGAGCA
This sequence comes from Oophaga sylvatica, assembly GCA_033576555.1. Taxonomy (NCBI): domain Eukaryota; kingdom Metazoa; phylum Chordata; class Amphibia; order Anura; family Dendrobatidae; genus Oophaga; species Oophaga sylvatica. The sequence continues at coordinate 204,361,373 of JARQOD010000002.1, forward strand.
AGTGAATTAAGTTCTGCTTAAGTTCCTGAAACGCAGAGACTGCCTCAGGAGGCCAATTCACCACATCAGAACCCTTTTTGGTCAAATCAGTCAATGGTTTAACAATAACAGAGAAATTACCAATAAATTTACGATAAAAATTGGCAAAACCCAAGAATCTCTGAAGAGCCTTTAATGAAGTAGGTTGGACCCAATCACAGATGGCCTGAACCTTGACCGGGTCCATTTCAATAACAGATGGAGACAAAATGAATCCCAAAAATTTAGATCCTCTGTACGCCAAAAAGACACTTTGATCCCTTCACATACAGAGCATTCTCTCTCAAAATCTGGAACACAGTCCGAACATGTTTCACATGAGAGTCCCAGTCATTGGAAAAAATCAAGACATCATCCAAATAAACAATTAGAAATTTATCCACAAAATCCCTGAAAATGTCATTCATGAAGAACTGGAAGATGGAAGGAGCATTAGTGAGCCCAAAGGGCATCACTAGGTACTCAAAATGCCCCTCTGGGGTATTAAACGCCATCTTCCATTCATCCCCATGCTTAATGCGAATAAGGTTATATGCCCCCTTGAGGTCAATCTTGGTAAACCAAGTAGCACTTTTCACCCTGGAAAACAGGTCAGAAATCAAGGGTAACGGATATTGATATTTCACAGTGATCTTGCTCAAGAGACGATAATCAATACACGGCCTTAATGAACCATCCTTTTTGGCCACAAAGAAAAAACCGGCACCCAAGCGTGAAGAGGATGGTCTGATATGACCCTTCTCCAATGACTCCTTGATATAAGACCGCATAGCGTCATGTTCAGGTACAGACAAGTTAAAAAGGCGACCTTTAGGGAATTTACTACCAGGCACTAATTCAATAGCGCAGTCATAGCTCCTATGGGGGGGCAAGGATGCAGATTTACTTTCGCTAAACACATCAGAAAAATCAGTCAAAAAGTCAGGAACATCCTGAGTCTGGGAAGAGGCAGAAAAAACAGGAGTGTTGGCATTAACACATTGGCAGCCCCAACTGATTACAGACACAGACTTCCAATCCAAAACAGGATTATGAGACTGTAACCAAGGGAAACCTAGTACAATAATGACATGCAGATTATACAGTACCAAAAATTTGCAACTCTACTGATGATCAGGTTCAACCCTCATTATCACCTGAGTAGAAAACTGGGGTTTATTCTCAGCCAAAGGGGTAGAATCAATCCCCAGTAGGGGAATAGACTTCCATAGGGTATCAAGGGAAACCCACAACGTTTGGCAAGATCAAAATCCATCAGGTTAATAGCTGCTCCTGAATCAACAAACGCCTGAGCAGAAAATGTGGACAGAGAGCAAATCAGGGTAACAGTCAACAGAAATTTAGTCTGAACACTACCCAAGACAACTGAGCGTGCAAAACGTCTTCCCCGCTTAGGGCAGACAGAAATAGCATGAGAGGCGTCACCACAATAGAAACATAACCCATTGCGTTTTCGAAACTCATGACGCTGTGCCCCAGAAGCCACTCTATCACACTGCATGGGTTCAGAAGCTGGCTCACAAGGCAACACTCTTCCACGCATACTTCTGCGCTCACGGAAACGTCTGTCAATTTGAATCGCTAATGACATAGAATCATTGAGACCAGAGGGAGCAGGGAAACCCACCATAACATCTTTTACATTCTCTGACAGCCCTTTCCGAAAAAGGGCTGCCAAAGCATCATCATTCCATTTGGTTAGGACTGCCCATTTTTGGAATTTCTGACAGTACAACTCAGCGTCCTCAAGCCCCTGATTTAATGCCAACAAGGTTCTTTCAGCTTGATCAGTGACATTAGGCTCATCGTACAATAACCTGTTATGTTTTGGTAGCTGAGGAGAGAAGGCAAAAACGGCAATGCACCAGAGAGGTTGGAATCCATTGGATTGCAGTACCCTGACTAACCACCACAACTAAAGGCAGCCGTGGAGCGTTCCTACGTTGGTCCTAGACGCCTCGTCACAGCCTGAGAGATTAACTACACCTAAAGATAGAAAGAGGAAAGCTATCTGCCCCGGAGCAGATCCCCAAAGAACTAGGAAGCCCCCAAACATGTAATGGCGGTTAGACAAGAGGAAATACAGACACAGACAGAAAATAGTATGAGCAAACCCTGGGGCCCAATCTGCCTAGACAGAAAAGGATAGAAAGGATACTCACTGCAATCCAAAAAAAACCCTAAAAAAATGCCAACGCTACTGATTGCAAAAACACCTGAGATCACACGACCTCTACCACCTAAATCAGTACTCTGGTGTAACAAAACTAAGCCGCAGCCACTGAAAAAACTGGAAAAGGCAAATGAACAAATAACAATGGCTCCAGCGGAACTGAGAGGAGCCCAAGCCCCCCGGGGGGAACCTGGCTAACCTCACAGAAATGCAGAAAAATATGCAAATGGTAAGCACAAAAGCAAAAACAGAAAATATCTTATATGAAAGCAGAAGAAGAGGTAAGACACAATAAGCTTCCAAGTGAACCAGGAACCACAGTTGAGACAAGAACAATTGATCACCGGCAACCATGATTTGAGAGAACCTCCCTTATATCAGACCAGTCTGTAACTCCTGATTGCCAATCCTCATTGAATGGTTCAGTACTGTTGTAACCACCAAGGGAGCTTCTGCTCAGAATTCATTTCCAAAACATTCACAACAGTACCCCCCCTTGAGGAGGGGTCACCGAACCCTCATTTGTGCAACCAGGTCGGTCAGGATGAGCTCGGTGATAGGCACGGATCAGTCTCCTAGCATGGATGTCCGAAGCAAACACCCAAGAATTGTCCTCCTGATCATAACCTCTCCACTTAACCAAATACTGGAGTTTCCGTCTAGAAAAACGAGAATCCAATATTTTCTCAACCACATACTCCAGATTGCCCTCAACCAAAACAGGGTCGGGAGGCGCAGCCATAGGAACCACTGGCTCGACAAACCTCTTCAATAAGGACTTGTGGAACACGTTATGGATCTTAAATGTCCCTGGAAGAAGTAAACGAAAGGAAACAGGATTAAGAATCTCCATGATCTTATAAGGTCCAATGAACCTAGGCTTAAACTTAGGAGATGCAACTCTCATAGGGATATTTCTTGAGGACAACCAGACCAAGTCCCCCACTTTAAACCGAAGACCATCAGTCTTATGCCGGTTGGCAAACCGCTGGGCCTTCTCCTGAGAGAGGGACAACCTCTCCACTACCTTGTCCCAAATCTGCTGCATACGCTCCACAACAGAGTCAACACCCGAACAGACAGAAGCCTCCGTCTGTCCCAAAGAAAATCGAGGGTGAAACCCAAAATTGCAGAAAAATGGAGACATCAAAGTGGCAGAGCTTGCCCTATTATTAAGAGGAAACTCAGCCAAAGGCAAAAAAGAGACACAGTCATCTTGATCAGCAGACACAAAGCATCTCAGATAAGTCTCCAATGTCTGGTTTGTTCTCTCAGTTTGTCCATTGGTCTGAGGATGAAAAGCAGAGGAGAAAGACAATTGAACACCAAGTTTAAAACAAAAAGTCCTCCAAAATCTGGAAACAAACTGGACTCCTCTGTCAGACACAATGTTCTCAGGAATGCCGTGTAACCGAACCACGTGCTGAAGGAACAAAGGCACCAATTCGGAGGAGGAAGGCAACTTAGGTAATGGCACAAGATGTATCATCTTGGAAAACCTATCACAAATCACCCAGATAACGGTCATTCTCTGAGAAACAGGGAGGTCGGAAATAAAATCCATAGAGATAAGGGTCCATGGTCTCTTGGCACATGCAATGGCATCAACAAACCACTAGAGCGAGAACAAGGCTTGGAGCGAGAGCAAGTCCCACAGGACTGCACAAACTCCCTGACGTCACGAGACAAAGTAGGCCACCAAAAGGACCGACTCACCAAGTCTCTGGTACCAAAAATTCCGGGATGACCAGCCAAGCGGAACAATGAATGTCAGACATCACACTGTTTTTCCACCGGTCTGGGACAAACAATTTCCCAATAGGGCAGCGCTCGGGTTTATCCTCCTGACACCCTTCCAGAGCCAGTCTCAAATTGGGCGAGATGGCGGAAAGAACTACACCCTCTTTCAAAATAACAGCAGGATCAGATAACTCAGGAGAGTCTGCAAGGAAACTCCTCGAGAGGGCATCCGCCTTAACATTCTTAGTGCCAGGAAGAAAGGAAACCACAAAATTAAAACGTGTGAAAAACAAGGCCCACCTGGCCTGTCTAGGATTAAGTCGCTTGGCTGATTCCAGATAAACCAGATTCTTATGGTCCGTGAGGACCACCACCTGATGTTTGGCTCCCTCCAGCCAATGTCTCCACTCTTCAAAAGCCCACTTCATGGCCAATAACTCCCGATTACCCACGTCATAATTATGTTCAGCTGGAGAAAATTTTCGAGAGAAAAAGGCACAAGGGTTACTTTTAGAGGTCTCAGGATCTCTTTGGGACAAAACGGCACCTGCCCCAATTTCAGAGGCATCAACATCCACCTGAAATGGCAGAGAAACATCAGGCTGCCGTAGAACAGGAGCAGAAGTGAATCTCTGCTTAAGTTCCTGAAACGGAGAGACTGCCTCAGGAGGCCAATTCACCACATCAGAACCTTTTTGGTCAAATCAGTCAATGGTTTAACAATAACAGAGAAATTACCAATAAATTTACGATAAAAATTGGCAAAACCCAAGAATCTCTGAAGAGCCTTTAATGAAGTAGGTTGGACCCAATCACAGATGGCCTGAACCTTGACCGGGTCCATTTCAATAACAGATGGAGACAAAATGAATCCCAGAAATTAGATCCTCTGTACGCCAAAAAGACACTTTGATCCCTTCACATACAGAGCATTCTCTCTCAAAATCTGGAACACAGTCCGAACATGTTTCACATGAGAGTCCCAGTCATTGGAAAAATCAAGATATCATCCAAATAAACAATCAGAATATTAACCACAAAATCCCTGAAAATGTCATTCATGAAGGACTGGAAGACGGAAGGAGCATTAGTGAGCCCAAAGGGCATCACTAGGTACTCAAAATGCCCCTCTGGGGTATTAAACGCCGTCTTCCATTCATCCCCGTGCTTAATGCGAATAAGGTTATACGCCCCCCTGAGGTCAAGCTTGGTAAACCAAGTAGCACATTTCACCCTGGAAAACAGGTCAGAAATCAAGGGTAACGGATATTAATATTTTACAGTGATCTTGTTCAAGAGACGATAATCAATACACGGCCTTAATGAACCATCCTTTTTGGCCACAAAGAAAAAACCGGCACCCAAGGGTGAAGAGGATGGTCTGATATGACCCTTCTCCAATGACTCCTTGATATAAGACCGCATAGCGTCATGTTCAGGTACAGACAAGTTAAAAAGGCGACCTTTAGGGAATTTACAACCAGGCACTAATTCAATAGCGCAGTCATAGCTCCTATGGGGGGGCAAGGATGCAGATTTACTTTCGCTAAACACATCAGAAAAATCAGTCAAAAAGTCAGGAACATCCTGAGACTGGGGAGAGGCAGAAAAAACAGGAGTGTTGGCATTAACACATTGGCAGCCCCAACTGGTTACAGACACAGATTTCCAATCCAAAACAGGATTATGAGACTGTAACCAAGGGAAACCTAGTACAATAATGTCATGCAGATTATACAGTACCAAAAATTTGCAACTCTCCTGATGATCAGGTTCAACCCTCATTATCACCTGAGTAGAAAACTGGGGTTTATTCTCAGCCAAAGGGGTAGAATCAATCCCCAGTAGGGGAATAGACTTCCGTAGGGGTATCAAGGGAAACCCACAACGTTTGGCAAAATCAAAATCCATCAGGTTAATAGCTGCTCCCGAATCAACAAAAGCCTGAGCAGAAAATGTGGACAGGGAGCAAATCAGGGTAACAGTCAACAAAAATTTAGTCTGAACACTACCCAAGACAACTGAGCGTGCAAAACGTCTTCCCCGCTTAGGGCAGACAGAAATAGCATGAGAGGCGTCACCACAAAAGAAACAACCCATTGCATTTTCGAAACTCATGACGCTGTGCCCCAGAAGCCACTCTATCACACTGCATAGGTTCAGAAGCTGGCTCACAAGGCAACACTATTCCATGCATACCTCTACGCTCACGCAAACGTCTGTCAATTTGAATCGCTAATGACATAGAATCATTGAGAACAGAGGGAGCAGGAAACCCACCATAACATCTTTTACATTCTCTGACAGCCCCTTCCGAAAAAGGGCTGCCAAAGCATCATCATTCCATTTGGTTAGGACTGCCTATTTTCGGAACTTCTGACAGTACAACTCAGCGTCCTCAAGCCCCTGATTTAATGCCAACAAGGTTCTTTCAGCTTGATCAGTGACATTAGGCTCATCGTACAATAACCCCAGAGCCAGAAAAAATGCATCAACATCACTCAAAACAGGGTCCCCAGGTGTCAGGGAAAAAGCCCAATCCTGAGGATCGCCGCGCAGGAGAGAGATGACAATTT
>JARQOD010000002.1:204368000-204396905 GCA_033576555.1 Oophaga sylvatica
CGGGAATGGTTTTAGCAGGAAAGTAAAATATGGTCAAAAACTGTTTGATTATTTCATTAAACTTCTTTTTTATTAAAGTGTGTGTGTTTGATTTTTCTTTCATACAATAGGATTAATAATTGATAATTGTCTAATTGACAGCTCTCAATTATTAACCTGGCTTAAAATCACCTTTCAATTGCAAGGTGGCTTTAACCCCTTATTAACCCATTCGCCACCGCTGCAGGGCAATGGGAATAGACGGGCAAAGTGCCAGAAAGGGCTAATCTAATTAGAGATTTGCCCTTTCTGGGGTGTCTGGGGGCAGATGTTAGTAGCCAGGGGAGCACAAAAAAAATGTACCCTCCCTAGGCTATTATTATCTGCCCCCACTCGCTGGCTTTGTCTGTCTGGTGGAGAAAATACAGCAGGAGCCCACGCATTTTTTTTCAACAAATTTACACCTTTAATTAACCCCTACATGTCTGAAATTTTGCACACGTACACTTATGTAATTGTAAGTTAAAACCATATATCAAAAAACATGAAATGACATGGTTAACTGTGTGTAAACAATGTATCATTTCATGTCGGCTTCTGTGATTTCACAAAAGCCGGCAATTGAATTAGCGGCTATTACAGTATGTAGAAGTGTATGAACTATAAATATATGTATATATATGTCACAATGACATGTATATATATATATATATATATATATATATATTATATGTATTCTATGTGTGTATATGTATTGTTTCTATTCTTTATTAAAGCTGTCAGTGTGATTTTACAGTATAGCCAGGGATGATTTAGCGGCTATTATACTATGCAGAAGTGTATGACCTATATATATTATATATATATATATATTATATATATATATATATATATATAAAATTATTTGCTTTTTGTGTACATTTTTTTTTTACAATGTGATTTTTACATAACTTTTTACATAGAGATAACTGCTCTATGTAAACTTCATGTTAAAATCGCATTGCATACAGATGGAAAACTGATGGAAAACGCATGGTGCGATTTAAAATCGCATGCAAATCGCATGACATTTTACTAGAAATCGTACCGTTTTTTCCATCCAGAAAACGGACCGATTTTTTTTCCCACTAGTGGGTATGAGCCCTAAGAATACACAGATACTGATGCCCCGCATCAAACCCAGGTCTCTCCTGCCTGGCCCAAATGGGTTCTGGTCATCAAAGTGGGCACACAGTTGATTTTCACAGGTTTGAATAAGTAACTGATGTTTTTAAGGGGTTAAATGACTTTGGGCCACTGATCTCACACTAAGAATTCACAGATAGTGATGCCCTGCATCAAACCCAGGTCCCTCCAGCCTGGCCCAAATGGGTTCTGGGCATCAGAATTGGCATCAAAGTGGGCAAACAGCCAATTTTCACAGATTTAAATAAGTAACAGATGTTTTTCAAGGGTTAAATGACTTTGGGCCACTGATCTCACACTATGAGTAAACAGATAGTGATGCCCTACATCAAACCCAGTTTCTTCCTGCCTGGCCCAAATGGGTTCTGGGCATCAGAATTGGCATCAAAGTGGGCAAACAGCCATTTTCACAGATTTGAATAAGTAACAGATGTTTTTAAGGGGTTAAACGACTTTGGGCCACAGATCTCACACTATGAGCACACAAATAGTGATGCCCTGCATCAAACCCAGGTCCTTCCTGCCTGGCCCAAATGGGTTCTGGGCATCAGAATTGGCATCAAATTGGGCAAACAGACAATTTTCATAGATTTGAATAAGTAACAGATGTTTTCCAGGGGTTAAATGACTTTGGGCCACTGATCACACACTATGAGTACACAGATAGTGATGCCCCGCATCAAACCCAGGACCCTCCTGCCTGGCCCAAATGGGTTCTGGGCATCAGAATTGGCATCAAAGTGGGCAAACAGCCAATTTTCACAGATTTGAATAAGTAACAGATGTTTTTAAGGGGTTAAATGACTTTGGGCCACTGATCACACACTATGACTACACAGATAGTGATGCCCCGCATCAAACTCAGGTCCCTCCAACCTGGCCCAAATGGGTTCTGGGCATCAGAATTGGCATCAAAGTGGGCAAACAGCCAATTTTCACAGATTTTAATAAGTAACAGATGTTTTTAAGGGATTAAAAGACTTTGGGCCACTGATCTCACACTATGAGTACACAGACAGTGATGCCCTGCATCAAGCCCAGGTCCCTCCAGCCTTGCCCAAATTCGTTCTGGGCATCAGAATTGGCATCAAAGTGGGCAAACAGACAATTTTCACAGATTTGAAAAAGTAACAGATGTTTTTAAGGGGTTAAATGACTTTGGGCCACTGATCTCACACTATGAGTACACAGACAGTGATGCCCTGCATCAAACCCAGGTCCCTCCAGCCTTGCCCAAATTTGTTCTGGGCATCAGAATTGGCATCAAAGTGGGCAAATAGCCAATTTTCACAGAATTGAATAAGTATCAGATGTTTTTCTGGGGTTAAATGACCTTGGGCCACTGATGTCACACCACCATTACATACACAGTAAGGCTGGAGTCACTAGCGATTTAAAAATCGGTCCAGTTTTGATGCAGGAGAGTCGGATGAGTGTAATGCAATTGTCATGTGAGTGTCAGGCATTATTTATGTGAGTATAATCTGATTTTTCACACCTAACATCTGATTTACATCAGAATGCAGCGATGGTAACATGAGCTTTTACATAGAGAAATGTTCTATATCATTTATGCATAGTTTTAAAACTAAATATTCTTCAAAACACATATACAGTATACATAGATTTTAGATAGATAAATTTAAAGCTGGCAAACGATCTGCCCGTACATTGTAACCACAGAGTGACAGGTTCGGCCTCTTTCACACTTCAGTCGTTCGACGTCAGTCAAATCCGCCAAAGTGTGAAAAAAACGGATCCGCCTTTTTTTTTTGGCGGATCCGTTTTTTGCCATTGAGTTGCATTAGTGACGGATTTTGACGGTCGTCCGTTTCATCCGTCAAATGACAGATCCATCAGAAATTTGGTGTCCGTTCTATTGTGAAAACGGACAATGGGACGTTTTTTGTGTGCGTCGAAATGGCGGACCATGACGGATCCGTCACGTCCGCCATTTTGTATAATGGACGCCTATGGGTGGCGGATCCGTCTTCATCCGTTCTTGACGGAATCCGACAGCGGATCCGTTGTTGTATGCAAACCCATTCATCTCTCTCCCTCTGGATCCGTCCAATATGGATCCGCTGCATCAAGTTTTCACCCTAATGCAACGGATCCGTTATTTTCAGTCATCTAGCGGACTGGGACTGACGCCAAACGACTGAAGTGTGAAAGAGGCCTTAGATTACAATAGATAGAATTGAGATATACACATAGAATACGTGTGTGTGTGTATATATATATACAGTGCCTACAAGTAGTATTCAACCCCCTGCAGATTTAGCTGGTTTGATAAGATGCAAATAAGTTAGAGCCTTCAAACTGCAAACGAGAGTAGGATTTATTAACAGAAGCATAAATCTTACAAAACAAAAAGTTATGTTGCTCAGTTGAATTTTAATAAATTTTAAACATAAAAGTGTGGGTCAATTATTATGCAACCCCTATGTTTAATATTTCGTGGACTAACCCTTTTTTTCATTTACAGCTAATAATCGTCTTTTATAAGACCTGATCAGGCCGGCACAGGTCTGTGGAGTTATCTTGGCCCACTCCTCCATGCAGATCTTCTCCAAGTTATCTAGGTTCTTTGGGTGTCTCATGTGGACTTTAATCTTGAGCTCCTTCCACAAGTTTTCAATTGGGTTAAGGTCAGGAGACTGACTAGGCCACTCCAACACCTTGACTTTTTCCCTCTTGAACCAGGCCTTGGTTTTCTTGGCTGTATGCTTTGGGTCGTTGTCTTGTTGGAAGATGAAATTACGACCCATCTTAAGATCCTTGATGGAGGAGCGGAGGTTCTTGGCCAAAATCTCCAGGTAGGCCGTGCTATCCATCCTCCCATGGATGCGGACCAGATGGCCAGGCCCCTTGGCTGAGAAACAGCCTCACAGCATGATGCTGCCACCACCATGCTTGACTGTAGGGATGGTATTCTTGGGGTCGTATGCAGTGCCATCCAGTCTCCAAACGTCACGTGTGTGGTTGGCACCAAAGATCTCGATCTTGGTCTCATCAGACCATAGAACCTTGAACCAGTCTGTCTCAGGGTCCTCCAAGTGATCATGAGCAAACTGTAGAAGAGCCTTGACATGACGCTTTGAAAGTAAAGGTACCTTACGGGCTCGTCTGGAACGGAGACCATTGCGGTGGAGTACGTTACTTATGGTATTGACTGAAACCAATGTCCCCACTGCCATGAGATCTTCCCGGAGCTCCTTCCTTCTTGTCCTTGGGTTAGCCTTGACTCTTCGGACAAGCCTGGCCTCGGCACGGGAGGAAACTTTCAAAGGCTGTCCAGGCCGTGGAAGGCTAACAGTAGTTCCATAAGCCTTCCACTTACGGATGATGCTCCCAACAGTGGAGACAGGTAGGGCCAACTCCTTGGAAAGGGTTTTGTACCCCTTGCCAGCCTTGTGACCCTCCACGATCTTGTCTCTGATGGCCTTGGAATGCTCCTTTGTCTTTCCCATGTTGACCATGTATGAGTGCTGTTCACAAGTTTGGGGAGGGTCTTAAATAGTCAGAAAAGGCTGGCAAAAGAGATCATTAATCCACACATGTGAAGCTCATTATTCTTGGTGCCTGAACTACTTCTTAATACTTTAGGGGGACCAAACAGAATTCTTGTGGTTTGAGGGGTTGAATAATAAATGACACTCTGAATTAACTTATAATGTTTTTTAAAAAAAAAAAAAAAATTAAAACAAAAATTTTTGCTGCAGTGCATTTCCCACTTCCAGGCTGATCTACAGTACAAATGTCACAATGCCAAGTTAATTCCGCATGTGTCAACCAGCTAAATCTGCAGGGTGTTGAATACTACTTGTAGGCACTGTATATATATATATATATATATATATATATATGTATAATATAATGCTGGGAGCGTCACTCTGTTTGAAGCCTTTATAGACTGCGCAGTCTGGCTCCAGACGGAAGACGGCATCCAGCGGTTACAGGTAAGAGGAGTGTGTATGGCGCCGGAGATCGTGGTACGCGTAGACACTGGATGCATACCGCAATCTCCAGCGCCATACTTATATACTTGCCTGACCAGGAGGAGCGTTGCCACGGCGCTTCTCTTCTCGCCGGAGACCCGGGCAGGAGTGCGAACGGAATCGCGCATGCGCATAGCGCTATCCGGCGCCATTTTACTGAAGACACATTTGCAGTGTGTCTTCAGCAATATGGCGCCGGACAGCGCGGTATGGGAATGCGCATACTCCGGTGCCACACTCCTCCCCCTGCCTCCGGCAGAACGGGACAGCGCTGGAGCACAGGGAAGAAAGGTGAGTATATATATATATATTTTTTTGGTATGTGTGCAGTTTACCATGCATATCAGGATAGGGGGTGAGGGGAGCATGCATACCAGTATAGGGGGCAAGGTCACCATGCATACCAGGATTGGGGGATGAGAGACCCATGCATTCCAGGATTGGGGGGCTGAGGGAACCATGCATACCAGGATTGGGGGTGTGAGGGGACCATGCATTCCAGAATTGGGGAGTGAGAAGACCATGCATTCCAGGATTGGGGGGTGACGGGACCAGGCATACCAGGATTTGGGGGTGAGGGGACCATGCATTCCAGGATTGGGGTGCTGAGGGAACCATGCATACCAGGATTTGGGGGTGAGGGGACCATGCATACCAGGATTGGGGGTGAGGGGACCATGCATTCCAGGATTGGGGGGTGAGGGGACCATGCATACCAGGATTGGGGGATGAGGGGACCATGCATACAAGGATTGGGGGGTGAGGGAACCATGCATACCAGGATAGGGATGAGGGGTGCCATGCATACCAGGATAGGGATGAGGGGTGCCATGCATACCAGGATAGGAGGGCAGCAGCACATACCAGGATGGGAGACCATATACCAATAAAAATGCTTGCCACCCGGGCATAGAACTGGTTCATAGCTAGTACTGTATATATACACTGCTCAAAAAAATAAAGGGAACACTCAAATAACACATCCTAGATCTAAATGAATGAAATATTCTCATTGAATACTTTGTTGGGTACAAAGTTGAATGTGCTGGCAACATAATCACACAAAAATCATCAATGGATTTGGAGACACCCCCAAAATGAAAGTGGAAACAAGTTAAAATGAAAATCAAAACAAGACAAAATTAAAGTGGAAACAAGTCAAAATGATGCTCAGTATTGTGTGTGGCCTCCACGTGCCTGTATGACCTGTATGACCTCCCTGTGCCTGTATGACCTCTCTACAAGGCCTGGGCATGCTCCTGATGAGGTTGCGGATGTTCTCCTGAGGGATCTCCTCTCAGACCTGGACTAAAGCATCTGGCAACTCCTGGACAGTCTGGTGCAACGTGACGTTGGTGGATGGAGTGAGACATGATGTCCCAGATGTGCTCAATCGGATTCAGGTCTGGGGAACGGGCGGGCCAGTCCATAGCTTCAATGCCTTCATCTTGCAGGAACTGCTGACACACTCCAGCCACATTAGGTCTGGCATTGTCCTGCATTAGGAGGAACCCAGGGCCAACCGCACCAGCATATGGTCTCACAAGGGGTCTGAGGATCTCATCTCGGTACCTAATGGCAGTCAGGCTACCTCTGACAAGCACATGGAGGGCTGTGTGGCCCTCCAAAGAAATGCCATCCCACACCATTACTGACCCACTGCCAAACCGGTCATGCTGAAGGATGTTGCAGGCAGCAGATCGCTCTCCACGTCGTCTCCAGAGTCTGTCACGTCTGTCACATGTGCTCAGTGTGAACCTGCTGCCTGCAACATCCTTCAGCATGACAGTTTGGCAGTGGGTCAGTAATGGTGTGGGATGGCATTTCTTTGGAGGGCCACACAGCCCTCCATGTACTTGTCAGAGGTAGCCTGACTGCCATTATGGGGGATCTAAGGGTGGAATGAGATCAGTGGCCCAAAGTAATTTAACCCTTGAAAAACATCTGTTACTTATTCAAATCTGTGAAAATTGGCTTTTTTCACACTTTGATGCCAATTCTGATGCCCAGAACCCATTTGGGCCAGGCAGGAGGGACCTGGGTTTGATGCGGGGCATCACTATCTGTATATTCTTAGTGGGAGATTAGTGGCCCAAAGTCATTTAACCCCTTAAAAACATCTGTTACTTATTCAAATCTGTGAAAATTGGCCGTTTGCCCAATTTGATGCCAATTCTGATGCCCAGAACCCACTTGGGCCAGGCAGGAGGGACCTGGGTTTGATGCGTGGCATCACTATCTGTGTACTCATAGTGTGAGATCAGTGGCCCAAAGTCTTTTAACCCCTTAAAAACATCTGTTACTTATTCAAATCTGTGAAAATTGGCTGTTTTCACACTTTGATGCCAATTCTGATGCCCAGAACCCATTTGGGCCAGGCTGGAGGGACCTGGGTTTGATGCGGGGCATCAGTATCTGTGTATTCTTAGTGTGAGATCAGTGGCCCAATGTCATTTAACCCATTAAAAACATTGGTTACTTATTCAATTCTGTGAAAAATGGCCGTTTGCCCACTTTGATGCCAATTCTGATGCCCAGAACCCATTTGGGCCAGGCTGGAGGGACCTGGGTTTGATGCAGGGCATCACTATCTGTTTACTCATAGTGTGAGATCAGTGGCCCAAAGTCATTTAACCCCTTAAAAACATCTGTTACTTATTCAAATCTGTGAAAATTGGCCGTTTGCCCACTTTGATGCCAATTCTGATGCCCAGAACCCATGTGGGCCAGGCAGGAGAGACCTGGGTTTGATGCGGGGCATCAGTGTCTGTGTATTCTTAGTGTGAGATCAGTGGCCCAAAGTCATTTAACTCCTTAAAAACATCTGTTACTTATTCAAATCTGTGAAAATTGGCCGTTTGCCCACTTTGATGCCAATTCTGATGCCCAGAACCCATTTGGGCCAGGCAGGAGGGACCTGGGTTTGATGCAGGGCATCAGTATCTGTGTATTCTTAGTGTGAGATCAGTGGCCCAAAGTCATTTTATCCCCTTAAAAACATCTGTTACTTATTCAAATCTGTGAAAATTGGCCATTTGCCCACTTTGATGCCAATTCTGATGCCCAGAACCCATTTTAGCCAGGCAGGAGGGGTCTGGGTTTGATGCGGGGCATCACTATTTGTGTATACTTAGTGTGAGATCAGTGGCCCAAAGTCATATAACCCCTTAAAAACATCTGTTACTTATTCAAACCTGTGAAAATCGACTGTGTGCCCACTTTGATGCCAATTCTGATGCCCAGAACCCATTTGAGCCAGGCTGGAGAGACTTGTTTTTAATGTGGGGCGCCCTGTTCTATATGTCTGCAGTGTCATATCAGTGGCCCAAAGTCATTTAACCCTTTCATTAACACCCTCTGGTGCCCACTTTGATGCCCATTTTTGTGCCAGTTTTATCATTTTTGGCGCAGATTTTAAGTGTGTTCACATCAGGGCACCTCGCTGCATTGTTTTTTATTATTTTGATGCTTATTTTTTGTTGTTAAACCTATAAAAAACAGAAAAGAAAAATTAGCAGAATAAGAAACTGACGAATAAGAAACTGACGAATAAGAAACCAGTGAAAATCGACTGTGTGCCCACTTTGATGCCAATTCTGATGCCAGAACCCATTTGGGCCAGGCTGGAGAGACTTGTTTTTAATGTGGGCACCCTGTTCTATATGTCTGCAGTGTCATATCAGTGGCCAAAGTCATTTAACCTTTCATTAACACCCTCTGGTGCCCACTTTGATGCCCATTTTGTGCCAGTTTTATCATTTTTGGCGCAGATTTTAAGTGTGTTCACATCAGGGCACCTCGCTGCATTGTTTTTTATTATTTTGATGCTTATTTTTTGTTGTTAAACCTATAAAAACAGAAAAGAAAAATTTGCCGAATAAGAAAATGACGAATAAGAAACCAACTTCAGCCTCGTTGACGTCATGTGATCCTGATGTTGATGACTTATAATGATTATTATGTGCTGATATCAGTGGTGACTGTCATGCGGTGATAATGATATAGAGGATGTGGAATGATGTCAGTGTTGACATTGTGGTGACAGTGATATTTTGTTACATTCTGTGATGTTGATGATGATGATGGCGTTGATATTCTGTTATGATGATAGTGGAGATGTTACTGTAAAAGTCAGAAGGCCGGTAAAACCTAGGAATCTGGACATTTACAGAGGCCGTCGGTAAAAGCTCAAAATGAAAAGTAAAAATGGACTTTTACCGGTGAAGTCTTGGTAAATGTTAACATTTACCGTCGAGCGTGGTAAAAGTCAGAAATATCAGGTGTGAAGATGGAACATCTGACTTTAACCAAGCGCAGTTGGTAAATGTGCACATTTACCACGGCTTCTTGGTAGGTAAATGTCCAGATTGACCGGTAAATCCTAGGTTTTACCGGCCTTCTGACTTTTACAGTAACAGAGACGTCATGATCATAATGATTATGGTGATTTCATAACTGATATAACGAATTACTGAGGGTTTTTCTGTCTCATTCATTCATACTCTTCCTTCTCTGCCATTACGTGGCCATGTCCCATGGAATAACACTCGTGGGTCCGGCTTTCTGCCGGTGCCTCGTGCACAGTTGATTTGGTGTTGGTACATGTATTTGTACGGGTTCCTCAGACCGTTTATCGGGCCCTGTGCACACCAGCTGGTGTGATCTTATATTCTGTGTCTGGTGGAATATGAGTTAACATGTCGGTGGCTGGCTTGAAGCGAAGTGAAATGACTGCTTTTGTACCAGTGGCTTTTATATAAAGTATACCGATGCTTGTGACATGGTCATGATGGCGGTGAGTAACCTCCCAGTTATGTGTATTCCTCGTTACAGAAACTTTCCCATTAAATGGCATGTGAGCCGAATACTGGTTGTTTTCAGAGAATATTCTGCAGGCTGTGAGGATAGCTGCTGCCTCATTAGTGATGTACAGTAACGCCATACAAAGCCAAAAGTTTATTACATTTTTACAAAACAAGAAGATGAGAAATCACTTATCGTTCTAGTGCAACCAACATCACAGCAGATACGTGCGACCGACATATCAGATTAGGTGTAAAGTGTCACCTCCAGAAATGTTATTTATCCTCATATATAATCTGCAGGTAAATGGCATTTAAATCATATCTGGCAGGTTTAGGCCTCCTTCACACATCCTGGTGATTTCTCTTCGGGAAAAAACAGTACTGGTGAGAGTCGTGGTCCATGTGACATCCGTGTTTCCGTTTGCTGTCCGTGTGACCCGTGCCATTAGCTGTTCCAAGGTGCTGAAGGCATCTCTCATCGTTGTCACCTGGTCTCTCTGAGATCAGTGTGACCAGGTGACAATGATGGGAGTTGTAGCACCTCCTATCTAAAATAAAGAATTAAATTAAAAAAAAATGTGTGGGCTCCCGTGTAATTTTCATAACCAGCTGGAAACTGATGTTAATATTCTGAGAAAGGTGACAAAATCCAAGAAGGCTATTTATAACAGCTCACTGCTGTTTGCTTAGCCGTTACTGGTTATTTTACAGGGGGACCCCAGAAAAAAAAATGACGTTTGGGTCCCTCTATAAATTCAAACCAGCAAAGACTAGACAGACAGCTGTGGGTTGATACTAATAACCTGGGAAGGAGCCAGGGATATTGCCCCTAAGACTACCCCAGGCCACCAACATCAGCCCTCAAATGTGTGGGCTCCCGTGTAATTTTCATAACCAGCTGGAAGCTGATGTTAATATTCTGAGAAAGGTGACAAAATCCAAGAAGGCTATTAATAACAGCTCACTGCTGTTTGCTTAGCCGTTACTGGTTATTTTACAGGGGGACCCCAGAAAAAAAAAATTATGTCGGGTCCCTCTATAAATTCAAACCAGCAAAGACTAGACAGACAGCTGTGGGTTGATACTAATAACCTGGGAAGGAGCCAGGGATATTGCCCCTACCACCACCCCAGGCCACCAACATCAGCCCTCAGCCACCCCAGAAATGGCGCATCCATGAGAAGCTCTTAGCCTCCACTCTTCCAACTTTCCCTGGTTTGTATTGGCAGCTAACATCAAGCCCTGGGGTTAGTAATGGAGAGACATCTATATGACGACCTCATTACTAACCCCATAGACAAATTGTAAAAAAAACGCAGCCTGAATAAAGTCCTATATTTGAAATAAGCACGCCCCCCCTTTTACCCTTTTATTAGAAAAAAATGAAAAATAACAAAGCAAAGTTATAGTCACCTGTCCGATGAGAAGATAATCCACTGATGTCCATGTCCCTTGTAAAAGACAAAAAAATAAAACAAAATGTTGCTCACCTGTCCGACGAGAAGATATGGTAATCCATTTGCCCCTTGACGAGTCTAGCTGTGCTACATCTAGATGCCATGCTGATAGTTGGAATGATGTGAGCGTTCAGCCTGGCATCCAGCAGAAACACTTAGCTGCACATGATAGCTCGGCATCAGTGTCTCGCAGTGACGTGAATAAGATAAGTCAAGTTCATAGCTGATGAACTCCGTTCACCTCACTAACCTCATTGCTAGCGGCGTCAGAAAGTTCATTTCTGTGAACTCCACTCGCCTTATTCACATCACCGCAAGACACTGATGCTGCGCTATCATACACTGGATGCCAGGCTGAACACTCTTATCATGTGAAAGTTCTGCATGGCAGCGTTCAGATGCAGCAGATCTACGCACCATGCACATGCGGGTTTTTAACACAGATACATGGTGCGAATCATCATTGAATACAGTGGTATGCGTGTGTCCGTATTTGCATTCCTTAAAAAATTGACCACATACAGACACAAAAAAACGGACGTGTGCACAGGGCCTTACTGGAAATACGGTTACAGGAGAAAATGAAGTTATATAGTCACTGCTCTCTATAAAGGGAGTGCGGTGTAATCACTCCCCTGCTCTATAATTGGTAGCCTGCTCCGCAGAATGTGTGTGCAGAGCTGGTATCAGTCAGTGTGCATGGGAGTGATAATAGCACTCATAGTGTAGTGAGCAGTGAGGTTAACAACCCTGTGCATCGGACTGACAACTGGAGTGACTTCATTCATGATTTCTCCCTATAGCGGCATTTTGAGTAAGCCTGGCATACAGGATTTAAATACCATTTACCTGGGGAGGCTGAAGTTGGTTTCTTATTCGTCCAGTTTCTTATTCGGAGCTGAAGTTGGTTTCTTATTCGTCAGTTTCTTATTTGGCAATTTTTCTTTTCTATTTTTTTATAGATTTAACAACAAAAAATAGGCATCACAATAATAACATAAATGCAGCGAGGTGCCCTGATGTGAATACACTTAAAAAGAAGTACAAAAATTATAAAACTGGCACAAAAATGGGCATCAAAGTGGGCACCGAAGGGCGTTAATCAAACAGTTAAGTGACTTTGGGCCACTGATATCACAGTGCAGATATATAGAACAGGGAGCCCCACATCAAAACCAGGTTTCTCCAGCCCGGCCCAAATGCATTCTGGGCATCAGAACTGGCATCAAAGTGGGCAGTCGATTTTGGCCATTTGTATTAGTAACTGGTGTTTTTAAGGGGTTAAATGAGTTTGGGCCACTGATCTCACATTAAGAACACACAAATAGTGATGCGGTGCATCAAACCCAGGTCCCTCCAGCCTGGCCCAAATGGGTTCTGGGCATTAGAATTGGCAACAAAGCGGACAAACAACAAGTTTTCACAGATTTGAACAAGTAACTGATGTTTTTAAGAGGTTAAATGACTTTTGGCCACTGATCTTAATGTGTGTGTGTGTGTTTTATTTAACCCTTTCAAACTAGTGGATTAATAATGGATAGTTGTCTTATTGACAGCTCTCCATTATTAACCAGGCTTAATGTCACCTTGCATACCTCATATTCCACCTCTACAGGCTACCTCTGGGAGCACATGGAGGGCTGTGTGGCCCTCCAAAGAAATGCCACCCCACACCATTACTGAACCACTGCCAAACCGGTCATGCTGAAGGATGTTGCAGGCAACAGATCGCTCTCCACGGTGTCTGTCACATGTGCTCAGTGTGAACCTGCTTTCATCTGTGAAGAGCACAGGGCGCCAGAATTTGCCAATCCTGGTGTTCTGTAGCAAATGCCAAGCGTCCTGTACGGTGTTGGGCTGTGAGCACAACCCCCATCTGTGGACGTTGAGCACTCAGACCATCCTCATGGAGTCGGTTTCTAACTGTTTGTGCAGGCACATGCACATTTGTGGCCTGCTGGAGATAATTTTGCAGGGCTCTGGCAGTGCTCCTCCTGTTCCTCCTTGCACAAAGACTGGAGATAGCGGTCCTGCTGCTGGGTTGTTGCCCTCCTACGGCCCCCTCCACGTCTCCTGATGTCCAGCCTCTGGACACTATGCTGACAGACACAGCAAACCTTCTTGCCACAGCTCGCATTGATGTGCCATCCTGGATGAGCTGTACTACCTGAGCCACTTGTGTGGGTTGTAGAGTCCATCTCATGCTACTACCACGAGTGTGAAAGCACAACCAACTTTCAAAAGTGACCAAAACATCAGCCAGAAAGTATTGGTACTGAGATGTGGTCTGTGGTCCCCACCTGTTGAACCACTCCTTTATTGAGGGTGTCTTGATAATTGCCAATAATTTCCATCTGTTGTCTATTCCATTTGCACAACAGCATGTGAAATTGATTGTCAATCGGTGTTGCTTCCTTCCTGCTTTTGAGCAGTGTATATTTTTTTTTACGGAACTGTCCAGGTTTGAAGTGATTTTGGGGTTCTTAGATATTAGAAAAACCCCAAAAGTGATACCATTTTAAAAATGGCACCCCCTAATAAATTGAAAACTGCTGTCAGGTACCGTATTTTGCGGACCATAAGACGCACTTTCTTCCCCCCAAATTTTGGGGAAAATAGGGGTGCGTCTTATGGTCGCAACATACCTAAAAATCCGGTGGCGGCGGCGGTCCCAATTCAGCCTCCCTGTGGTGCGGTGGTGGTGTCGGGGCAGCAGCGGGGCTCTGTGCAGCGTGGGGGGCTCCGCTGGCGTTTAGTCCCAACCAGAAAGCCCCCCGCAGCTGTGACGCGGTGGCCTCCGGTTGCGGTCTCGATCAGCCTCCGTGGTGCGGTGGTGGTGTCGGGGCAGCAGCGGGGCTCTGTGCTGCGTGGGGGGCTCCGCCGGCGTTTAGTCCCAGCCGGAAAGCCCCCCGCAGCTGCGACGCGGTGCCGTCCTGATGTCCTCCGTAAACATGGCCGCCGCTTGCTGAAGTTCAAATCTCGCCAACGAGATCTCTTCCCGAGATCTATTCTCCCGAGATCTCAGGACAAGATTTTGTCCTGAGATCTCGGGAAGAGATCTCGTTGGCAAGATTTTTATTATTATTATTATTATTATTATTATTATTTTATTTTTGTTTAATACCTTATCATGTCTTGCTACTCAGTTGGATGCTTCCTGGATCTAACCTGCGTCTAATTGGTGTTTAACTTGAATATGGATGCGGCTCTGTAAGTCCCTCTCTAGTCGCTGGATCATGCATATGTAACATATGCTTGTCTTATTGGTACTCGCAAGAAGGCGAAACAGCATTTTATCTAGTGCTTTATTTTATTTAATTAATAAAAATATTTTCATTAATATTGCTGAAATCTCTTTAATCCTGGGATAGCTATTTGTTGTTCGCAGGTTCTATGGTTGTATAGTCATATTGCTAAGTGTCTAGCATTATATTTCTTATTTTTTTTAAAAGGAACCTGTCAGCAGGATTGTGCACAGTAACCTACAGAGTGTCAGATCGGCGCCGTTATACTGAATAAAATGATACCTTGGATGATGAAATCCATCTTGTGGTTGTTGTTTAATCTTTATTTTCAGTTAATGATATGCTTGTACTTTGGGGCAACCAGTGTGGGGGGTCTTCATGTGGTGCTCTGATTAACTATTCATCTGTATAGCTTCTGACAAGTCACTGATCTCTCAGTTAATGGTCGCAAAGTTTACATAATGAATATTATATATATCTTGGAGAAAAATAAACCCTTCTGCAGGTGGGCACCTAAGTTCCTAAAAAGAAAAAAGAAAATCTGTTTGAAAGTGGTGTGATCGGTGATCCGATAGTTGCTACTGCGCAGGTGACGGTGGTTCCATGTTGGAGGAGGACATTTTTTTTCTTTTTAGGAACTTCAGGATTACATCAAACAAATGTGTATATAATTCATTCAAAAATATTTAGACTTGAGAGTCCTCAGTGTATAATTCATTCATTCATTCATGTAAACTAGGGGCGAGTACTGCAGTGCGCAGGCGCCAGGAAAGTTCAGAGAGGCCCAGCGCCTGCACACTGCAGTTTTTTGCTCTGCCCTCAACAGGGCAGATAAAGTACGCATGCGCAGGAGCGCGACAGAAGCAAGGAAGATGTGGAGGCGCCGGATTCGGACCGCGACGCCCATCGGACCGGACCGCATTGGACCACCCACCCGGGTGAGTATAATATAACTCGTTTTTCTTATCTTTCAGGTTACATCAGATAAGCCCCTGATGGCGGTGGCTGCAGCTTATATACGATAAATGGGGTGACAGATTCCCTTTAATGTGCTTCTGATTAGGTGATCACCTGAACCAAATCTTATTTAACGAAGGAAAGTATAAAAAACACTGCTGTGGTGTTCACAATCCTCTTGCAATAGGACAAGCTGGATGGCAAAACAAGTGCTAGTAATATCCCAAAAGTAATAGGAATGAAAAAATAACTTTTAACCATGCCAAAGGAGTTGAAAGGAAAAGTCTTTAGGGAGGAAGAGAAGGGCTCAATTCTGGCTTTACTAGCGGAGGGATACAGTGAGTGTCATGTTACCTCCATCCTTAAAATTTCCAAGACAGCAGTCCATTACAACAAGGTCAAGCAGAAGACATTGGGGACAACAAAGCTACAGACCGGCAGAGGGCGAAAACGACTCTCCACTGACCGGGATGACTGTTATCTTATTCGGATGTCACTCAGCAACCGCAGGATGACATCAAGTGACCTACAAAAGGAATTGCAAATGGCAGCTGGGGTGAAGTGCACGGCAAGAACAGTTTGTAACAGGCTCCTAGAGGCAGGGCTCAAGTCATGTAAAGCTAGAAAAAAGCCTTTCATCAATGAGAAGCAAAGGAGAGCTAGTCTGAAGTTTGCCAAAGACCATAAGGATTGGACCATAGAGGTCTGGAGTAAGGTAATATCTGATGAGTCTAATTTTCAGCTTTGCCCAACACCCGGTCGTCTAATGGTTAAACGGAGACCTGGAGAGGCGTACAAGTTACAGTGTCTTGCACCCACTGTGAAATTTGGTGAAAGATCGGTGATGATCTGGGGATGCTTCAGCAAGGCTGGAATTGGGCTAGTTAATCTTTGCGAACCACGTAGGAATCAAGCCGCATACAAGGTTATCCTGGAAAAAACAGTTGATTCCTTCTGCTCAGGCAATGTTTCCCAACTCTGAGAACTGTTTTTTCTAGCAGGACAATGCACCATGCCACACAGCTAGGTCAATCAACGTGTGGATGAAGGACCACCATATCAAATCCCTGTCATGGCCAGCCCAATCTCCAGACCTGAACCCCACTGAAAACCTCTGGAATGTAATCAAGAGGAAGATGGATTAGTCCCAAGCCATCAATCAAAGAACTGCTTAAATTTTTGTACCAGAAGTGGCATAAGGTCACCCAAAAGCAGTGTGACTGGTGGAAAGCATGCCAAGACGCATGATTATTCCACAAAATATTGATTTCTGAACTCTTCCTGAGTTAAAATATTAGTATTGTTGTTTCTAAATGATTATGAACTTGTTTTCTTAGCATTATTTGAAGTCTTGCAAGCACTGCATTTTTTTTTGTTATTTTGACCATTTCTTATTTTCTGAAAATAGAGAGATAGATAGAATAGCCAGTAATTCATTTGTTGGCTTCTGTAAAATCAGTGCAGGAGCCGACAGGATAGAAGTCATGGTTTACATACAGTAAATACGCACAGAATAGGTAGATATATAGATGTCAGTGACCAATACAATTAGTGTGTGTGTGTGTGTGTGTGTGTGTGTGTGTGTGTGTGTGCAAATTAGGGTAATTATGCAAAATGTCTCTTCAGAGAGGAAGAGAGCTAGAAGTCTAGTGCCACCTATTGGAAGGTAGCAATTTTACAAGTCAATGTTGACCCTTTAACGAGCCTTATCACATGACCTAGGTCCTAGGATAATAGCCAAACCAGAATCTCAATTTGCAGACACTGTGTTTCGGGGTACTGCCCTTAGTGCAAAGCGGAGATCTGGTTTGGCTGTATGGAGGCGTCAGACCATTGTCCAAGAAGTATCATCACTCCTTGCGGAGTTCAACATGCTAAGCATGCCGAGATGAGGAGACTTAAAGCCGCAATGCTCCTTTTGGAAATATGCTAATTATGCAAATTTTCTCTTCAGAGAGGAAGAGAGCTAGAACTCTAGTGCCACCTATTGGAAGGTAGCAATCCTACAAGTCAATGTTGACCCTTTAACGAGCCTTATCACATGACCTAGGATAAATTAGGGGACATGCATGTAATTAATAAAAGACTCTTTTTAGGGCAAAAAATTCTGTAAGCTTCCGCGCAATTTTCGTAACCAGCAGTGGGAAAGCCAGCGCCTGGGAGCTGATATTAATAGCCCCACCCCTTCCCCCCGGCTAAAAACATCAGCTCTCAGTCGCCCCAAAAAGGCGCATCTCTAAGATGCGCCAATTCTGGCACTTAGCCTTGCTCATCCCAATTGCCCTGAAGCGGTGGCAAGTGGGGTAATAGTTGTGGGGTTGATGTCACCTTTGTATTGTAAGGTGACATCAAGCCCACGGCTTAGTAATGGAGAGGTGTCAATAAGACACCTATCCATTAGTAATTCTATAGTTGTTACATGTTAGATAAAGACACAGCCAGAATAAAGTCGTATATTTTAAATAACATTAAACACAGTTTTCCCATTTTATTATACACCTCAATCTCCTGTGATAAACATAAAATAAAAAAGCAACAATATACCATACCTGTCTGTCGTTTTGTCCCACGCCATAGTCCATATCTGGGGTATATACAGTTTACAACCAAGACGGTGCCAAGATGCGACTGCCCCGGCTGTAAACCACTGGTGAATGAGGAGATGACGCCAACAAAGCTTCAGTGACTAGCGCTGACGTCACTGATGCTGCGCTCCTTCACATCCTAACCTGCGCTGAACTCTGGCGCATGGGAAAATGAACTGGTATTTTCCCATGGTCCAGAGGTGACCGCAGTTCAGGCTGTGAGGGAGCGCAGCATCAGTGACGTCAGCGCTAGTCACTGAAGCTCCGCTCCCTGCATCTCCTCATTCACCATTGTTTTTTTTACAGTTTGATTATGGGATTAGTAATAGGGGCGTCTCCCACTACTAACCCTTCCAACTATTACCCCACATGCCACCGCTACAGGGCAGTGGGAAGAGCAAGGCTATGTGCCAGAATTGGTGCATCTTACAAGATGCGCCTTTTCTGGGGCGGCTGAGAGCTGATGTTTTTAGCGGGGGGGGCCAGTATCCATCGCCCCTTCCTAGGCTAATAATATCATCCCGCAGCTGTCTGCTGTTTTATCGCATAGCACTCGTCCGTATTCTACGCTAGTGTGACCCCGGCCCAACACTCTTAAGTTGCTTATATTCCATTTGTGAATATATGTATATTACACCTACATGTTGATCTGGAATTACAGCACCTATAGAGTTTTTCGAAAAACAAGCATAAAATGATAGGTGAATATCTGCAGAAAATCTACCGTAATTACATTCAATAATCTGAGATTATTTTCCATTCCATGTCTATATACACTGTACTAATCATTGTTCTGCCAGTTCTCAGCATTTACATAATTTTGAGTTTTCACATTTGGTGAAATTATTCACAGACTGGATTTATAGAGGCGCCAGTCAAGGACCTCTTAGATTTCCAAGGCTTTAAATGATAACACGCGCCTTTTTAATAAAGTAATTAAAACTTGTTTTCACCCAATTTACAGTAACAGCTTTTGGATAACCAGCTGATTACATGGAGTCCTGTTCCTGAATGTCATACATTTTACAATGGCTTGGTCACCGGTCTAGGAACAAGACAAAATGTATGGAGTTGAGAGGCGGCGAGTGTCGTGATGGTAGAACTGACATGCAGCGTGACATTGCTCGTACACCCAGACCATTTTCTCTTATCACACTGCTAAATGCGAGTCTTGGCTGCTCTCCATTCTTTGGCGCTTCCTGCTTATTCCAGTCTTTCCTGCACTAATTTCCCATCACTATTGAGAAAATTGGTTAATGGTTTGGAGGAAATAAAAAGTGTTTTTCTTCTTTGTTGCAAAAGATCCAACATAAAAGTAGTTAATTTTATATTGAAATATTCTAAAATCTGTTTTTTTGAGGAGTTCTGATAATAAAGGGACTTGCATGGACGTGCTCCATGTGATCTCAGCTTGCTTATGTCGAACGTTTGAGAGGCATTTTAGGCTTCTTAGGGTAAGTTCACACTAGGAGTTTGTTCGGAGTTTTTTTTTCTGCAGCAAAACCTGATCTTTTAGCGGGAAAGAAGCTGCAGAAAAAAAGCATGTTTTGCTTGCGTTTTTTTGCTGTGATTTTTGTGTGTTTTTTTGCGCGATTTGTCTAGATTTGTCTCTAGTACATGCTGATAAAGTTTAGTGTTGAAAAAAGTCTAATTCCGTAGAATGAGATTTTGGCACAAAAATAGCAGCAAAACATGACACTTGCGTTTTTGGTGTGTTTTTTCCCGTTCAAGTCAATGAGTGAAAAACGCTGACAAAATGCGGAAAGAAGTGACATGCTCCATTGTGAAAAAAACATGCAAAGCACAAAGTACTGATGACAACAAAATCAATGTGTGTCCTTGAGATTTTCAAAATCTCATAGGCTTTAGGGGTACTGTATATACTCGTGTATAAGCCGAGATTTTCAGCACCTTTTTTTGTGCTGAAAATGCCCCCTCGGCTTATACTCGAGTCATAGGGCAGAAACCAGCGGGGGAGGGGATGCGGCGGCAGGAGCCGGTGGCTGGGACATCGCTGAATGTCCCTGCAATCCTGCGTTCTCCCCGGCTTCCTGCTGCTCTCCAGCGCTGAGCGGTGCTGTAATACCCGCTCATTAAGGTCATGTAATATGGACGTGACGCCACTCCCATGGGCGTGGCCTCCATATTCATGGCCTTAATGAGCGGTATTACGTCACCGCTCAGCGCTGGAGAGCTGCAGGAAGCCGGGGAGAGCTGCAGGAAGCCGGGGAGAGCTGCAGGAAGCCGGGAGAACGCAGGATTGCCGGCCAGGACGTTCAGCGATGGCACGGGGAGGGTGAGTATGATGGAGGAGGATGGGGGGAGCATGGAGGAGGACAAGGAGCATGGAGCAGGACGGGGGGGAGGACGGAGAGCACGGAGCAGAACGGGGAGGACGGAGAGCACGGAGCAGAACGGGGGAGGACGGAGAGCACGGAGCAGTACGGGGGGGAGGACGGAGAGCACGGAGCAGAACGGGGGGAGGACGGAGAACACGGAGCAGAACGGGGGGAGGACGGAGAGCACGGAGCAGAA
This sequence comes from Oophaga sylvatica, assembly GCA_033576555.1. Taxonomy (NCBI): domain Eukaryota; kingdom Metazoa; phylum Chordata; class Amphibia; order Anura; family Dendrobatidae; genus Oophaga; species Oophaga sylvatica. The sequence continues at coordinate 204,388,750 of JARQOD010000002.1, forward strand.
CGGGGGGAGGACGGAGAGCACGGAGCAGAACGGGGGGAGAACGGAGAGCACGGAGCAGAACGGGGGAGGACGGAGAGCACCGAGCAGAACGGGGGGAGGACGGAGAGCACGGAGCAGGACGGGGGTGGCACAGAGGAGAATGGGGGAGTGCAGAGCTGGATGGGGGAGCACAGAGCAGGACGGGGGAGGATGGAAAGCACGAGCAGGACAGGATAATGGAGCAGGAGGAGGGGAGCACAGAGGAGAATGGGGGCGCACAGAGCTGGATGGGGGAGCACAGAGCAGGACGGCAACTTATACACCCGGCTTATACGCGAGTCAATAAGTTTTCCAAGTTTTTTGTGGCAAAATTAGGGGGGTCGGCTTATACACGGTTCGGCTTATACATGAGTATATACGGTAACTGTAAAAGGCAGCTGAAAATTGGCATAAAAAACAGCAATAAAACGCCTAGTGTGAACTTGTCCTTAGGCTACATTCCTACAGTAAGCTTTTGCTGAGTTTTTCACACTGCACAATTTATGCAGCATTTCTTGCTCCTATTATGTAAATTAGGTTACTTACGCTTTTTCATTGCATTTTCGATTGCGTTTTTTTATGTGTTTTTATCTAGTTTTTCAAGCTGCGGTTCTTTATCTTTTTTGTATGTCATGCTTTACATAAAGCTGATTTGTATTTGATACTTCTTGGTATTTGGCTTTGATAAAACTATTGTCACACTTAAGTGCGGATTGCCTGTGTTTTCAATGCGTTTCCACTGCGGAAATGCACTTAAAATGTATGTGAGTTTCTTACCTGTGGATTTTCCACTTCTAATTCAAGTCTATGGGGAAAATTCACACAGAAAACCCAGTGTAACCACAAGAGATATTGACATGCTGCAGATTTGAAATTATCTCGTACGTCAGTTTACGCAATGTATATAAGATGCACAGTGTGCATGAGATCTGTAATCCCATCCACTTTGCTGTACTGAAAGAAAAAAAATATGGAGTATCAAAAACTCGCCTAAGGGCTCATACCCATTTGTGAAAAAAAAAAACGGTCCGTTTTCTGGATGGAAAAAACGGTCCGAATCTATGCAATTGTCATGCGATTGTCATGCGATTTGTACACGATTTTTGATCGCACCATCCGTTTTCCATCCGTATGCAATGCGATTTTAACATGAGGTTTTTACATAGAGCAGTTCTCTCTATGTAAAAACTCATGTTTAAATAGCATTGTAAAAAAAAACCTGTACACATCAGTTTAAAAATCAAATAATCCTATATACTTAGGATTAACTTTACTTAGCTGCTTTTTTCTTGCCATAATACAAATTCTAAAGGGTATGCCACACTAAACAATATCGCTAACGGGATCGCTAAAAAACGTCACTATTTAGCGATCCCGTTAGCGATGTTGTTCAGTGCGGCAGCTTCCAGCGACGAGCTTCCTGCTGTGATCTCGCTCGTCGCTGGAATCGTTCCGGACCCTATTTCATCGCTGGCGCTCCCGCTGGGTAAGTATCTAATCGCTGTGTGGCACCTTTTCTTAGCGATTTAGCGGTACTTTTGTACCGCTAAAGTCGTTAAGAAGATCGCTAACGGCGATAGCGTCGTTAACTATATCGCTAAATGTGGCCGCATTTAGCGATATAGAAACAATCCCGCTAGCGATCTCATTAGTATGCAACGCTAACGAGATCGCTAGCGGGATAGCTTAAGGTACTGCCACACTAAGCTATCCCGCTAGCGATCTCGTTAGTGTTGCATACTAATGAGATCGCTAGCGGGATTGTTTCTATATCGCTAAATGCGGCCACATTTAGCGATATAGTTAACGACGCTATCGCCGTTAGCGATCTTCTTAACGACTTTAGCGGTACAAAAGTACCGCTAAATCGCTAAGAAAAGGTGCCACACAGCGATTAGATACTTACCCAGCGGGAGCGCCAGCGATGAAATAGGGTCCGGAACGATTCCAGCGACGAGCGAGATCACAGCAGGAAGCTCGTCGCTGGAAGCTGCCGCACTGAACAATATCGCTAACGGGATCGCTAAATAGTGACGTTTTTTAGCGATCCCGTTAGCGATATTGTTTAGTGTGGCATACCCTTATGTGTGGCAGTACCTTTACAGTCTATTCAGTAGGACTATCAGCTGTGTATCCACCAGACTTCTGCACAACACAACAGATGGTCCCAACCCCATTTATAAGGGCTCCGTCTCACATAGCGACACACCAGCGATCCCGACAACGATCAGGATCGCTGGTGTGCCGCTACATGATCGCTGCTGAGCTGCCAATCAGGCAGCTCAGGCAGCGATCAGGACAGCGACACTGCGGGTAACATCGCCTAGTTACCCGCAGTGTACGTTGAATACCAGCGCACTGATGCAGGGAGCTGGTAACCAAGGTACACGTCGGGTTTCCAGGCGCTGCGCGGTGCCTGGAAACCCGACGTGTACCTTGGTTACCAGCTCCCCTGCAGCAGCGCGCTGGTATCCAACGTACACGTCGGGTTTCCAGGCACAGCCCCGCACCTGGAAACCCGATGTGTACCTTGGTTACCAGGAGATCGCTGGTCTCCTGCCTGTCACACGCAGCGATGCGTGCTGGCCAGCGGGAGATCAGCGATCAAAAAAAAGTCCTGGCACGACCAGCGATTCACAGCATGGGCCTGATCGCTGGTACGTGTCAGACATAGCGAGATCGCTGCTGAGATCGCTGTTTAGCAGCGATCTCGCTAGCGATCTCGCTATGTGAGACGGGGCCTTAAGGCCAGAAATCCCACTTATTAAACCTGACAGGGCACACCTGTGAAGTGAAAACCATTCCCTGTGACTACCTCTTGAAGCTCATCAAGAGAATGCCAAGAGTGTGCAAAGCAGTCATCAAAGCAAAAGGTGGCTACTTTGAAGAACTTAGAATATAAGACATAATTTCAGTTGTCACACATTTTTTTTGTTAAGTGTATAATTCCACATGTTTTAATTCATAGTTTTGATGCCTTCAGTGTGAATTTACAATTTTCATAGTCATGAAAATACAGAAAAATCTTTAAATGAGAAGGTGTGTCCAAACTTTTGGTCTGTACTGTGTATGTATATATATATATATATATATATATATATATGTATATATATATATAGTTCATACTGTTCTACATAGCAGAATAGCCTCTAATTCAGTTGCCGGCTTCTGTAAAATCATTACAGAACCCGACATGAAATGACACATGGTTACATACAGTAAACCATTTGATTTAGTTTAATATATGATTTTGATTAAAAATTAGATGAGTGTATGTGTGCAAAATTTCGGACGTGTAGGTGTTAATTTAATATATAAATTCGTTGTAAAAAAATGCGTGGGCTCCCGTGGTATTTTCTCCGCCAGACAGGGAAAGCCAGTGACTGATGACAGATATTCATAGCCTAGAGAGGGACCATTGTTTTTGGGCCCACCCTGGCTACTAACATCTGCCCCCAGCCACCCCAGAAAAGGCACATCTATTATTAGATGCGCCTTTTCTGGCACTTAGCCCATCTCTTCCCATTGCCTTTAGCGGTGGTTAATGGGTTAATGCCACCTTGCTATTGATAGGTGATTAAGCCAGGTTAATAATGGAGAGTTGTCAATTAGACAACTCTCCATTATTAATCTTATAGTATTAAAGGGTTAAAAAAACACACACATTAATTAAAAATTATTTTAATGAAATAAATACACATAGTTTTTGACCACATTTTATTGCACTGGTAATCCTGAATCCCTTGTTCTCCTGTAATAAAAATAAAATAAGAAAGCAACAATATCCATACCTCTCCTCCGTTCAGTCAGGTCCCACGCTGCAATCCATCACAAGTGGTTAACAGGTTTACAGCAGGGACCGATGCTAATGCGACCAGCCCTGCTGTAAACCCCCGCAGAATGAATGACTTCATCTCTGTGCAGCCTCCCCAGCTGACAGCAGATGAACTGATTAGTGTGGGATGCTTAATTGATGGTTTCCCACGCTAATGAGTTCACTTCAGGTCAGCTGGGGACTCCGCACAGCATCAGTGATGTCAGCGGGAGTCCCCAGCTGACCTGAAGTGAACTTAATAGCGTGGAAAAAATCAATTAAGCTTCCAACACTAATCAGTTCATCTCCTGTGAGCCGGGGAGGCTGCGCAGAGATGAACGCATTCATACTGCGGGAGTTTACAGCAGGGCTGGCAGCATTAGCATCGGTCCCTGCTGTAAACCTGTTAACCCCTTCAGATGGATTGCAGCGTGGGACCTGACTGAACGCTGCAGAGGTATGGATATTGTTGCTTTATTATTTTATTTTTATTACAGGAGAACATGGGATTCAGAAGGATTACAAGTGCAATGAAATGTGGTCAAAAACTATGTGTATTATATTCATTAAAATAATTTTTAATTAATGTGTGTTTTTTTAACCCTTTAATACTATAGGATTAATAATGGAGAGTTGTCTAATTGACAACTCTCCATTATTAACCCGGCTTAATGTCACCTTTCAATAGCAAGGTGGCATTAACCCATTATTAACCCATCAGCCACCGCTAAAGGCAATGGGAAGAGACTGGTTAAGTGCCAGAAAAGGTGCATCTAATAATAGATGTGCCTTTTCTGGGGTGGTTGGGGCAGATGTTAGTAGCGAGGGGGGCCCAAAAACAATGGTCCCTCTCCAGGCTAGGAATATCTGTCATCAGTCACTGGCTTTCCCTGTCTGGCTGAGAAAATACCGCGGGAGCCCACGCATTTTTTTACAATGAAATTACACATTAAATTAACACCTACATGTATGAAATTTTGCACACATACACTCATGTAATTACTAGTGAAAACCATATATCAAACTAAATGAAATTAAATGTTTTACTGTATGTAACCATGTGTCATTTCATGTCAGCTTCTGTAATGATTTTACAGAAGTCGGCAATTGAATTAGCGGCTATTATGCTATGTAGAAGTATATGAACTATAAATATATATATATATATATATGTGTCACAATGACATGTGTGTGTATAATATATATATATATATATATATATATATATATATATACTATGTGTATATATCTAGAGTTTTGTGAGCTGTCAGTGTGATTTTACAGTAGCCGGGCATGAATTGCCGACTTTTCAAAGGACACTGGTGCGTATAAATCGGACAGCACTCACGAGTGCTGTCCGATTTTTTTTCTCGCACCCGTTGACTTGTATTGGCGAGTCTCATCCGAGAATTGCAGCAAATCGCAGCATGCAGGGATTTTTTCTCAATCCAATTTCGACTGAGAAAAAAAATTGCAAATGAGATGTCACCTATTGAATAACATTGGTCCGAGTGCAATCCGATTTTTAATCGGATTGCACTCGTCCGTATTTCTCGCCAGTGAGTATGAGCCCTAAGGCTCATTGTGGGAACGTAGCCTTATGCTAAAACTATACAGCAATTTGGAATTACAATGTCATTCTGCTACATCAACTAATGATATTGAATGTTCATCGAACGACCCACAGGTTACCGTAACCCTGCGGTCGGCAGAAATTCACCCCTGCTGGATTTCTGTATAACCACATTCACGATCATTAGTTGTTACTTAGCACGGTGAGATGTGTTATGTGAAGGCTATGGTCACCCCATCGTATATTCTCTCATTCAAAATAATCAGGCAGATTATGCAACTCACTGATCAGACCAGAGATTGATCACAATTTGATCATAGTGTGTTCCAATTTTCTCCGTTGAGAAGATGAAGAAAAAAAAATCTCCATTCTGTCAGTCAGTGAAAATCGGACTGCACTCTGATGTTATCTGAGTGTAGTCCAATGTTTTCCAAGAACTCATTGCCTTGCATGGCCGAGTGCTATCTGATCGGATTCAGCTCAGGCATGCTGCTGTTACTTTTTCTTTTTTCCTTGTACCGGCTTGGTCTGAGGAAAATTACGTACATATGCACGGCCCCATGGAATAAGTCCAAGTGCAATCTGATGTATTTGTCAAATCGCACTCTGACTGAAAATATGGCCATGTGCACAAGCCCTAAAGAAAAGTGTCACCAGATTTCAGAAAACAAACTGAAGGCATTATTAAGTAGATTGCTTAGATCTAACGAGGTTGGTGTATTTTCTTTACTAATCCATGTCAGAATGGTTGAATAATCTTTTTTGAAAATTTCCCTTCCTAATATTTAAATGTGCATTTTATGAGTCTAGCTGTTGCTTTAAGACTATACAGCCATTCTGAAATAAATTTTCAAAGTAAGTACAGCTGTCTCATTAGGTCAGTGAGATCTATTTATAATGGATGCAGTTTGTATTTTAGAATCTGACAGATATGCTTTAATATTGCTCTGCCAATTCGCTCTGTAGTCTTAGACCTCATTCAGACATTGATTTTGCTCGTATGAAAATACATGGACTGATATTGAGCAATGTTTTGGATCCAATTCTCATCAGTGTTCAGTCAATATCAGCTTTTGCCATATGACCACATGCACACGAATGGGATCCATGTGCTGTCCAGCATTATAATAGGTGGGAGAAGCTAGGCGGTTTATTGTGTTTTTTGTCAGTGAAAGCTCACCGGTAATACACTTTAGGCCATGTTCACACATTCAGTGTTTGGTTGGTTGGTATTTTCCCTCAGTATCTGTAAGCCAAAACCAGGAGTGAGTGATAATACAGAAGTGGTGACATGTTTCTATTAGGCTATGTGCATACGTTCAGGATTATTCGCATTTTTTTAGCGTTTTTGCGGCAGTTTTCCGCAGCAAAAACGCTTAAAAAATGCATGCATTTAGCATCCTATTAATAGAATGCATTCCGTGATTTTTGTGCACATGCTGCGTGTTTTTCCACGAAAAAAACGCATTGCGGAAAAAAACGCAGCATGTTCATTCTTTTTCCGGAATCGCGGCGATTCCACAGCCATAGGAATGCATTGAACCGCTTACTTTCCGCATGTGGCTATGCCCACCATGCGCAAAGTAAGCGGTTCAAGTGCGGATGGTACCCAGGGTCTGGAGGAAAGGAGACTCTCCTCCAGGCCCTGGGTACCATATCCCTGATAAAATAATAATTAAAATAAAAAATTATCATATTCTCACCTTTCAGCGACGCTCCCTGCAACTCCCGTTCCCAGGGATGCATTGCGACAATGACCACAGGTGACGTAGCGGTCTCGCGTGATGCTACGTCATCTGGGGTCATTGTCGCCATGCATCACTGGGAACGGGAGAAGCTGGGAGCATAGCGAGGACCAGGAAGGCTGCGGGGGCCGCCCGAAGGTGAGAATATCACGATTTTTTATTTTTTTATTATTTTTAACATTATATCTTTTACTACAAATGCGGCATAGGCGGCATCTATAGTAAAAAGTTGCTCACACTTGTCAAACACTAGGGTTTTCCCCCTTTTTCCCAAACCTGTCAATCTTTTTTTCCAAGCGATGCTCAGATCGCTTTTGGGAAAAACCCACATTCGCAACAATTACACTTCAAAAACCAAATATTAGCGGAAAACCATACCATAAAATCGTAATTCCCCGGCAGGGAGGTGCGGAGCCGCGGAAAATTTCCCGGGAACTGATACTTGCACAAATCTTATCTTTTTCCCGCATGGGTTACAAATACGAGGCAAAAAACTGACCAAATACGAAAGTGGCACTGTCCTAATTTCACTCAATCACTATTGGACAATATTAGGGATTTTTTTACCCAATTTGTGAAACCACCTCTTCAATATCATTAGGGGGATGTAGCAGCTTTTAAATTTTGGGGCCGGCCTGCAGTAAGCCCTACACACTTGAACAAAGGGCCGCAGCACACTTACCCCCAATACAGTTCATGGCCCTGTTGGCGCATACGCCAAAACCCGTTTTACGGGGGGGGGGCGGGGCTATGAAATGGGTACCGACACAAAAGGGGAATCATCCCAACTCTCCCCCATTTTAATGCCAAACTTGGGGATTTTTCATTGCACTGGATCCCCTTTCCGAGCTGTCTGACTTTCACAACCCGTAAAATTGTATGGTTTGTTTTTATAGGGAACTTCTTTAAAAAATGGTATTTCTCTCTATTTTTTTTTTTTCAGACACTCCACCCAAAAAAAAAAAAAAGAAATGTCTCGAAATTTTAAGGTACATACAAAATCCAT
>JARQOD010000002.1:204397005-204453745 GCA_033576555.1 Oophaga sylvatica
TTTGGATGTCCTGCAGCCCACCCAGGACCTACGTTGAAGGTTTGGTGCGGGTCCTTCACAAGTATATTGTATATTTATTGAATGCTATTTAATACTTTTTGTATTTCTATAATGTTTGCAACGTTCAAGATATCCTCACCTCCCGGATGGGACGAACCAATGTTATTGTTAATGTTTTCATGCATAAACAAAAATGTCTCTTTTGTATTTTACAGCCCGGGAGTGCTGTCTTTTACCATGGGGAATGTGTAGCCCTGGTGTTAGGCACACGCAGTACCCTGGAGAGTGTGTGGCGAGACAGCAGTTTAATGCTAAATATCCATTCACTCAACATATACTAGACACACCCTTAGGGTAGTGGAGTTTATTCTTGAGGGAGTGGTCAAGGTGTATGTGTTAGAGTGATTTCTAGTCAGTTTAGTTCCTGACTTCAGAGAGAGAAGACGTCTGGAGGAGGAAGCAGTCCAGATTGCTCTATCATCAGTTCGGAAAGTGGAGTCTAGTACAGGTGGTTTAATTCACCTCAGCCTAGTCAGAGCTGTACCTCATCAGAATACACTGGAAGGAAAGAAGAAGTTTAGTGCAGAAAGTCTTCAGTATCCTGTCTAAAGGACGGTATAAGGTTCAGAGACGTGCTCCTGCCTATTGATAACTGAGCATCTGTAACTAACTTTGAAGTGAAGGAAAAGAAAGAAGTGACTGCTCGACCCTTGGCTAGTGTGAGTGCTTATGTTACCAGCGAGGACAAGGCGAAAGGCACAGTGGTTTATTGGAATAGTGCTTACGGATTGAAGAAGTCCTGCACATTGCTACCGGTCACTGGGGACCGAAGGATCACTATTGTTACAAGCATAGTGGTAAGAAAACCAGGAATTTACCGGACCTTAGGTCGCGGCAAACAAGCCCCATATAGTCAGTACGTAACTGGGGTCAGGGGGAGTGAAGACTTTGAGTCAGTGCACGATAAGATAAGAATTCAGCTCCCTCGCAGGAAGGCTCCTAACACAAAGCTGACTGGGCGGTACAGCTATAGATTAGCTGGAGTTATTGAGGGAACTACGCTTCAGGCTGGTTGTACTCATTGTATTGGAAGTAAAGGAGGCCCCTAACTTGTCCAGCTGCTGTCTCAAGATACACTCTCCTTGGATCAGCCTCCCTGGGACCTGCCTGAACATCTTACAAGTAAAGGTATGGAAAGACGCTGACTGTGTGAGACTGTGTTCTTTATCTGCACCCGACTTCACTAACTTCATAGACTTTGAGGGACCAGTCCCACCTGTAGGGGACCCGACATCTAGCTGCCTCACCATCCCTCAGAGATCTACAGCAGCGCTGGTACTAATTACCAGAATACTACAGGTGGCGTCACGAACTGTATATAAACCTATCCCCTGTAAATATATCCCCCAACATACGCCAGACCGCCAGGGCCACAGACCGAGCCACAGCTACATGTGACAAAACCCCCATAGACTTCCATGGGCTCGGCTCTGAGTACCCCATTGCCCTGGTAATCCACAATTGTGGTGGCGGGTCGACACATATGCCACACTAAACAACATCGCTAACGGGATCGCTAAAAAACGTCACTATTTAGCGATCCCGTTAGCGATGTTGTTGTGTGCGGCATCTACCAGCGACGTGGCCCCTGCTGAGATCCTGCTGTGATCTCGCTCGTCGTTCTCATCGTTCCGGACCCTATTTTTATCGTCGGCGCCCCGCTGGTAAGTATATATCGCTGAGTGTAGCACCTTTTGTTAGCGATTTAGCGGTACTTTTGTACCGCTAAAGTCGTTAAGGAGATCGCTAACCGCGATAGTGTCCTTAACGACATCGCTAAAATAGGCTGCTACTAGCGATATAGAAACAATCCCGCTAGCGATCGCATTAGTATGCGTCGTTATCGTGAACGCTAGCGGGATTGTTTAGTGTGGCAGTACCTTAAGTTGATGTAGAAAGACATTAAATCCATGCGACCCATTCATTCCTTCACTGAGTGTGTCAAAGGTCGTAATAAGTTTATACTCCCAGATCCTTCTGTCTCTCTGAAATTTAAAGTTACCTTTTAATACAATACATACAGTATTAAAAGGTAACTATAAATCACAGAGAGATAGAAGGATCTGGGAGTATAAACTTACATCAACTAAGGAATTTGCTCCTCAGACCTTGTGGGGCATCACAACACAATACCAGACCCCAATCAGAGGACAATAAAACTTTCACACTCCTTATCTATGAACTGTTCCAATATTTGTGGCCACAACTGTTTATGCCTCTCCCATAATGACAGTTCTACTTCACGTCACTTGTCTTACCTATTGCATTATTCCTGTGTCCTGTTGTGTATAAATTTGTGATTCTTCAGATTTTGTATTATTCTGTGCCTGATGAAGAGACCGGAGTAGTCTGGAAAGCTTGCAATTTGTTACCATCTTTTCAGTTAGCCATTAAAAGGTATCAACCACTGAGGACTCTCAATTCTGAATATTTTTCTATCTGCTGGCTAACACAGTACAAAGATGTATATCTTTCCTGCACAGAAATATGACACTGGCTGCCACATTCAAGACTGATTGATGATCTATCTTTATAATAATAATAATCTTTATTTTTATATAGCGCTAATATATTCCGCAGCGCTTTACAGTTTGCACACATTATCGTCGCTGTCCCCATGGGGCTCACAATCTAGATTCCCTATCAGTATGTTTTTTGGAGTGTGGGAGGAAACCAGAGTACCCGGAGGAAACCCATGCAAACACGGGGAGAACATACAAACTCCTTGCAGATGTTGTCCTAGATGGGATTCAAACCCAGGACTCCAGTGCTGCAAGCCTGTAGTGCTATCCAGTGAGCCACCGTGCTGCCGTGATCTTTATATCAGGATATCACTTTTTCACTTTTTCTTGGAACAGAATGTTATGTATTAAAAAAGGGGAAATCCAGTCCAAATCATTGTTACACATGTGATGGACACACGTGCCAAGTCTGTGATCCTGAAATACAACTAATTTCCAAAATAAAAGGTCTTTACAGAATGATGTAACCTTTTTGATATCGCAAATCATAATTTATAACATTATTTCGAACAACTTTACAGTATGAGGACTTGTCTTTTGAGGGGATTTATTGATGTAAATGTAATAACCAATACAATTTTTGTTATAAATATCATTCATAATTGTATGAAAAAAAATTACAAAAAAAAATATATGAAAATTAATCATTGAGTTATAGATACCCAGTTTTGCCAACTGTCCATAAATTCCATGACAGTCTGAAAACATAGGGCACATTTTTTGCCCTGCCCTGAAAAAAATTGTAAGGCGTCCATGAATGTTTTTCCAATGTGTCAGGAAGAAATGTTGTCGGTCCAAGATTTTTTGATAAGCTGTCCAAGAGAAAATAAAGGTCAAGTTTGCCACCCTGTAGACACGCCAAATGGTTACTTCAAAATTGTCGTTATGGGGTAGAGGGATCATGGAAGTGTTAATTTGAATTTATATGCTAGTTTTAAGTATTCTTATGTACAATTTTCTTTTAGGGGAAAGACGGCAGCCTTTACTGACACCAGGATTCGAACCATGAATGAAGTAATATCTGGGATGAGAATTATTAAGATGTATGCATGGGAACAGTCATTTACAGAGCTGGTCAATGACATAAGGAAGTAGGTGGTGCTCTACTCCAGAAAGTATTGCTTGTAATACACAGCAGTCCTCTTTACAGTAAGCCTTCTTAGACAAACCCCATCTTTCTTGTCTTCTATTCATTCATTTATGTGTACTCTGTGTTGGTCACACATTACTAGCCCTTTAACTTGTACATCTCGTTGTGCAATGATTCAGGGCTACCACTCCGTTTAAGATATTCACCCAACCGCACAGTGACTGCATTTCTTGTATGCTATTGCTGTTAAGTCCTGACCCAGTCATATGATTATGGTGATCTTAGTTTGGACCATAAGACCCACAGTTGGGCCAGGATATGTGAATTGATCCTCAACCTCATGGAAAAGTAGACATCTGATCTGTCAGTTCTTATGAGGTTTATGATATTAAGGGTTTGGGTTGATTGGCAATAACCTCTTACTAAAAAAATATTCAAATTAAAATCTACAGTTGTTTTTATGACTGGTCATGGCGACTCATATGTAATTTTCTTTGCATTGAGTCAAACAATGCATGTCATTTTCTTTTCTGCTTTCGTCATTGTAGAAAAGAAATATCCAAGGTCCTTCTAAGCTCTTATCTGCGTGGAATCAACCTGGCATCATTCTTTGTTGCAAGTAAAGTCATCGTGTTTGTGACTTTCACCACGTATGTTCTGCTTGGCAATGTTATCTCTGCCAGTCGAGTGTTTGTTGCAGTGTCCCTGTATAGTGCAGTGAGACTCACTGTCACTCTCTTCTTCCCCTCAGCTATTGAGAGGGTTTCTGAGGCCAAGGTCAGCATAAGGAGGATAAAGGTATGCTTTTTTAACATACTCCATACTTTATTGTGCACAATCTTGAAAGCTTTCCTTTTCTAAAATAGGTACGGTATTTGTACAATGGTACTAGTAAATTACATTTGGACCTTTCACTGTCCCTTAACATTGTGTCACAGTTTTCAGTGTGATTTCAGCTATATTGCAACATTTATCTGTCTAACCCGACTAGCAGAGCATTGGAGAAGAGGCTGGATAGGACAAGTACAGAGTGAAATACAAACCGTGCTCAAGGAATTAACGTCTTTATATTTGTTAGGGCAAGATAAAGGGTTATTGCCTCAAATGCATTAATTTTCACAAAGCACAGTATATGCATTATATGCATACTTATTGTTAATATATAGACTAAGCCCTACATAAAGTTTCTTGAACATGTGTCTTTTATTAATATCTGTCTGCCCTTCGGTTTATCTAGTTTCACTTAGCTGAATGGAAACCCCTAATCTTGTCTACTAAACCTACATTTTCCAGAAGCACTCATTTCTCCTCAGTTCTGCAGTTCCCTTCCCCCTCTCCTATGTGCTCCTGACAAACCCCACATCTTTGAGCTACAATCAACCTAATCTAAGTGTAAAATTAATCTCTGCAACAATTGCTCTAATACAGTTCTCTGCCTGACCAATTTTTTTAGCATTGTCAGCTGGTTATAGCAGAGCTTAAATTTACTGCACTCTTCCATAACAGCAATGTTGAGTTGTGTTTGTTGCCTGCTCCTGACAGATCAGTTTTGTGAAACTGCAAATGCTGGTCTGTTGATACGTATGGCAGAATGTAACAACCCTGCCGGCATCATTGCATGGCCTCCCATCCCCCACCTGTCTTACACACCAACTTACTCACTACTCTGGGCCATGCTGTGAATACTGTCTTCTGCCGGCTCTGTGCTGTTTGCCTCATGTCTCCTGCCTGCTCTGTGCATGCTTCCTGGTTGTGTGCATAGGGGGGCGGCGCCGGCACTTCCTGGTTCTTATAGAGTCAGTGTGCACCTTCTTAAGGTGTCCCCAGCCAATTGCCAAAATACCCCTGGTATTTAAGGCATCCTCGCCCATATGAGGATTCCTGTGTAACGATCTATCTTAGTCAGTGTCTTGCTGCTGAGCTGCCAGTTCCTGTCCTGTTTCTGCATTCTCTGGGTGCTTAATACCCAGACCTGTTACTGTGCTTTCATACTTCGGTCTATACCAGTGTTTTTTGCTTAGTCCGCCACTCTGGGGGCAGAATACCCAGGCCTTCCTCCTTAGTTATTGTACCTGTTCCTGTACCTGACCTTGTCTGTACTCAGTCCTATTTCTGTGTCCGTTGTATCCTTGTCTGTAGCCCTTCCCATCTGCTGTGTGTATTCTTGTGTCTACTGTGGTTCTGCTCTGCTTTCCGCACCTAGCGGTTCTGCTTGCCGCACCCAGGGGCTCTGCTTGCCGCACCCAGCGGCTCTGGTCTGCGCTTGCTCCGCCTACCTGTGGTTCTGCTCTGCCTACCTGCGGTTCTGCTCTGCACTTGCTCCGCCTACCTGCGGTTCTACTCTGCACTTGCTCCGCCTACCTGCAGTTCTGTTCTGCACTTGCTCCCATACCTGCGGTTCTGCCTTGCTCCGCTCCTTGTAGTTCCAGCACCACCAGTCTGAACAGGTCCCTACCTGTTCCCATATATCTCTCATTCCAGCCTGTGTCTCTGTTCTTCCTGAACCAGACCCAGATTCTCCAGTCTGAACAGGTCCCTACCTGTTCCCTGGTTCCATTCATACCTGCCCATGTTCCTGTGCCTTCCAAGTCAGTTCCTGTCCCTTTTGTCTCAGCCGTGCCCGCCTGCCTGCCAGTGTCTCAGCCATGCCCGCCAGCCTGCCAGTGTCTCAGCCATGCCCGCCTGCCTGCCAGTGTCTCAGCCGTGCTCTCCTGCCACAACCCCCCACGCTCGTGCCAACCAGTCAGGGCGCAAGCGTGACACAGAGGATTCTCTTCTGGCATATTCATCACATTGATTTCTCAGCGGCAACAAACACAGCTGTCCACAGAATACCATTCTGTAGTATATCCCCTTTTCTAATATAAACTGTCCAATTGTCCCCAACATCTGCAGTTTCTGAAAAGAAAAATCACATATGTTGAATTTGAGCAATGTATCTCTTATGCCTTCATTTCATAGAGGGTATATTAATCCTATTGATATAATTAAAGGGTATATTCGGGATTTTATGAAAAACAAAATGTACCTAAGGACTAACAGGCAGGTAATTGCAACTTACCTGCCTGTTGTGCCTAACGCGTTCTTCCCCGGCACAGAGCGGACACATACCGCTCATGTCGGGGATTCATCTGCCTCTGCTGAGGCGACAGGGCGGGACTTCCGATGTCATTCTGACTGACAGCCGGCTTCCCCAGTTAGGCAGCGAGGATCCAGCTGCCAATCAGAATAACGTCGGAAGTCCCACCTTATTGACAGAGCGGAGCGGAAAATAAGCCTTTGCTCTGTAAATGTGACGTCTGCAGAGGCTTCAGAATTCCCGGCAGGTGCAGTATGTGACCACTCTGTGTCAGGGAAGAACGGCGCTCTGGACGCAATAGACAGGTAAGTGCTTAGGTACATTTGTTTTGTTTATTATAAAGTCTCGGATATCCCCTTTAATGGCAATTCATGAAAACTCTGAATTTCCCAAATGGAGCTTCAGTGATAAAGGATGAAACCGGCGTTTCACATTCACATTTGAGTGATCTTAAGTCTATGCAAATACGAGTAGAAAGCATTCATGAGGCCTAGTCTCACTATGGAATTATGTAAAATACATGTTAAACCAAAGTACACCCCTACTTTCCTTAATAGTAATTACAGCTTTACTTCTCATTCCGGAGTGGATTATGTGGATCACATTTCAATTAGAATTGTCTTTGTAAACTAGAACAGACCAAACAGCTGCTTTTTTTCTATTCACAGTTCTTTTTCACTGTTAATACACTACATAGTTGCAGATTTGTTGTGAGCATATCTCTCAACAGTCTTCATATTTTTTCTCTATGTCAAAACCTTGGCAGAGCACTGAAGATATCTGTATTAGTTTTTGTTTGAGAGCACAGATCTTTGACTGGTTAGTTTCAAAACCAAGGTCAAAATTTGCAGTAGTTTCTTCTGACCCGTCTTGATGATGCATAAAAATTATCAGACGACCAAAAGCCCAGCATACCAGTAAAGAAGATTGCACTCGAGCTTAGTATCAAACACTATATATATCAGACCTTTATACCAAGATAACAACATCGATGAGTGTAAAGAACCCCAAAATATCTGTATGGAAAATGCAGATTCTGGTATGGCTTTATATGAAACGTCATATGGCAAGACTATAGGGGGGATATCGATTTATAGGATTGCTACATTCTATCAGAGCACTGGTGATCCTCTTATCTTCCCCTGTCAAGAATGTATTTTTGCTATTTTAGATATAAGAATTCTTCTATTTGTCATATTTTATGCTGGAAATGTCTCATTCCTACATCACTTACAGTGGCATGTCAAAGTTAGGCACCCCTGGTAAAAATTACTGTTGTTATGAACAGTTAAGCAAGTTGAAGATTAAATGATTTCTAAAAGGCCTAAAGTTAAAGGTGACTCATTTACTTTGTATTTTAGTAAAATATATATTTATATATATACATGTACTTTCATCTTTTAGATTTTAAAAATTACAAAAAGGAAAATGGGCTGATGCAAATGTTTTCCAACCTTGGAGATTTAAGTGTTCCGATAACTTTGACTAAGGTTTTGACCTTAATTAGCCCGTTTGCCAGTCAGCTAGTCTTTCAATTCTTGTTTGAGGGATTTTCATCCATTCTTTTTTAAAAAATTCTTGCAGTTCTATGAGATTCCTGGGTCATCTCGCACGCACTGATATTTTGAGATCTAGCCACAGATTTTCAATGATCTTCAGATCAGAGAACTGTGAGCACAATTGTAAATCCTTCAGATTGCGCCTTTTGAGGTGGTCCATTGTGGATTTTGACTTGTGTTTAGAATTATTATCCATTTGTAGGAAGACATCCTCTTTTTTTTTCTACTTCAGCTTTTTTTTTTTTTTTACAGATGCTGTTATGTTTAGATCAAGAATTTGTTGAAATTTCCTTAAATCCATTCTTCCCTCTACTCGTGAAATGTTCCCCTTGCCATTGGCTGCAACACAACCCCAAACCATGATCCACCCCATGCTTAATGGCGTGATGTTCTTTTCCTGAAATTCTGTGCCCTTTTTACTCCACACATACCTTTGATCATTGTGTCCAAAGAGTTCTATTTTAACCGCATCGGTCCACAGGACTTGTTTACAAAGTGCATTAGGCTTGTTTAGATGTTCTTTGGCATACTTCTGACACTGAATTCTATGATGAAGGCCATATTTGTGCAAGTGTCTCTGAACAGTACAACAATGTACCAAAACTGTAGAGTCTGCTAAATCTTTCAGAAGGTCTTTTACAGTCAAGCTGGGTCTCTGATTTTACCTCTCTTATCAATCCTAAGAGCATCTCTCACTGAAATTTTGCTTGGTCTTCCAGACCTTACCTTGACCTCCACTGTTTCTATTAACTGCCATTTCTAGGACAAGGAGTTGGTATGTTCTCCCTCTGTTTGTGTGGGTTTCCTCCCACTCTCCAAAGACATACTTATAGGGAAATCCAATGGGGACAGTGCTGATCATGTCTGTAAAGCGCTGTGGAATTAATGGTGCTACATAAGTAGTTAAAATAAACATAAAAATAAAATTGTCTTCATTACATTTCAAACTGAAGAATGGGCAGCTTGAAAATTCTTTGCTATCTTCATATAGCCTTCTACTGCTTTGTGGGCCTCCATCATTTTCATTTTCAGAGTGGCTTCTGTGTTCTGGCATAAGGTTAGAGAAGGCTGGGTTTTTATAAAGCTGGGAAATTTGCATCACCTGTCCTTCCTAATGATGACAGTGAATAAGCCATAACCCTAACAACCTAATTAAGGTCTGAAAGCTACCTTGGTCAAAGTTATCTGAGCACACCAAGGGTGCCCAAACCTTTGCATTTTTCCATTCTCCTTATTGTATTTTTTAAAATGTAAAAAATTATTATATATACAAAAGATATGTCATATTTAGATTTAGGCCTTTTAGAGATTATTTCATGTTGAAATTCCTTAACTGCTCGCAATAACAGTAATTTTGACCAGGGTTCCCAAACGTTTACATGCCACTGTACTTTAGATGAATATGTACAAATGTAGAAAATATTATAAATGAAAAAATGGCAAAAAACCCACTTTAAAGCTAAGAAGTGCATAAATATCTGGTTTCTACTTTTAATAAGGCTGGATCCCTTGAGGGACCCCTGAGGATGCCCTCAGACAGGCTGTGCCAGTGGAGGGTCTTCTGAACTACTGTATATAGATCTAAAGTCTCACCACTTAAACAGTTAGAATTGGTTTCTTTATAATGAATTATTCCTCTGCGTTCGGTTCACTGCTAACGTGGTTACTGTATATATTCAAAATGATTTAGAAAATGTTTTTTTTTACAGGACATTAAGATCATTAGTTTGTGACCAAAAGCACATCTCAGATTTAACACATTGAAAACGCCGTAGTGAGCAAACAAGCATTTTATATAATATGAGTGTAGTCTATCTGCGAATACTACACAAGGGTGCGCCTTTTATTTTCTCTAGTTTTGTTTCTCTGGCACAAAACACTGCATTGATTATTTATTCCTTCAAGCTCCTCTTTAAAGGGGTTGTTCTGGCATACAGATTATTAAACTATTGCAAAGCTTCTGACAAATATATTTTACTTGCAGTCAGGGTTTCTTTATCCTCCTGATCTGTCAGATGTGGCAATTGCTCACTTACTGTAATAGTTTTCAAAGCTGAGAATACAGAGTTTTCTTGCCTCTGCTTTGCATGGAGCACAATTTATCACTCAGGCTCAGCTCCCTATGCAGGAGCTCAGAGAGTGAATGATGATGTCATAAGCGGTGTGGTCTTTGACCTCCAGTGTATAGGAAGGAGGGAATGGGAGAGCAGCAGTGACAGGAGCATGAATCTTCTCATCAAATCGGTATCTGACTTTTCTCCTACAAACTGTGAGGAGCCTTTTGCAGACACTGCCCCCTCTCTAAATTCCTTTTCCACAGCATAAATTCCCAAACTGCTGTATTGAATATGAAGATAGGCTGCAAAGCACTCAGCTAGAGAGTACAGATGAAGGGGGTAGAATAAATTCTAAGGGAGGAGAAGAGGCTTTATGCTGAGGAGAGAAGAGCAAGATGCTGGGAAGAAAGAGGAGGTTGGATGCAGATGAGATCGGAGTTGGCTGCTGAAAAGGAGAGGGTAAACTGGATGCAGAGGAGATCGGAGCTGGCTGCTGAAAAGGAGGGGTAAGCAGGATGCAGAGGAGATTGGAGCTGGTGACTGAAAAGGAGGGGAAAGCTGGATGCAGAAGAGATCGGAGCTGGCTGCTAAAAAGGAGGGGGTAAGCTGGATGCAAAAGAGATTGGAGCTGGCTGCCGAAAAGGAGGGGTAACTTGGATGCAGAAGAGATTGGAGCTGGCAACTGAAAAGGAAGGGAAAGCTTGAGGCAGATGAGATCAGAGCTGGCTGCTGAAAAGGAGGGGAAAGCAGGATGCAGAGGAGATCGGAGCTGGCTGCCGAAAAGGAGGGGTAAGCTGGATGCAGAGGAGATCAGAGCTAGCTGCTGAAAAGGAGGGGAAAGCTTGATGCAGAAGAGATCAGAGCTGGCTGCTGAAAATAAGGGGTAAGCTGGATGCAGAGGAGATCGGAGCTGGCTGCTGAAAAGAAGGGGTAAGCTGGATGCAGAAGAGATTGGAGCTGGCAACTGAAAGGAGAGGAAAGCTGGATTCAGTAGAGATTGGAGCTGGCTGCTGAAAAGGAGGGCTAACCTGGATGCAGAAGAGATTGGAGCTGGCTGCTGAACATGAGGGGTAAGCTGGATGCAGAAGAGATTGAAGCTGGCAACTGAAAAGGAGGGGTAAGCTAGATGCAGAGGAGATTGGAGCTGGCACATGAAAAGAAGGGGTAATTTGGATGCAGAAGAGATTGGAGCTGGATGCTGAAAAGGAGGGGTAAGCTGGATGCAGAAGAGATCGGAGCTGGCAGCTGAAAAAGGGGGGAAAGCTTGATGCAGAAGAGATCAGAGCTTGGTGCTGAAAAGGAGTGGGTTAAGCTGGATGCAGAGATCGGAGCTGACTGCTGAAAAGGAGGGGTAAGCTGGATGCAGAGGAGATGGAGCTGGCTGTTGAAAAGCAGGTGGTAGGCTTGTTGTAGTGGAGAACTGGGCAGGCTACTAAGCAGGAGGCGAAAGAACTGCAGAAGAGAAGTGCCACTGGGAAGCACTGAGGGGGCTGTAATGAAGTGAGGCAGTGGAGGAGGATGATTTGACAGACATGTCAGAGCAGTCCACACTCTGCTACACAGTATCAACATGGGAAAAACAGTCAAAAGAACACCGTCTTGATCCCGTGGGTGGGCCAGAGATCAGCAGCCAAGTAGATGCAGTGAGGGTGGGAGTTAAGAGATGTGTATGATGCGTAGTATCAGAGTAAATGTCTGGATGGTCTGAGGCGGGGCTGGCAGGAAGCACAACATATAAAAAGTAACATACTGTACAGATAACTGCAGAGGGGGGAAATGAAGCTCAAAATATAAAGCAAGAGGGGTTGCTCGGACAGCAAAATATTATTCTTCTGCCCAGAAAAACCCTTTTAAGTTAAAACCCCATACAGTGGTACGGAAACTATTCAGACCCCTTTAAATTTTTCAGTCTTTGTTTCATTGCAGTCATTTCGTAAATTCAAAAAAGTTCATTTGTTTTCTCATTAATGTACACTCTGCACCCCATCTTGACTAAAAAAACAGAAATGTAGAAATTTTTCAAATTTATAAAAATAGAAAAACTGAAATATCACATGGTCATAAGTATTCAGACTTTTGCTCAGTATTAAGTAGAAGCACCCTTTTGCGCTAGTACAGCCATGAGTCTTCTTGGGAACGATGCAACAAGTTTTTCACACCTAGATTTGGGGATCCTTTGCCATTCTTCCTTGCAGATCCTCTCCAGTTCAGTCAGGTTGGATGGTGAACGTTGGTGGACAGCCATTTTCAGGTCTCTCCAGAGGTGCTCAATTGGGTTTAGGTCAGGGCTCTGGCTGGCCAGTCAAGAATGGTCACAGAGTTGTTCTGAAGCCACTCCTTTGTTATTTTAACTGTGTGCTTAGGGTCATTGTCTTGTTGGAAGGTAAACCTTCGGCCAAGTCTGAGGTCCAGAGCACTCTGGACGAGGTTTTCATCCAGGATATCTCTGTACTTGGCCACATTCATGTTTCCTTCAATTGCAACCAGTCGTCCTGTCCCTACAGCTGAAAAACACCCCCATAGCATGATGCTGCCACCACCATGTTTCACTGTTGGGATTGTATTGCGCAGGTGATGTGCAGTGCCTGGTTTTCTCCACATATACCGCTTAGAATTATCACCAAAAAGTTATATCTTCGTCTCATCAGACCAGAGAATATTGTTTCTCATACTCTGGGAGTCCTTCATGTGTTTTTTAGCAAACTTTATGTGGGCTTTCATATGTCTGGCACTGTGGAGAGGCTTCTGTCAGGCCATTCTGCTCTAAAGGCCCAACTGGTGGAGGGCTGGAGTGATAATTGACTTTGTGGAACTTTTTCCTTTCTCCCTACTGCATGTCTGTGGAGTTCAGCCACAGTGATCTTGGAGTTCTTCTTTACCTCTGTCACCAAGGCTCTTCTCCCACGATTGCTCAGTTTGGCTGGATGGTCAGGTCTATGAAGACTTCTATTAGTCCCAAACTTCTTCCATTTAAGGATTGTGGAGGCCACTGTGCTCTTAGGAACCTTGAGTACTGCAAACATTCTTTTGTAACCTTGGCCAGATCTGTGCCTTGCCACAATTCTGTCTCTGAGCTCCTTGGCCAGTTCCTTTGAGCTCATGATTCTCATTTGGTCTGACATGCACTGTGAGCTGTGAGGTGTTATGTAGACAGGTGTGTGCCTTTACAATCAAGTCCTATCAGTTTAATTAAACACTGGTGGACTCCAATGAAGGAGTAGAGCCATCTCAAGGAGGATCACAAGGAAATGGACAGCATGTGACTTAAATATGAGTGTCTGAGCAAATGGTCTGAATACTTATGACCATGTGATATTTCCGTTTTTCTTTTTTAATAAATTTTGCAAAAATTTCTACATTTCTATTTTTTTTCAGTCAAGATGGGGTGCAGAGTATCCATTAATGAGAAAAAAAGAACTTTTTTGCATTTACCAAATGGCTGCAATGAAACAAAGAGTGAAAAACTTAAAGGGGTCTGAATACTTTCCGTACACATTGTATTTATGCAGTAATTGTGCTTTTAAGTGTTTTTATTGGATTTGACTTTATACTTTTGGATATTATGTCTGCACAAAGAATTGATATATTAATTGGAAGTTCTATCTTCAGTACATCTTTTTTACAGGTGTGCAGGGGTTTTGTTTGTTTTATAATAGTATTTGACACTAGTTGTTGTGCACTCCCTATTCTCGGCATCTATATAATATAAAACAAGACATTTTTGTAATTAACAGAATTTGCATAAATATCCAAAATCATTTTAAAAAGATGCCTTTTTGTGAGGTCTCTGAACTGAGACTCAAATAATAGTTATAATTAGGTCACAGCTCTATACACTGTTTTTTCATCTAGAATAATAGACCATAGCACTTTACAGAGCACTTTTTCGTCATCAAGAATATCAGGCCACAGCACTTTTATAGTACAGTGTATCATCATCTGAAAAATTGACGGTAGCACTGGTTAAAAGACTGTCCTGTCCCCTAGACTAATAGATCATAGCACTTTACAGTGCTTTACATAGCAATCTAAAATTAAGTCATAGCACTCTACTGAGCATTTTACAGTCATCTAGAATAATATGCCCTAGATCTTTACAAAACATTCTTATCACCCAGAAGGATTAAACCATGGTACCTATACAAAGCACAATCCCATCATCTACAATAATGGGTCAGAGAACTCTACAGAACATGATTATGGCATCTAGAATTACTGGACATGGCACTCTGCAGAGCACAGTCCCAACATCTAGAATTACTAGACATTGCACTCTAGAGAAAATTGCTGTATGTCGAAAAATAGGCCATAGCACTCTACAGATCACTGTCCCATCATTTGGAATAATAGAACATAACACTATAACAGGCTACCTTACTGTCATCTAGAATAGTTCACTTTACAGAGCATTTTCTCCTCTTCCAGAATAACAGAAAGTTGTGCAGTCATCTAGAATAGTATTCAATTGCACTTTACAGAGTCTCATTTAGGATAAAGGGCCATAGCACTCTGCAGAGTACTGTACTTTCACCTAGAATAATAGGCTTATAGCCCTCTTCAAACTACTGTACCGTTATCTAGAATAACAGGCCTGTGCGCTCTACAGAGAATTGTACTGTAATTTAGATCAATAAGCCATAGCACTTTACAGAGCACTGTACTGTCATCTAGAATAACAGGCCATAGTTATTCTATATAGGCAGAATATTGTCCTGTATAGAGAGCTTGTATACAAGGACATAGTCCCTCTGCTTCCATACAATATAGCTGTCGGGGCTCCTGTCACATGGCGCCATATAATGGGAAGGCACCATAGAAATAGTGATTCACGCTTTGATTCAGCACGCCATGATTTATTTCTTATCTGATTTATATGGATGCCACACATGCAACTTTCTGACATGTTTCAATGACACAGGTGAAATAATCAGTGGAATCTGATGCTTTTGTATTTGGTTATTTGGAATTTTTGGGTTTAGTGCCTAAAGAAGACTGGGTTTATTGTTATATGATATGAATTGAAGCGTTGTCATGAAATGCTGCTCTGTTCCCAGGTCACATATAGACAGATCTGTATACAATATATCCATGTTTTGTTGGCCCCGTCAGCCAGTCTAATGACAGTTGTTTTGCATCAGCTTCTTAAAGGCACAATAATGTACCTATGATTTATCTTCTGCCACTACATTCCTTAGAGCACAGTAAAAACACAATAGTGTAACCCGCCACACAATATAGTGTAAACTGCAACAAGGCGTTGTCAAACCAGCTGCAGAATGAATTTGTTACAATTTGTAGATAGCAATGGTCATTAAAATAAAAATACAATATGAATATGCCCAAATTGTAAGTAAATCCTTATCTATTTATTTCAGAACTTTTTATTACTTGATGAGGTTTCAAAACCAGCAGTAGACCAGCCAGAAGAAAATGAGAAAGATTTGTTGGTCCAAATTCAAGATTTGACTTGTTGTTGGGACACGGTAAGAAACGCTATTATTCATACTAAATAAAAGGTTGCCTAGTTATGTATGTTGTGCGGTTGAAGAAGTTCAACCCAGGGATGGAAAAGTTGAACAGAAGTGGTATATGTACATCAACAATGCATGAACCAATCTTTCCTAAAGAGCAAGGTTTTCCTCCCTGATTCCAAGTGGTGATCGGATGGATCAACAATCAGAACGACAACTTTCCCTTTTTTTTTTTTAAACTTGTTTTATTGAACTCTCAGATCAAAAGTATACAACAAATCAGAAAGAAACTTTATGGATATAAATATTTTCAGTACAATTACAAAATCAGTATTGTAATATCCATATATCCTTAGCTCGGGAGTCAACTTCTGACCTTGATGGAGTGATCTGAGCTGATATGTTTCCAAGCTTCTTATCCCTGATGCTGTAGAGAAGGCCGGTGGGACCTGAGGGTGTTAAAAGAATAGTAGGTCCTAGGAGACGCACACCATTCTTCTGACACAATTTAGTAAATTTTTGAGGACATCCTCTATTTTTGTAAATCAAACTTTCATAGGGAATTTCATTGAGAAAAGAAAGGGATTCTATCCTCCACCCATTGAAGGGCTATCGCTTTCCTGGCCAGGAAGAGAGTTTCCTTTAGAAAGATACAATTATGATGGCTCCATAAAGACTCTTCTAAGATACCCAATAAGCAGACCTCTGAGTGTGGGATGGGTATTCCCAAGATGTCTTTCAGTAATTCCAACACTTCTCCCCAAACTTTACACGTTTACGTAGTATTTATGTTCATTTTTTCTAAAATGGCATCTGAGTCCTTTTTGAAACCATCAACTGTTCCCACTATGATGTGCTCCTGAGGCAGGCTATTCCACAGCCTTGTCTCTTCTGGAGAGTGAAGGTATTTTTGTTAAGTCAGAGGGAGTGCTGCCTTGGCTTTTGAGGGGATTTTACATTCAAGAATTGCTTGTTTTACATGGGCCGTTTATGTACTGGTCCATGTTAATCTTTCTGCCCTTATTTTTCTCTTCTCCAAATTAAAAATTGTAATTATTTTATTCTTTCCTCATAATCAAGATCTTCCATGCCCCTTATTGGTTTTGTTTTGTGGCTTGTTTTAGTATTTTTTATTTTGTTTTTTTGAGGGCATAATTCTATGAACTCTGGTACCTATAACTGGGCTCCATATTCCAGATTAGGTAACTTCTGAATAACAAGCATATTATGTTTCTTCTTTTTTTTACCTGGTTTGCGTATGCAAATCAGTGATGGTTTTGGGAGCCATGCCATCTGCTGGTGTGGGTCCACTGTGTTTTATCAAGACCAAAGCCAGCGCAGCCGTCTACCAGGAAATTTTAGAGCACTTCATGCTTCCCTCTGCCGACAAGCTTTTTGGAGATGGAAACTTCATTCTCCAGCAGGACTTGGCACCTGTTCACACTTGCAAAAGTACCAATACCTGGTTTAAAAACAACAGTATCACTGTGCTTGATTGGCCAGCAAACTCGCCTGACCTTAACCCCATAGAGAATCTATGGGGTATTGTCAAGAGGAAGATGAGAGACACCAGACCCAACAATACAGGTGAGCTGAAGGCTGCTATCAAAGCAACCTGGGCTTCCATAACCCTCAGTAATGCCACAGGCTGATCGCCTCCATGCAACGCCTCATTGATGCAGTAATTGATGCAAAAGGAGTCCTGACTAAGTATTGAGTGCATTTACTGAACATACATTTCAGTAGGCCAACATTTCTAATTTTATAATCATTATTTCAAACTGGTGTCATAAAGTATTCTAATTTACTGAGATAATGACTTTTGGGTTTTCATTGGCTGTAAGCCATAATCATCATTAACAGGAATAAACACTTGAAAAACATCCCTCTGTTTGTAATGACTCTATACAATATATGAGTTTCACTTTTTTTATTGAAGAACTGAAATAAATTAACTTTTTGATGATATTCAAATTTTGTGAGAAGCGCCTGTGTATGCTACCCTGACATTAGAGGAAATTTTTACAGGAACTTATAAGGATCATCTACTTTCCTAACGATCAGACCAGCGGTTGTCTGCATATATATCTGCTGGAGGAGAAGCGTGGGACCAGGCCTGTCCATCTGCATCCTCCAATTGTAAAACTTCTCACATGGGAAAGCTGCTTTTGTATTAGAAGTAGATAGGTGCTATTGGGGGAAACAATTGCACAAAATAAGGTAAAACCCTAATGGAGGAGGGTAGAAAATTATTCATCAGTTGTGCTTACCTGGGACACAAGCCCTCTATTGACCGCCGATATGAATTGCTGTCTCTGGGGAAGGATTCCTCCAGATAGTTTACCAAGTTGGGATAAAAGCTTGTAAAAACAGTGGTGGGGCTGCTGGAAATAGGAGTTTTTTGCTGCAGTAATTTTAAAGGTTCCTTTATTCCACCACGCCTTTGAATGCCGTATTGGCATCCTTTTCAAGTGAAAGAGTTGGTTTACAATGTTTAAATAATCTGTCTTTAGACAACCACTTTAGGCTTCGTTCCCGCAATGAAATTTTGGGAATTTTTGTCGCAGATTTTCTGCACCTAACTATGTAAATTTGGGTAACTTGCGTTTTTTATGACTTTTTTTTTTATCTCATGTTGGTATATCATATTTTAAATAAAGCTGCTCTTGTCTTAGATACTGCTTGTTATTTGAGTTTCACAAATGTTCTTTTTTATATATTCTATTGTGTATTACATATGTTTTTGATTCGTTTCCTCTGCGGACACGCACCAACAATACTTGTATATTTTTTACCTGTGGATTTTCTGCATCTACTTAAAGTCTATGGGAAAAATCTGTACCCGCAATAGAAATTGACATGCGGATTTGAAACCTTCACCGCAGGTCAGCTGACACGGAGTAAGAAGCAGATAGCATGAGGTTTGTATAAATCCATCCATTCTGCAGGAACTGTAAGACGCTGCGTTTTTGATGCATTCAAAATATACAGCGTTAAAAATGCACCAAAAACTCATCCTAAGAACACATCCCCAAATTTTGTCTGTATCTGTATACGTTGCTGGTGGTATATAGATGTAATGTACCTGTTTCAGAAAACTGCTGTCCCTGGGTCAAGTGCTGAAGCCCTGCTGCTTCTCTTTGTGTTTGTTATTGCCTGCAGCGCTGACGTGACGTCAACAGCGCTGCCTCTAATCACTGGGTTCAGCCCTGGACCTGGGAGAGTGAGTAAAACTCTTTTTTTTTTTTGTTGTTTGTTGATTTTTTTAAACCAATGGTATCTGGAGACAGGTGTTTGTTTTTTGTTTGTTTCTTTTTAAAAAAACAAAAAGCCCTTTAAGGCCTGTTTCACACCATTTTTTCTACACATTTTTATATTGTAAACCCTAATCCATTGTGAAACGAAACCTGATGCAAGTAAATGCATTTTAACACATACTTTTGCATCCATTTTTTTTTTAAACAAAACATCATTTTTTAAGTGACATCGTGGGTAGGGGTCTCAAGAGATCATGTGACTTATTTTCTGGAAAAAAAAAAACATTGAACAAAAAAATGGATGTAAATGTGTGACAATCAGTTTGCATCCATCTTCCATAGACGTCAGTGTTCTAAAGGAGAGAAAAGCGGAGGTTTTTCATCTGTTGCATTAAAGGCTGAAAAGTGCAGCAAACTGCGATTTTTACATCCTGAAAAAACATCTGATCAAAATGGCTGTGTACATTGTCACCACACAATATACGCTGTAAAAACTATTCCCAAGTGTTTTCCAGTACACTATGTGTAAAATGAGCGGTGCCGTTTAAAAGCCAAACTCGTCCCGCAAAATACGAGCCCTCATATGTCTATGGGGACAGAAAAATAGTTTAAGCTCTTGGAGGAAGGGTGAAGAAAACCCCAAAACATAAATTGTCCATGTGGGGAAGGGGTTAAAAGACGTGTCCACAGACACAAAGATGTTCATAGGATTCATTTCATCATATGAAGGCCAGAACAGTGTCTTGTTAGCAGAGTGCGATACCCATTAGATATGTTCATCATTAGCTTTTCTTCATGACATATATATTAAATGAATGCCAGCCTATAGGTGAGATAGCCTAACTGTAATGTTTCCCATGTCACTTACCTTATCATCTCCACATTTCCTTCACCCCTTGATCTAGCTTCTAGCACTGTGTTTTTGTTTGGTTGCTGCCCTCTACTGGTAGTTTTTATGTTTGCCTTCTTAGGCTATGAGCACACAGATTTTACAAAGAGTTTTTGGAGAAGAAACTTTCCAAATCTCAAAACTCCTCGAAAACTACCGGTACATTTCCACTCTGTTTCTTCTCTGAAAGCTCAGTACATACCCGTATAGTGTTTTTCTCAACCTACACTAATCCATTAAGAAGAGATACCATTTCTCTAGTATAAATTCATTAATTAAATGTAATTTTTCATTTTACTTATTTAATTTCCCAGAGGAACATGCATGGCTTATAAGTCTCCCCACTCTGACATGCCAGGCTTGGCTTGTCACTCTCTGCAAGGAGGAACGTTACACTCCTTTTAGAAGTGAACTGTTCCCAATTTTAGCCATATAGTGGCATTTAAAACTTTGTGCACCCCTGGCCAAAATTACTGTTATTGTGAACAATTAAGCAAGTTGAAATGATCTCTAAAAAAACTAAAGTTAGAGATGACACATTTCATTTGTGTTTTAGGCTTAAATAGATAGATAGCTAAACAGAGAGATATTGTATTCATCTTTTATATTTTAAGAGTGAGAAAAAGGAAAATGGGCCAATCCAAAAGTTTGACCACACTGCTTGGTTAGCATCACAGTATCAGTGTGTCTTTCAATTCTTGTTTGAGGGAATTTCATCCTTCCGTTTTCGAAAATTCTTCCAGTTCTGTGAGATTCCTGGGTAAACTTCCATGCACTGCTATTTTCAGGTCTAGCCACAGATTTTCAATGATATTCAGATCAGGAGACTGAGAGGGCCATTGTAAAACCTTCAGCTTTCGACGTTTGAGGTGGTCTATTGTGGATTTTGTCTTGTGTTTAGGATCATTTTTGTCATGCAGCTGTAATGCAGGCTAGTGTGTGCTCCACCTGTAGGTTATAGAGGGGAGAAGGGATTACACACTACCAGAGTAGGCCTGTACTGCAGCAGCCAAAACCACCACCAGGTGGCAGCAAAAACGTCCAAAACTGAGTCAGGAATAATCAGTCAACTGAAGTATCACAGGTCTCAGCAAGTCCTCTACAGAGCAGAAACACAGGCGCCACCAAGTGGCGAGAGCGTGGTCAGGCAAGCCAAGTCAAAACCGTACGGAGGAAGCAGGACAAAAGGAATAAGCAATATGCGTGGTCAGGAGAAAGCCAGGAGGTCATCAACGGTCAGAAGCAGATAAGACAAAGACAGAAAGCAGAAGCGAGTCCGAATACAGGCCGAGTCAAAAACCAGAGAATCAAACAGACAAACAGGGAAATGCAGGGAACAGGGCAGACAGAGGGAAACAACAGACACGGGACAAGTCAGGGATAACAGCAGGACAAATCAAGGGTTACCAGTCAGGTTCACAAGCCGAAGGTAGCAGTATAGCTCACACTGCTAGCAAGATGTGTGAGAGCTAAATAGCCAACCTGAACCCAGAATGAGGCAGAGCAAAGTTAACCCTTGACATGATCCGCCCGGACCAAGGGCAGACAGGACTAAACCCTGGAACGGATCATGACAATTTTCCTTTTTTAGAAGCCATCCTCTTTTCAACTTCAGCTTTTTTACAGATGGTACTATGTTTGCATCAAGAATTTGTTGACTTTTCATTCAATCCATTCTTCCTTTTACCCATGAAATGTTCCCCTTGCCATTGGCTGCAACACAACCCCAAAACATGATTGATCCACCACCATGCTTAATGGTTGGCGAGATGTTCTTTTCCTGAAATTCCGTTCACTTTTTTTTCTCCACACATACTGTATCTTTTGATCATTGTGGCCAAAGAGTTCTATTTTAACCTCATCAGTTCACATGACTTGTTTACAAAATGCATCAGGCTTGTTTAGATGTTCTTTTGTATACTTCTGACTTTAAATTTTATGGTGAGGACCAGGAAAGGTTTTCTTCTGATTACTCTTCCATGAAGTCCATATTGAAGAACAACGTGCCACAAGTCTGCTAAATCTTTGAAGATGTATTGCAGTCAAGCGGAGGCTCTGATTTGCCTCCCTCCCTATCAATCCCAGCTCTCGTTGAAAATTTTGCTTGGTCTTCTGGTCTCTGAGAAATTTGCATCACCTGGCCTTTCCCAACGATGATGGTGAACAAGCCATAACCCTAACAGGCTAATTAATGTCTGAAACCTTGGTAAAAATTATCTGAGCACACAAATCTCCAAGGTTGCCCAAACTTTTGCATTTACAAAGGAAATGTGTCATTTGTAACTTTAGCCCTTTTAGATATGCTTAACTTGCTCAACTCTTCACAATAACAGTAATTTTGACCAGGGGTGCCCAATCTTTTACATGCTGCTGTATATCTTAAATTCTGAAACATTGGTGCATTTCAGGGCAAAAACGTATTTTATTAGCTGCCGGGGACCAAGCCACAAGGGAGACAAGTCTGACAGCGAGTTCCCTGTCTTCTTCTCCTCACCTGCTTCCCTAAAGTGACAGGTCTCTGCCTATTGTCGCACATACTGGAGATCTGTCTTTCCAGGGCAGCAGGCAGGGCTAAGTCATGTAACGCCTCTGCATTTAAGAGTTGACCATATATGGCAAAATTTGTGCTGCCAAGGTCTGATAAATGCTGTCAGTGGATTGAGCAGCATGTGTCATCTGTCAGGTTCCCTTTTAAAGGGAATCTATCATCAGAATTTTGCTATTTTTCTGACAGCAGCATAATGTAGAGACAGAGACCTTGAATCCAGCAATGTTTCACTTACTGGGCTTTTTACTGTAGTTTTGATAAAATCACTATTTTATCAGCACAGGATTATCATTAGAGGACTAGTTAACCTGCTGTTGTGTAGTCCTCCATATTCCTGACCTCTGTATAACCCCACCCCCATTACTGATTTGCAGCTTTCTATGTACGCTGTATATGGGCAGTGATGTGGGTGGGGTTATACACTCAGATATCTGCTAGATCTGTAGCAGAGAAATCAGTGATTTTATCAAAATGTCAGTAAGCCCAGTAAGTGACACATCGCTGTAATCATGTATAAGCAGGGTCTCTGGACCGATATTATGCTGCTTTCAGATGAGATAGTAAAAATTTGGTGACAGATTCCCCTTTAAATTAACAGTGTCCTCATAAACCATAAGCATATTAAGTAAGCCTTGAGACTAAAAATTTAGCTCAGTATTATATTGGTAAATTATTCCAGAAATAAAAAATTTAAATTAGATTTTTAAAAAGTGACTAGTTAGATTTGACTTCCTGAAAGGTGTCATATAGTTACGTTATAAAAACAAGGCCAAAAGCCGTATATGCTTTAAAATGCTATATGGGCATAGAAAGTTGAATAAAATGATAGCTTGACATCTGCAATCCGATATTTTATTTTAGAGAAATCTGTTTTTCTTAATATGAGCTGTTCTCTGGGCAGGACACAAATCTCCCTGAGAATCTGCCTCCGGAGCTTATTGTAAATGAAACGGGGCATTACCAGTGTGAGACATGTAATGACAAACAGTCTGTTCTCCTGATCAGAGCTGTGCCTTATCGCATTTAACACAGTACAGCAGAGCTTAGCTTTGTCTAATTCCAAACAGATCTGCAGCTTATTTTGTCTTCTCATAGTGCTGTCAGCTATACTATACGTCCCTACCCCCCACATTGGTTGCCTGTGTGATGGAAGCTAAAGCACTCACAAACATTTGCAGCTGCAGGTGTCCTCTAATTGGACAAAGCTCAACTCTGCAGTTTTGTATTTGTAATCACACACAGCTCTGAAGTGATATCAGGAGAACAATCTGTCAACCATTACATGTCTCAGACTAGTAATGCCACCTTTCATTTGAAATAAACTCTGAAGGCAGACTGTCCGGGAGATCTATGTCCTGCCCATACATTGGGTGAGTGCGGCTGAAAACATGTTTCCTCCCGGTGAGTTGACCTGCCTGCACAGGATTGTAGTCTGAGAAACTACGATTACACTTTATCTACTACTGTGAAATCACTTCTGACTTTTAGACAATATTTACAGGGCAGTGTGATAATGTATATCTTATGTTTCTTGGTAATGAAAGGTTTCTGGAACTAAAATTGTAGGAAATGTTTTTCTTTTTTTTGAAGATTGGCATCATTTTTCATTTGTAATGTATTGGGGCAATTAAGAGCAATAAAAATATACGGTACCTTCATGTGCATAATGCAACAAATGTAATCTTAGGACATACTTTATAAACGACCAGTAACAAACTTATGACATCAGCAGACGAACTTATGACATCCACGGGACAGGCCGAGGCCAGTGTACCATTATTTTACAGTATCGGATATTAGTGTGCTGTTCTTTTCTATACTAAGGGGTCCTGCAAAAATGGATTACGCCCCTCTTGGGAGCCCGTGGGCAATTGAAGCCATTTTATGCCCATACCTCTGACAGATCCATCAAATGTGATGTGAACAGAGTCTAACTTTGATTGCCTTAATTGGCTGTAATTCTTTGTGAGTAGTTGGTTAAACTATAGCTGCTTCCCTAATAAGTTTTTAATATTTCTCCCCAGACGCTGGGAACGCCTACTCTCCAAAATATCTCCTGCACTGTGAGACCAGGAGAACTGCTGGCTGTCATTGGACCAGTTGGGGCTGGAAAAGTGAGTATTTTTACTTTTTTTTCCCATATGCTGCCTGAATACCCAACAGCTGATTTTGCAGTATAATGTAAATGCTGATTCTTGTGTAGGCTGTATTCAGAGTCAGTCTGTGGACTGGGGATGAAAGAGAATGTGTACCGTACCATTGATTGTTCCAAAGCATTCCAGTGGGTGGCAGCCTGTTAGAGAAAACTGCTTGGGTGGGTTACTTCTTTATCAAGACACAATCATCTGCTCAGTTTACCTCGCTGTGTTGTGGTTTCTTTTTGGTGTCTGATAAAGGTAGAATTATACTGAAATCCAATATGGTAATTACTTATTACAATGTATATTATAAGTTACCATATTTTTTGGACCATAAGACGTACCTAGGTTTGAGAGGAGGAAAGTAGAAAAAAAAAGCAAAAAAATGGTCAATTCTGTACCAATATCCCCTGTCCTGGTGTATATATATGTCCTCAGTCAAGGTATATATGGCCCCCTCATCCCTATCCTGGTATGCATGGCTCCTCAGTCCTATCCTGGTATGCATGTCCACTCTATCCCTATCCTTGTTTGCATGGCTCCCATCCCCATTCTAATATGCATGGCCTCCACATCTCCATCCTGGCATGCATAGCCTCCTCATCCTTATCCTAGTCTGCATGATGCCCATCCCTGTCCTGGTATGCATGTCCCCCTCTTCCCTATCCTGGTCTGCATGGCCTCCTCATCGCTATCCTGGTCTGCATGGCCTCCTCATTCCTATCCTGGTCTGCATGACTTCCTCATCCCTATCATGGTCTGAATGGCCCCCCCTCATCCCTATCCTGGTCTGCATGGCCCCTTCATCCCTATCCTGATCTGCATGGCCTCCTCATCCCTATCCTGGTATGCATGGCCTCCTCATCCCTATCGTGGTATGCATGACCTCCTCATCCCTATCCTGGTATGCATGGCCCCCTCATCCCTGTCCTGGTATGCATGGCCCCCTCATCCCTATCCTGGTGTGCATGGCCCCCTCATCCCTGTCCTGGTATGCATGGCCCCCTCATCCCTATCCTGGTATGCATGGCCCCCTCATCCCTATCCTGGTATGCATGCCCCCCTCATCCCTATCCTGGTATGCATGGCCCCCTCATCCCTGTCCTGGTATGCTTGGCCCCCTGATCCCTATCCTGGTATGCATGGCCCCCTCATCCCTATCCTGGTATGCATAGCCCCCTCATCCCTGTCCTGGTATGCATGGCCCCCTCATTCCTGTCCTGGTATGCATGGCCCCCTCATCCCTATCCTGGTATACATGGCCCCCTCATCCCTGTCCTGGTATGCATGGCCCCCTCATCCCTATCCTGGTATGCATGGCCCCCTCATCCCTGTCCTGGTATGCATGGCCCCCTCATACCTATCCTGGTATGCATGGCCCCCTTATCCCTATCCTGGTATGCATGGCCACCTCATCCCTGTCTTGGTATGCATGGCCACCATCTTCCCTGTCCTGGTATGCATGGCCCCCTCATTCAGTGACGTCATGCGCTGCCTACAAGCAGAGGACAGCTGCCGGAATACTCACTGCTCTCCACGCCGTGACAATGTTCATGTAAAGCAGTGAACATTCATTGATCTTTACTAGCGGGTTCAGTAACCTCAGCTGCCGGGCGATCACGTGTGCCCGCTAT
Source organism: Oophaga sylvatica (assembly GCA_033576555.1). Lineage (NCBI taxonomy): Eukaryota > Metazoa > Chordata > Amphibia > Anura > Dendrobatidae > Oophaga > Oophaga sylvatica. Next base: position 204,423,310 of record JARQOD010000002.1, read on the forward strand.
TAAAGGGAACTTGTCACCCCACCACCCGCCGTTTTTAAGCAAAAGAGCCACCTTCAGCAGCGCTAAGGCAGCAGTCTGTGCAGGTGGCTCTTTTTTTCTGTGCCCCTGCATGTTATGAATGTGCTAGAGATGGTTTCTGAGCAGAGGCTCCCTGTGGTGGTTACAGACAGTACTGAACCTTTCAGCGAGGAGTGGCAATCTGGGTTCACTGACTGGTCTGATTTAAGAGAGGTTCCCTCCCATGATGGTTGCCGGTGATCAATTGTTCTTGTTTCAATTGTGGTTCCTGGTTCATTTGGAAGTTTGCTGGAGTCTTGCCTGCATCTCCTGCTTTCAGATAAGATATTTTTTGCTTTTCTTTTTGTGCTTGCTTTTTGCATTGTTTTCTGCACTTTTGTGGAGGTCAGCCAGGTCCCCTCCTGGGGCATGAGCTCCTCACAGTTTATCTGCAGCCACTGTTATTTGCTCATTTGCTTTTTCCTGTTTTTTCAGCGGCTGCTGCTTGGTTTTTGTTCACACTGAGATCTGATTTAGTGGGTGGCGAGATCGTGTGATCTCAGTATTTTTGTAATCAGAATTGTTGGATTTTTGTAGGGTTTTCTGGGTTGCAGAAAGTAATCTCTCCTGTCCTGTCCTATTTAGTCAGCTTGTGGCCCCAGCGTTTGCTCAGTCTATTTTCTGCCTATGTTTGTATTTTCATCTTGTCTAACCGCCATTATATGTTTGGGGGCTTCCTATTTTCTTTGGGGATCTGCTCCGGGGCAGATAGCTTTCATCTTTCTGCCTTTAGGTGTAGTTATCTCTCAGGCTGTGACTAGGCATCTAGGATCAACGTAGGAACGCTCCACGGCTACCTCTAGTTGTGTCGTTAGTTTAGGAATCTGCAACCCATCAGTTACCAACATCTCAGGTGTTCGGCTGCCCTGCTGTTGTTCCTGTCCTCCTCAGCTACCGAAACATAACACCTTGCAACCACGAAATATTCAGTTTTAAAAATCGGTCCCCATACCTTAAATGTGTCGAAGAGGCATGGCCTCTTCCCATGACTTATCCTCCCCCCAGTCGTCCATCAAGCCCGTTCAGCGTCGCCGCGCCTCCACAGCGTTGCTTTACTTTCATTTCTGTTCTGTGGGCACCTGCGCTGTTGTAACAGTCCTCGGGCATGCGCTGTGCGCGCTGCCTGAGAACTGTCAGAAGACTATTGCGCCCCACAGTGTGTTATTATGTATTAACACTGCGGAGCTGGCAATCTGGCGCCTGCGCAGTCTACATGTTTATCATGTAGACTGCGCAGCTGAACCTGTAGACTTCGCAGGCGCCAGATTGCTAGCCCCGCAGTGTGAATAAATGATAACACACTGCGGAGAGGGATCTGGGGAAAGACACAGACGCAGATGCAATAGTCTTCAGACAGTTCCTGGGCAGCGCGCACTGCGCATGCCCGAGGACTGTTACAACAGCGCAGGCGCCTACAGAACAGAAATGAAAGTAAAGCAAAGCTGTTGGAGGCGCGGCGACGCTGAAAGGGCTTGATAGACGGCTGGGGGGAGGATAAGTCATGGGAGGAGGCCATGCCTCTTCTACACATTTAAGGTATGGGGACCAATTTTTAAAACTGAATATTTCACGGTTGCAGGGGTCAAGAAAAAAAAAGCCACCTTCACAGACTGCTGCGTTAGTGCTTCTGAAGGTGGCTCTTTTACTTAAAAACGGCCGGGGGGGAGTGACAAGTTCCCATTAAAGAGGATGAATATTCACTGCTGTCCACCTCCATGGAGTGGAGAGTAGTGTGACCTGCTGCTCCCTCACCTCCCCATCCACAGCCAGAGCAGTTACATCTGGACTATAAGATGCACTCCCCATTTTCCTCGAAATTTTTGGAGGAAAAAAGGTGCGTCTTATAGTCCGAAAAATACGCTAAACACTTAATGGGAAAATTTATCAAACAGATATTTGGTGTTTAAAATTTCATAAACTTTGCCTCTCTGCTTTTGCAAATTTGTCATGGTCACATACTGTATAGAAATAAGATTTATGTGGCTTTATGATTTTTTTTTTTTTTAAAGTAGCACAAAAGGTTTCAAACTTGCGTGTTAGGAGGTTGGGAGGATATAAACTCTAGTTCGAACTGTAATATCTTAAGCTTTACCAAACTTTTGAAACATCATGTACACCTTTTGATAAGTTTGACACAGTTAAAGGCAAAACAGACATTAAAAATTCCCCCATGATATATCCCCCATCCCTCACAGTGTTTGTAAAATGCTGAAACCATTAGAAGAAGATTCTATATGTTCTTTTCCTGCTCTCAGTCATCCCTTCTGAGTGCCGTACTGGGGGAACTGCCAAAAGGTAAAGGTTTTGTGGACATCAGAGGAAGAATTGCGTACGTGTCGCAGCAGCCATGGGTGTTTTCTGGCACTGTCCGAAGTAACATATTATTTGGGAAAGAATACAACCAAGAGAAATATGAAAGAGTCTTGAGGGTCTGCGCTCTGAAGAAGGTAAGTCAATATCTGCAGACATGTGCGTTTTTATGAACACTTTTTTACGATTCTCTTTCAGTGTAAGTGCAGTTTAAAGGGGTTGTCTGACCTTAGGCTATAAGGATCGACAACCCCTTTAAGTCTTGACAGAAATTAGCACAACATGCAATTATGGAGTTAGTGGCAGAGGTTTAAAGCCCCCCTTTTTTAGTGTAGTTTGGCATGCAGTAGTATTTGATGCAGTTTTTGACCAAATTCTGTTGGGTAGTTCTGAAGAAGGTAAGTTGTTATCTGGCTGCAGATTTGTGCTGAATGGTAAGTGCAGTTGTCAGTACTTTGTGATTTTACTTTTATTTTTGGAAGCTAAAGCAGACTATTCTTCTTTCAAACATCTAAGAGTATTCGCACATAGAAGTTTTCTTTGTAAAGAAAAGAAAGAAAATTTCATTGGAATTTTCCTGATTTGAGGAGTTTTTGGAGGATTTTTTTTTTGTTCCTTGAAGCGGTTATGAAGAGTTTTTCAGACATTTTAGAAGAGCTTTTTTCTTGAAGCATTTTTTCTGCAGCCTTCTGATTGGACAGTGCTAGTCTGGAGCATTTTCCATCTGGAAACTCTTCACAGAAGTGACTTGCATTTTCAGTTCTCCCACCCAATGTTTTTCTAAAGCTGAAGCAGAAGAAAAATGCTCAAAAGACTGACATATAACCAGCAAGTAATTTTATAACAGAAATGAATAGGAAGAGTCTTTGAAGTATTTTTCAAGTGATTTTTATGGGCGTATTTTGGAGTGGACCCCCTATAACGGACTTCTCCAAAAAAAAATCAATGTAAACATATCCTTAAAAGTTGTGGGGCATTGCATTTTCATTGGATTTGCCTTGAGCAGGTATTCTCAAAAATTTGGGACTTTGTACTGATCAAACGCTGATGCCAATTTCTTAAATCTTTTCTATGATTCCACCTTAAACCTATAATCATTAGAACTTAGTCTTAAGAATATATCCTAAATACATTTCAACAATAGAATATTTTCTGTGACGTCTGCCTTATCAGGTTCTCTGCCGCATTTAGCACTGGTTCGCCTATACAGTGTGAACACTGCTTCATTGCATCTGTAGAATCAGTGACTAGTGCCAGCCATGACGCCCATCGAGCATGGCGGAAAGAGCAACCAGGATATTAGAGTAGTTTATATGCAGCAAAATATTAGCATGAAAGAAATAAAACACGTTTACCAATGTACGTACTCCAGGCATCTTATCTATGAACTATGGTGCTCCGCATACAAGAGATTGTTTTTCTATGTGCAGAATAGTGAAATGTTGTTACAATGTTATTCTGTCATGGGACAGGACCTGCTGCAATTAGAGGATGGGGACATGACGATGATTGGAGATCGCGGTGTTACATTAAGTGGAGGACAAAAGGCTCGTGTTAACTTGGCAAGGTAAGACAGTCATTCGGTAATTATGCAGAAACACTTTAATGGAGACTTTTGTAGCTTTTTTATTATTTAGAAACTAGATGGAGGCCCGGTGCTATCGCATTTGGGAGGGCGGTAATGTCCCGATGGGGGCAGGCTTTGCAGCGTTGAGAATCTCCCCCCCCCCATGTCCTCAGCCACCTATCCATTCTCTCTTTCCCCATGTACTGACTTCTCCAGTCTATGCTCTCTTCTTTGACCTGTCTACCCCATGTGCTATCCCCCTTGTCTGCTGTCTCTCTCCTTCCTGTGCTGTGTTCTCCCCTCATGTGCTGTCCCGTTTGAGCTGTCTTCCCCCCTGTGCTCTGTCTCTCTCACCCCTGTGCGCTTTCTCTCTCCCCCATCTTCTGTCTTCTCCTCTCATTTCATCTCTTCTTTGACCTGTGTACTCCATGTGTTATACCACATCTCCTGGGCAGAGGAGGAAGCAAAAAACAATACTGACATTACAGCAGGAGATCGCAGAGGATACATTTTGTGAGATAAATATTGTTTAAAAACAGTCACTGAAATATTTTACCTCACAAAATGAATCCTCTGTGATCTGATGTAATGTCAGTATTGACTTTTACTTCCTCCCCTGCCCAAGAGATGTGGTATGCTCCGTACACGGTCAGACACAGCCAATTTTTAAAATGAACTTTCGTTGGTGCTTTTTCAGCAGCAGATGGAAGGAAGGGAGACACATTCATTACCAGTGGGTAGGTGGAGCCCACACAGGATAGAACACCTCAGATTAAAAAAGAGTGTTGACCGGCCCCTCCAGCTTGGGCTCCTCCTACTCCAGCTCTCCAGTCTAAAATTTGAGGTCATAGAGGATAGTCGCTGCTGGAGCAGCTCCTCAGAAAATTTTTTTATTTTTACCGGACAGAGACTTGGACCCCCGTGGTCTAGAGGTCTCAGCGCTGCTGGACTCCCACCTCTCCCTTGGCGGATCTGTATTACCCTTTAAGGAGGTCCCTGCAGAACCCTGCCGGCCCTGGGGGATGAGGATTGCTTCCCTGGCGGGGACGCAAACCGCGCTTCTGGGGTCACTGCGTTCCCTGCCCTGGGGGGGAAACTACGGGCACAGCGCCACAAATCCCTGGGGGTCCCTGTGGCGCTCAGCTGGGTGAGTACTCAACATTTTAATGTGTTTGAGTGCTTCAGCGGCTGCTGCCGCAGCCGCTGCTACATGTATTCAGTGTGGTGATTGTGTACTTTTGTCCGCAGGTGGATGCCTGCAGGACATGGGAACGGGAGCGGAGAGCGGAGTGAGTCGCGCGCTTTTTTTTGAAACCGGCGGGGGGCGTGGCTTCGCGCTTCCCCGTTTTTTCGCGGGCAGGAAGCGCTCTTAGCGCGCGCTTTACCCTGCCTTTTCTCTTCCGGCTTCTCTTCTCTAGCGCGGCGGCCATTACTGACGGCCTCCTCGGGCTCCTCACTCTCCGCTCTCCCCGACCGACCGAAAGGAACAAGAACACTGCACCGCAGCCAGCTGGGTGAGTCGCTTCTACCTGTCAGGGCAGAAGCTTGAGCCCCTCACCCCCACAGCGCAGGGCGCCTTTCTGGAGGTACTGTCACACGGAACGCTCCCGCTACGATCACGATAGCGACGCATACTAATGCGATCGTTTTTTGTGATCGTTTTAATGTCGCTAGTAGCTGCCACAGTGGGCGATCTCATTGACGACGCATAAGTGGTTAGCGATCTCCTTAGCGACTTTGGCGGTCATTGCGATGTACAAATCAGCGCAATATTTTAGCGATCTCATTGGCGTTCTTGTTTAGTGTGGCATACTCTTGAGGCACTGCCCTGCAGCTGCTACCTCATAAGAGGCACCTGGGGCTCGCACACCCTTTTCATTAAACAAGGGTTGTGGGGAGTCTGCGACATTAACCCCTTCTCAGGCGGTTAACCCTTAATTGGGGGACAGCTGGGGTAGCTCTCTCTTTAAGAGCTTTAACCCTTCAGCGTTTGTTTTGCCTTTAAGAAACCACACTGTTCTAGTTGCTGACAGGTTTAACCTGCCATATACTGTGTGAAGGCATGTCAGATCAGGGTCCTGGAGGTGCGGACCGTCTCCCAGATCCGCTAAGGATCAGTCTCGCGTATCTGACACGCAGACCTCGACGGCGTCAAGTGCAGCGGTCGGAGGTGTCAGTGATGTCAAAATGGAGGCCCTCGCTCGTTCTATTGATGGCCTTTCTGACCTTCTAGGTTATTGGGTGTCGGCTAGATCCTCTCATGGTAGGAAGCGACACAGGCCGGTGCCATCCTTCCCGCATAGCGACTCGGAGATCTCGGGCATGGAGGGTTCTCCTTCAAGCTCGGATGGGGAGATGTCCGATTCGGATAAGGAGGATCGGCAGGGACACTCTGCCTCTCTTTTGAGCCATACAGAGGCTTTTATTGGAGCCATGAGGGAGGCATTACAGTTACCGGAGGAGGTAACTAGACGTCCTGGTAAGTCGGCCCGGATGTTTCAGGTGTCGCATAGGTCACGATCAGCCTTACCATCTCTGGATGAGCTTAATGGGGCAGTGGAGAAGGAACGCCTGTGTCCAGATAAACGTTTTCAGGGGACACGGTTTTTTGAGACGTTGTATCCGTGTGCGACGGAGTTGATTGATAATTGGATTCCTTCTCCTGAAGTAGATGTCCCTTTATCCCAGCTTAGCAAATCCTCATTACTTCCTGTTAAAGGGAAGGCGAGTCTGCAGGATCCGCTGGACAGAAAAACGGAGATGGCGGCAAAATCCATCTACGAGGCCGCGGGTCATGGATTCAGAGCAGTACTAGGCTCCATGTGTGCTTGTAAAGCTTCCCTGAGCTGGTTAGACCGTCTACGGACGGCGTGGCAAGATGGATCCCCACTATCCGAGGTAGAGGGGCTTTTCAAGTGGTTGGAGGATGCAGCCCGATATGGCAGTGATGCAGGTTTGGATACTGCGTCTCTGCTGTCCAGGGTGCAATCCTCGGCGATCACAGTCAGGAGAGCACTGTGGCTTAGACAGTGGACCGGAGACGCGGTTTCCAAGCAAGGTTTGCTATCTTTAGCTTACAAGGGTGGTCAGCTATTTGGATCTGACCTCACGGAGCTGATTGCCAAGGCAAAGGCAAAAGAAATGGCTTTACCGCAGCGAAGAGCTGTGACTTCTGCGTCTGGCAGGCATAGTGCCGGTAGTAGTCGGCGGTCCTTTCGGTCCAGGGGACGGTTCGGTCAGCCCTCTTGGGGATCGGGTCGTCCCTCTTTTTCGGGAAAAAAGAACGCTCAGAAATCCCGCACTCCCTGGAAACAGAGCTTCCGCCAAGACAAGCGGGAAGCTGACAAAAAGCCCGCTAAGGCGGACTGACGCCAGGGTCTCACTCGAGGGCTCTCGAGTGGGAGGTCGCCTGCTCCAATTCGAAACGACTTGGGCTACTTCATAGAGTTTCTTTCTCGACCCCCAGACAGTTTTTGCCAATGTCGCATTCCGTCAGAGCCCGAGCTATTTGCCGCTCTACTGCGGGAGGTCGATTCCCTTCTACAGAAGGGTGTGGTGGTACCGGTTCCGCCGGAGGACCGGGGAAGAGGGTTTTATTCCAACCTCTTTGTGGTCCCCAAAAAGGAGGACAAATTTCGCCCCATTCTGGATCTCAAAAGATTGAATCGGCATGTCCGCACCCTGAAATTCCGCATGGAGTCGCTTCGCTCCGTTGTGGCGGCCCTGTCGCAGAACGATTTTTTGGTGTCAATCGACATTCGCGACGCTTATTTACATGTTCCCGTCAGAAGGGCCCACCAACGCTTCCTTCGTTTTGCCATAGGTCAGGACCATTACCAGTTTGTGGCCCTGCCATTTGGGTTGGCCTCAGCACCCAGAGTTTTTACAAAAATTCTGGCACCTCTCATGGCGATTCTGCGAAGGCAGGGGGTTACGATTCTTCCCTATCTGGACGACCTTTTCATTGTGGCGTCCTCAAAGGAGGAGGCGGTGACGGCTCGCAATCTATCCCTTCAGCTCCTGGAGGACTTCGGGTGGCTGGTCAATTGGGAGAAGTCGTCTCTGGAACCGTCGCAGTCAATCCTGTTTTTGGGAATGCATTTCGACACGGTACGAGCAGTGGTGTCTCTGCCTCCAGACAAGCAAGCGAGTCTTCTTCGACATGTACAGGTTAAGAAGTCTTCGACAGCAATGTCCCTTCGAAGGTGTATGCGCCTTCTGGGTTTGATGGTGGCGTCGATGGAGGCAATTCCGTTTGCCCAATTTCATTCCAGGGCTCTCCAAATGCTCATCTTGAACCGTTGGGATCGATCGCAGTTTTCACTGGATTGCAGTGTCATCATCTCCCACAGGGTGCGAGAGTCTCTAGGATGGTGGTTACGTCCGGAAGTGTTTTCCCTGGGGAAGTCCTTCCTCCCTCTGAGGTGGTCGATCATAACCACCGATGCCAGCCTGACGGGCTGGGGGGGTGTCTGGAACGATCTCTGGATTCAGGGAGTATGGTCGTTGGAAGAGTCTGTCCTGCCGATCAACATCCTGGAATTGAGGGCAATTTTCCTTTGCCTCCAACACTGGATGGTCCCTTTAAGCGGTCTACCAGTCCGAGTGCAGACAGACAACGCGACGGCGGTCGCGTATATCAACCATCAAGGTGGGACGAGGAGCTTCAGGCTCATGATGGAAGTGTCTCGAATCCTGGTATGGGCCGAGGCCAGGGTGCCAGCCATCTCTGCGATTCACATTCCAGGAGTTCAGAATATCACAGCGGACTTCCTCAGTCGCGAAAAGATGGATCCCGGAGAATGGAGTCTTCATCCGGAAATTTTTGCACTGCTGTGCTCCCGTTGGGGGACTCCCCAAGTGGATTTGATGGCATCCAGGTTCAATGCCAAGTTACCGACGTTCATGTCCAGGTACAAGGACCCGAAGGCTGTGGCGGTGGATGCTCTGGTGGCTCCTTGGGACCAATTCGAGCTAATCTATGTGTTCCCGCCGATATCCTTACTTCCTCTGGTGTTGCGTCGGATCAGACTGGAGAGAGTCCCGGCTATGTTGATAGCCCCAGATTGGCCATGGAGGACGTGGTTCTCGACACTGGTGTCGCTTCTAGCAGCGCCTCCATTTCCACTTCCTTTTCGCCCGGACCTGTTAACCCAAGGGCCCGTTCGTCACCCGGACCTGAAGTCTCTGCGTTTGACGGCGTGGCTCTTGAGACCGAAGTCTTGATCCGTCAAGGTTTTTCAGCCGAAGTCATTGCCACTCTGCGAGCTGCCAGAGGTCCGGCTACTACTAGGATTTATCACAAGACTTGGGAAGCCTTCTTTTCGTGGTGTTCGGGTTCTTCTAGGAACCCGAGGATTTTTTCCATTCCCAATTTGTTGGCCTTTTTGCAGTACGGGCTGGACAAGGGTTTGGCAGTAAGCACTCTGAAGGGGCAGGTTTCTGCTCTGTCCTTGCTGTTTCGGAAGGCTATCGCCTCGCGTAGGGACGTATGTTCCTTTTTTCGCGGGGTAACCCGTCAATTTCCGCCGCGGAAGGCGTTTGTGTCTCCTTGGCGGCTCAATCTTGTCTTGGAGGCTCTTCAACATGGGCCTTTTGAGCCTATGGACTCTGTTAGCCTTTCTTTGCTCTCTTGGAAGGTTGCCTTCCTAGTGGCGGTCACTTCTTTGAGAAGGGTTTCTGAGTTGGCGGCTCTTTCTTGCTCGCCTCCGTTTCTGGAGTTTCACCCAGATCGCGTAGTGCTTCGCACACGGGGCGACTTTCTACCTAAGGTGGTGTCACAATTTCATGTTAACCAGGATATTGTGTTGCCCTCGCTTTGTCCGGAGCCGAGGAATGCAAAAGAACGGGCCTTGCACACATTGGATTTAGTGCGGGCTTTGAAGTTCTATTTGTCTATTACTCAAAGTTTTCGGAAGTCGGATTCTCTGTTTGTGATTCCAGCAGGTCGTCGACGTGGGCAACGAGCTTCCAAGGATTCTATAGCTCGTTGGATTCGGTCGGCCATTTTAGAGGCTTACCGACTTAAGGGCGAACCTTGCCCGATTAAGATTCGAGCTCACTCCACGAGGGCTGTGGGTTCATCATGGGCCTTTCATCAAGGGGCCTCGGCAGCTCAGCTCTGCCGGGCGGCGACCTGGCGTTCCGTCCACACATTTACGAAATTTTATAAGGTGGACGTCAGTGCTTCCGCTGATGCGGCCTTAGGACCTAGGGTCCTACAGGCGGCTGTAGTTTAAAGTTCTTGTGAACTTGTTTTTAGCGCTGGTTGCGCATTTATTTAAGTTGTTGGGAATCTGCCTCTGTTGGTTTTTTGCCCACCCTTAATTTCTGGACTGCTTTGGGACGTCCCACTGGTAATGAATGTCTCCCTTCCTTCCATCTGCTGCTGAAATACGGATTTTGGTAAGACCTTACCTGTAAAATCCTTTTCAGCGAAGGAAGGAAGGGAGACACAGATCCCTCCCATGGCAGAAGTGTGTTGTTGTGTTTTCAGATGCGGCGTGACCCTTCTCTGATAGCGATTATCTGGGCTGAGGTCGGCGCGCTAAGGCTCTTTTCCAGCATTGCCAGCTTATCGCAGTGGTCAAGTTCAGTGAGTAGTACCTGGAACTGTGTGGTTTTTTCTGTTATATGCATAACCTATCTTCTTGTTTTGTCTCTGAAGTTCTTCAGAAGGGGTTATGTTGCTCCGCTGGTGATTTTTTTGCTCTTCCTTAGCTTGTGTACGGACTGGAGAGCTATAGTAGGAGGAGCCCAAGCTGGAGGGGCCGGTCAACACTCTTTTTTAATCTGAGGTGTTCTATCCTGTGTGGGCTCCGCCTACCCACTGGTAATGAATGTGTCTCCCTTCCTTCCTTCGCTGAAAAGGATTTTACAGGTAAGGTCTTACCAAAATCCGTATATTGTGACCGGCTTCCTCTGCCTGTAGACACGTTGCGCTTCAGCCGTGTGTGTGTGTGTGGTGCGATAGTGTTCCGCTGGTGGTACTGCGCAAGAGGCTGGTACCACCAGCAGTTTCCATATTGAGACACCCATCACTTGGGTGAACTTCCGCCGCTTGGAATTCTGGGATATGAACACATCTGGACAGCAGAATGTGAAGACATTACAAGGTAAATATAGATAGATGATAGATAGATAGATAGATAGATAGATAGATAGATATTTAACAACTGTAAAGGAAATCTGTCATTCCTGTGCCAGCAAAAGTAGATCAATTTTACAAGGAGCATTTGGCGGCTTAAGGCACTGCCACACTTAGCGATCGCACCAGCGATCACGACAACGACACGACCTGACGAGATCGCTGGTGCGATCGCTATGTGATCGCTAGTAAGATTCCAAACACAACTCATCAGCGATCTGTATAATGACCTCTGCGGTCATTGGGAAAACCTAGTCCCACCTGCGACGCTGGTGAAGTTGTTCATAAAGGGTGTCACACTCAGCGATTCAGGCTCACCAGCGGGACACCAACGACCAAAAAACGGCTCAGAACGTTCATTAACTATCAGCGACATCTCAGCAGGGGCCACATCGCTGCTACATGTCACACACAGCTAAGTCGCTAACGAGATCGCTACTGCGTCATAAATGGTGACGCAGTAGCGATCTCGCTAGCGATCTCGCTTAGTGTGGCATACCCTTTCCTTTCCTTCAGACATCTACCAATATGATAAGCTTCTGTTCCATTCACATTAAATGGGTTGTCCCACAAGCAAAGTACATTTTAATTAATAGATTTTGTAATAATAACTTCCACAATTGGATGCGTTAAAAAAAAAATGTCCCTGTGCTTTTTATTTAAAGATCTATTGATTTAATAAGGCATTACCTTTTAAGGGCCCCATACACATCAGACTATCTTTGTCTGAACCAGTCAATATCAGGTTAACCCTTTCCTGACAGGGCTAGTTTAAAAAAATTTTTCTTTATCGCTTTTTATGTTTTCAACACTGGGGTTGGTAAAAACCGACCCGAATCATGTTCTCTGGGGTCTCAGTTACTCCTGGTAGCCGAGACCCCGTCGAATTTCCGACGCTGGGGGGGGCGCTATAACCTTATTTCTTAGCACCGTTAAAAAGCGGCGCTGAGGAATAGCAGCTGTTAAAAGGCATATCAGCGGTCATTAAAGGTTTAATGAAAGGACTTTATTCTGGTTGTTTTTTTTAAAAATATATATACAATATACCTATTGGGTTAGTAATGGGGGTGTTTTATAGATTCCTCTCCATTACTAACTTCTGGACTTGATGTCACCTGACAATACAAAGGTGACATCAACCTGCCCAACTATCACCCCACTTGCCACTGCACCAGGCCAAGTGGGAAGAGAGCTGATGGGTGGAGGCCAATATGCAGGACCCCCTCCTGGGCTATTATTATCAGTCTGCAGCTGCCTGCCTAGCCTTTGCTGGTTATTAATTTTATAAGAAGACCCTATGTCATTTTTTTTTTGGTGGGGGGGGGTTTCCCCATTTTAATAATGAGTAAAGGCTTATTATACATCTGAGAACTGATATTAATAGCCTTGGAAGCAGGCAGATGAATTGCCGGCTTTTCAAAGGACATGGTAGATCCCACTCCATTTTATTACTGAGAGGAATTTATTAAGAAAACATGTACAGTAAACTGCACACAAATCACACACATAAATTTCACTCACATATTTATATCTTTCTGTATCTATCGGTCTGTGTGTATATATTTATCTATATTGAAGAATATTTCCTTGGAAAACTGTGTGAATTGCCCTATGAAAAAGCTCATATTGAAATCGCATTGCAGTCAGATCACATTCGCATGTAAATCGGATGCTAGGTGTTGAAATCGGATTGTACTCTCATGAAAATTAGCATGACACTCCTCAGACTTTTCTGGACTGAAATCAGACTGGTTTTTTTTCACGGTGATGGGTTTGAGCCCTTAGGCTGTATATAATAGTAGCTTGTTCACCAATCGAATATATGCACTCCCAGTTCGGGCGGACTTCTTTGCAGAAGTCATTTAGTTCAGACATATAAATTGAGCAAGGAACTGACTTCCTATGATTCAATGACTAAGAATCGTACATATTTCTAAGTTCGAAACGCGTAGGATTTTTCGAAGCGTGTCCTGTTTTTTTACACTTCTGTGTTTTTCATATCTTTTTAATGGATCAATAAAGCTTTTTTTTATTTAGAAATTTGGAGACTGAGTGTTGGAAAAGATTACTGTTTTTCAAAAGTGTGACATATGAAGGGTTTAGTACTAGTTTTTGTTTTAAGGTTCGTTCACATGGACTGCTGTTTGGCAAACTTTTACCTATCATCCGTCGTTTGCCTGTTTTACACATGCAGATAAAAGTAAATTATGTGCACTGAGCTATCTGTCTGTCTGTCATTCTTGTCAGTATGCGTCTTGTTTATAATTACTTTTTGTCAATACCTTTTATCAGACTCTATTAGTAATAATTTTAATAATAATAGAAATGAATAAAGCCCGGGTCTCACATAGCAATACACCAGCGATCCCGACAACGATCAGGATCGCTGGTGTGTCGCTACTCGCTACATGATCGCTGCTGAGCTGCCAAACAGGCAGCTCAGGCAGCGATCAGCACAGCGACACTGCGGGTAACATCGCCTAGTTACCCGCAGTGTACGTTGGATACCCTGATGCAGGGAGGTGGTAACCAAGGTACACAGCGGGTTTCCAGGCACAGCCCCGCGCCTGGAAACCCGCTGTGTACCTTGGTTACCAGCGGATCGCTGGTCTCCTGCCTGTCACACGCAGCGATGCGTGCTGGCCAGCGGGAGACCAGCGATCAAAAAAATGTCCAGGACATTCAGCGACGATCAGCGATACCCAGCAGGGGGGCTGATCGTCGCTGAATGTCACACACAGCGATATCGCTGGGGAGATCGCTGCTGCGTCACAAAACTAGTGTGAGACGGGGGCTTTAGAGTGCCTACACAAAAGCCCTTCCACAGTTTCTAACACCTCTATGGACGTATTAGAGTTTGTGCAACACAGTGTCTTAAATCAGAGGTTTTCTTAGGTACTTCAAGAAATAACAACAATCTTTTTCCTGCAGCAGTCTCGCATTCTGCAGCGGTCTGGCATTTTTTTTAATACTTTAAACTAGTAGGAGCACAGGGTTTCAAAAAGAGCTGCCCAAAGAATGAACATGTTATTACTTTTATCCACTTCATGGTTTCTAAACTTTTACACGGTTAAAAGAAGTAACAGAAGACAGAACATGTGCAAAGCAATGTCGTTTTTACATTACTGTGCGTTACATTCATTTTGTTGCAGGGGTTTTGCAGCACTTTTTCAGCCAGATTAAAGAACACAATGTTAAAAAACCCTAAGCACAGAAAATGCACACAAGAAAATCTTTAGATCTACTGAGACCACATGTACTTTCATTATGGTTTTAACATTTTATACAGAATATAGGGGCGCCTTTTCGCACCACATCTAGCACCCTTTCCAGAGTTCCCTTTGTGGCTCACTGTCCATTTCTTATTTACAGTGAGTGTCTATTATATACATGTATGTTCCAAATAAATTCACAACAAGTACCCGTCACCTAGAGCCGTCTACGGGCACAGGATTTGTGCTTGTTGGTAAATGTGTATAGGGACTGAAGATATGTGGAGACCTGCAGCTAGTTATTTATTTTACTCATTTATATAGCGCCATTAATTCCACAGCGCTTTACAGACATTGACAATGTCCCCGATGGGGCTCACAATCTAAATTCCCTATCAGTATGTCTATGGAGTGTTTTTGAGGAAACCGGAGAATCCAGAGGAAACCCACGCAAACACGGGGAGAACATACAAACTCCTTGCAGATGTTGTGCTTGGAGGGATTTGAACCCAGGACCCCAGAGCTGCAAGGCTGCAGTGCTAACCACTGAGCCACTGTGCCACCCATATAGTTATTGCCTAAGCAGTTTTCCTCTTTAATAAACTATTGGAATTATTCAATGTCAGGTATACTATCCTATTACAGTTCTGCACGAGTTCTGTGGATTACAGACACATAGCATGGCATGTAGTTTTCACATGTCGGTGTGATGGCACACTGTATCGTCATGTTATACGTTTCTTTAGTTACAAGTAAAAATTCACATACTGCAGTTCTTACAGTGGGCTATGGCTCACACTCCTATAAGTATTAGTAAAGGCCCCTGAACACAATGCATTGCTGTTGGCCGGCGCCCCTGTATTCTTGAGAGCTGAGGCTCGACTCCTATGGCGGCAGCCTGTCTCTTGGAAAACAAAACAATGTTGAAAATCAATTAGGCTAGATCCTTTGTTACGGGAGCGTCAGGAATCCCCCATATATATTAGACACTGACTTGTTAAAACAATTTTAACCTAGTATGTATGGGGGCTTTAAAACTCCAGCAGTAGACAAATCCCTATGTACTGCCTTGTATGTTCTATTGATATAGATTTTCTCCCATAAAAGTCAATGGAGATCCCTGGAACTCATGTCACACATGCATACGGTTTCACTGTTTTTCATCCCTAGACTACGTGTGCATAAGTGTATGAGAAGTGTTTGTTTTTCTGGCCAATATATCATATACAAATATGATGTCTATATTGAATAATAACACAATAATGCATAAAACATCAGTGGGTCTTTTTGTGCGCTCAGATATTGTATTGCTAATATGCTTATGTGGACGAGACCTCAGTGTCAGATTTACATGTTTTTGTCTTTTTATCTTTGTTTTATAGGGCTGTTTACCAGGATGCAGATATTTACCTGCTGGATGATCCTCTAAGTGCTGTGGATGCTGAAGTCGGAAGACATTTATTTGAAAAGTACATATATTTTTTTTATTTACACTTACTTCTTTCCTCTTTGTAGCTGTACATTAATGGTCGCCTTGTCATTTAGGTAACAGTATAACTATATTGTGAAACTCCGGATGAGAGACGCAGTCAGAGTAAAAAGAGAAAGTTACATTTTTTTTGTATATAACAATGAAAGGGCCACATACAAGAAGCAATCACAATGCCAGTATACTAATATCTTTTTGCTGGTGTAAATTCTGTGGAGGCGGTTACTTTTTCCCCTGCTTGACTTTAACCAATGATAAGCCTCAGGCATCATGCAGGGAAAAAGAGACACGCCTCCAGAGAATGTCAGATTTGGCTTTAAGAGATATGTAAAGACACTCACTGATCGCACTTCCAGCATTTACTGTGATGTGGTGGAGAGGCGTATAGCAGAGCTATGTGTTGTTACAAACGCAGATCTCTTCTTACATCAGTTAGTGTGGGGTGAGAGAGAGTAGAGCAGAGCTAACAGTGCTGTGGGATGAGAGCTGCAGAAGGTGATTGGTATGGCACACAGCTACTCCATTTGTAATCAGAAAAGATGCTGACAGTGTCTCACGCAGAGAAATCCTGGTCTGAAATTTTCTGGTGTGTGTTGTTTTTTCATGCTTATTGATTTGTCAATATTATGCAGAGGAATAAATGGCCACCACTAATGAAGATTTTTTGCTAACTCCCCATTGGTTTTAGTGGAAATTAGCATATAGACTTTACATGCTAATATCTCTGCAGAGCAGAGATTAGAAATTGTGGCCAAAGTTAACATGGTAAAATGTCCACTTTAACTCTTAGTTGGAATGATCGTTCCTGTGCATACACAATTTATAATTTTATATCATTATGCTTGAGCTATCAGTTTTGTCATTAATGCAATATTTTTTCTTTCTTTGTTGATCATAGTCTCATTTGTCTAAGATTGATGACGGGGCATTTTGGAGTCAGATGGTCCTGATTCATTAAGAGGCGCTCCCATTTAATAAAAACTGGCTTGTGCTAGAGTAAGGCGTAAGGAACCCCACGCCACGTCATGAATTAAATGCGCTCTGGCATCAAACTCTGCGTTGTGAAAACATATTGCGACTTTTCAAAACGATTTATACAAGTATACTAGCGTCATCGCATTGATGAATCGGGGCCACAAGTCTCTATCATGTAGTCTCAAGCGTAGGTTAAATGCCCGTAGGATGGACGGAAAGCTCATGGGCATTACAGACGCTACCAGCAATCTTGAGACTTGTAGTACTTCAGGGTGTTTAATTGTGCCAAACTGTGTTTTTGAATTGGAACTAGATTGTCTTGGTCCCAAGCTGCGTTCAGTCGCTTGCCCCGCCATCACAGCATTACCACTCATGGATAGAAAATTATCGCCATGATGAATAGCTGTCATTTTTCCTTCTGCCCATTTCTCGAACCTTGCATCTTGTTTGTTTCCTGAAGTTTGCCGCTGCCTCTGGTCACAATTTCCATTGCTTGCTTTGATGTTTTGTTTTCTGCTCTAAACAGCAGTGTTATCTAAATAAATTCAGACATTTGTTTTCTTGACACAGACAGAAGATTTTGGATGTCTATGACAATGCTCCGAAAGTTACTTTGATGATTAGTTTCCCTCTCACATTCCCACAAAGTGAACCGATGCTCAGTGCCTTGATTATGCCGTGAAACGCATCGACTATACAGAACGTATTTGTTAGCCGCCGAGGCCCTGGGACATAAAATGTTTATCGGTTCAGCAATACTATAAGGATTTGCACATGAAATGTGTCAAACAAAGCGCTTAAATTAAGGCATAGCAACTAGTTATCCCGGGCGTTTTTATTTATCAAATCAGAATGTACGGCAGACGACTGAAAATGTTCTCTATCTCCAATCTGTCAAAAAATCCTTTTGAAATAGAAGATTTTTTTTTCTTTCAATTTTGTTTCCTATACAATGGCAACGCATCCTTATTCAGCTCGTATATATGTATTTGAAAGCAGACAAATAATGGTATTATCGCACCAATTCTCCTCAACGGTGGTTTTTATTAGAAGAACAAGTGTGTGGCCCTGACACGGGCGTAAGGCGAAATTCTGCTCTCCTCTTGTATCCGCACAGCTAAGTGCAAGGATTCGGTGTCCTTCAGTGCTTTGTTGTACGAGAACAGGGAAGAACCTTGGTCTGTATTTAAAAAGTGGCATTATTAAGGAGAATTGAATTCTGCTTCCCATTTACGAGGCCATTAATACAGGCTGAAATTTCTCTGGAATTCTTTGTATTATGGGTTTTAATTATAACGTTGGTTCTCTAGTCTAAACGAGATACTTGAACTCAAAGTTTTTAATTTGTATAACCTTGCATTGATTTTTTTTCTCAGTATATTTTATCAGGCTCTCTATTCCTAATATTATACAAATCATAGAAATGAACGTGCGTCGATTGGGTATTCCGGTGTTTCCACTTTTATAGCCCCTTCGTGACCAGGTCGTAAACAAAAGCCAAAGCACAATGGAGGGATTATATTTATTCATAGCAGGATTATATTGCACTGTTTTGGTTTTCTTCTCAGGCAGCAGATAAGCTAGAATCGGTCCTGCCTGCGGTCCGCGGTGACTTTGTCCACATGTCAGTGTCATATTGCAGTTTCCAACAAAATGCCCCTGCACTGTGATCCTAATCTTTCTTTACTCTCCCCTCTGCAAAGTGGTGACGTCAGACCCATGTGACCAGATCCGCCCTACATTTATAGCAATTGTAAAGGGAGCTTACATTACAGTTGGTGTTCATGACAAATGTGAGCTGCTGCTCCCCCTAGTGTTTAAAATTTGAAATGTCAAAACTGTTTTAAAGGGTTGTCCACTTCTAGGACAACCCCTTCCAAATCACCATAGTTCTCCTATGTAAAATATGTAAAATAATAGCGGCTATACTCCCCATCGGTGCGTGCGCCATTTTTTGGCGATGTCAACGTCTGCTGTCCTGGAGTGGCTGGCACAACATTATGTCACCTGTGAGACCTGCAGCCAGTCAGTGGCCGCTTCCCTCTCACTTCCTTTGTACATAACTGACATCTGCAGGAAGTCAGAGAGCAGCAGCAGCTCTCGCTTCTTCTGGTTGTCCATTTCTTGTGAAGAAAGTCAGAGAGAAGCTGCCGTTGATTGGCTACAGGGCTCATGTGGCATTGTTCTCCCAGTCTCATGTGACATTGAGCCCCAGTAGGCCACACGCCGACATCGTTGGAATATCCATTGCACTGCAGGTGAACATAGCTGCCATTATTTTTCATGAGGGAACTACGCTAATTGAGAAGGGGTTATTCAAGTAGTGGACAACCCTTTTTAATCATTTTTCATACTGTTTGATAAATGTATTGACTGATTATTTGTCCCACAGAAAAGTATAAAAGATCTCTGGTAACATTTTTTTTCTTTTTATTGATCTTTTTACCACTGTAACTGGAGCATCTACAGGATCCGTGGTACAGGGGAAAACTTTCTATTGTTATTCTTCACAGCGCTGTAATACTGATCTGGGCAGCTGTACAATGCTAGGCAGACATCCAGCGATCATGTGATCGCTAGGTATTATAGAAGCATTAGCAATGCTGATACTTATGTTCTCTGTATACCACTTAGCTGATAGATGTGGTAGTAAGCCGCATCTGTCATCTCCCCAGGGACCCCTCCTATATCTGGATTGCAGGAACTTTACTTCTGCATTACTGTAAATTTAGGGAGTGTGTTAAGGGTTTTCCAAGCTTGATTCAATATTGTTTTCAGTTTTAGAGAGAAATTGGAGTTTTTAAAGATGACTTGTCACTTGGCTTAAATATATATCCATATCTTATTGTACATGTTGTAATGCTGTCCCACTGAACCTTGCTTTTTTATTTTTGGTTCCTGCCTCTTTCTGTTCCTTTTGGCCTTTACTTCCCTGTATATAGATCCAGTCTATTATCCAGCAGGGAGTGTTCCTCAAGAAGAGTTAGAGACCACACCTACTTGGCTAACAAGACTAGATTTAAGTATAGGCAAGCGAGCGCCATATCTCCAGAACAGAGAGGCACAGGAATAAAAGAAAAACAATTCCAGATTCAAGATAGCATCAACATTTACATCGGATAACATATGGATGTGAAACTGGAAAATAAAGAAACAAGGCAGAAGAAAAATCAGTGCCTTCAAAATGTGGTGCTGGATAAGAATGTTATCAATACCATGGATGGTGAGAAGAACAAACAAATCCATTTTGGAACAAATTAAGCCAGACATGTCACCAGAAGCAAGGATCACAAAGCTATCACTTGTCTACTTTGGACACATCATACGAAGACGGCAATAATTTGAGAAAGACATCATGGTCATAAGAATAGAATGAACAAGGGAAGAAGAAGAGGGGCAACCCGATGGCTTGTTGCAATCGGCGTAGAAGACACAAGATCAATCTTCCTTCATAGCGTTCATCCATCAAGTCTCCATGGCTTGAGATCGAGCTGAAGGTCGTTAAATAATAAAAACCATTATACATAGTCACCTTTTAAACTTTCCTTCATAATAAAGAGAAAGCGGTGACCACAATCCTTGCCTTAAGAAAAAGCTTTATTTTAGGGGTTGTCCAACAACAGTAAGATATGTATTTTTTAGCATCAATTACAAGGTAAGTACCTACAAGAAACATCTTCCATTTCTCCTTTGACACGATTTACATTGTAATCCTGATCTCCTGAAACTTTTCTCTGCACGCTTCCTTGCTGGCTGTGGACAGCTTCTTGCTTTGATAATATTAAAGAGTCTGATCTGCGACTCTTTAATATATACATACATACTTATACATACATAATAGTATACCAACTCTTAACCGCTAGTATTTAATACCTGGAAATTTACGATAACTTATTATATACTGTCACGTATGAAAAATGTCATGTCCATATTGTAGTTGATGAAATAATGACATAACATTTTGTCTTCTTAGGTGCATCTGCCAAGCCCTACGCAAAAAGTTATGCATCTTGGTGACCCATCAACTGCAGTATCTCAGTGCAGCCAAGCAAATTCTCATCATAAAAGAGGTACATAGCAGTGTGTTGGCGCCACATTATCAATCTACACAGCACCGACCCAGAACACGATTATTTGCACGAGTCTCTCTAAAAAAAGTTGTTTTTTTGTCTTTTTTACCTTTTGTCCCTCTTTTCTCTCTCCATGTCTTCATCTCTGTTTTTGTGTGAAACAACTGAAATTATGTCTTATATTCTAGGTTCTTCAAAGTAGCCACCTTTTGCTTTGATGACTGCTTTGCACACTCTTGGCATTCTCTTGATGTGCTTCAAGAGTTAGTCACCGGGAATAGTTTTCACTTCATAGTTGTGCCCTGTCAGGTTTAATAAGTGGGATTTCTGGCCCTATAAATGGGGTTGGGACCATTAGTTGTGTTGTGCAGAAGTCTGGTGGATACACAGCTGATAGTCCTACTGAATAGACTGTTAGAATGTGTATTATGGCAAGAAAAAAGCAGCTAAGTAAAGAAAAACGAGTGGCCATCATTACTTTAAGAAATGAAGGTCAGTCAGTCCTAAAAATTGGGAAAACTTTGAAAGTGTCCCCAAGTGCAGTTGCAAAAACCATCAAGCGCTACAAAGACACTGGCTCACATGAGGACCGTCCCAGGAAAGGAAGACCAAGAGTCACCTCTGCTTCTGAGGATAAGTTTATCCGAGTCACCAGCCTCAGAAATCGCAGGTTTACAGCAGCTCAGATTAGAGACCAGGTCAATGGCACACAGAGTTCTAGCAGCAGACACATCTCTACAACAACTGTTAAGAGGAGACTTTGTGCAGCAGGCCTTCATGGTAAAAAAAAGCTGCTAGGAAACCACTGCTAAGGACAGGCAACAAGCAGAAGAGACTTGTTTGGGCTAAAGAACACAAGGAATGGACATTAGACCAGTGGAAATCTGTGCTTTGGTCTGATGAGTCCAAATTTGAGATTTTTGGTTCCAACCACAGTGTCTCTGTGCGACACAGAAAAGGTGAACGGATGGACTCTACATGCCTGGTTCCCACCGTCAAGCATGGAGGAGGAGGTGTGATGGTGTGGGGGTGCTTTGCTGGTGACACTGTTGGGGATTTATTCAAAATTGAAGGCATACTGAACCAGCATGGCTACCACAGCATCTTGCAGCAGCATGCTATTCCATCCGGTTTGCGTTTAGTTGAACCATCATTTATTTTTCAACAGGACAATGACCCCAAACACACCTCCAGGCTGTGTAAGGGCTATTTGACCAAGAAGGAAAGTGATGGGGTGTTACGCCAGATGACCTAGCCTCCACAGTCACCAGACCTGAACCCAATCGAGATGGTTTGGGGTGAGCTGGACCGCAGAGTGAAGGCAAAAGGGCCAACAAGTGCTAAGCATCTCTGGGAACTCCTTCAAGATTGTTGGAAGACCATTCCGGTGACTACCTCTTGAAGCTCAACAAGAGAATGCCAAGAGTGTGCAAAGCAGTCATCAAAGCAAAAGGTGGCTACTTTGAAGAACCTAGAATATACAGTAAGACATATTTTCAGTTGTTTCACACTTTTTTGTTAAGTATATAATTCCACATGTGTTAAAATTCATAGTTTTGATGCCTTCAGTGTGAATGTACAATTTTCATAGTCATGAAAATACAGAAAAATCTTTAAATGAGAAGGTGTGTCCAAACTTTTGGTCTGTACTGTATATATATATATATATATATATATATATATATATATATATATATATATATATAAAAACAAACATTCTCTCAATTTAACAGGAGACACTGAAATTGTATTTTCTTACCTCAAGGGTCAGATGGTTGGAAAGGGAACATTTCCAGAGCTTCTACAGTCAGGTGTTGATTTTGCATCATTACTGAAAAGTGGAGAAGAAGAACAGTCCCCAACCCAAGATGGACAACTAATAAAGCCATCCAGGAACCGAACCTTCTCCCAGTCATCAGTCTGGTCCCAAGACTCCTCTGCACAGTCACAGAAGGAAGGGGCCACCGATGCCCTGCCAGTAAGCAAAGAATTGCTATTTCTGCTTTTGTGTTGTAGTTCTGAGGCCTACACAGTTATAATGTGGTATCATTGGATTTCACTGGTGTCTTTTCACTTTCGTCTTCTCCTCATTACATTAGACGGAGCCTGTTCTGACAGCAGTTCAGGAGGAGAGTCGCTCGGAGGGAACTGTTGGTTTCAAAGTATACAAGAAATACTTTCTTTCTGGATCCAGCTACTTTATGCTATTTATCCTTTTTCTGCTGAACATCTTTGCGCAGGTATGTTGTTGTCTGGCTTTTAAAGAGGGTAAATGGCACCTATGGAAATGTTACCAGGAGATCATGTCTTTTGGGTGGTTTTAGTCTTATGACTGCCAAATTTGTTTTATTCTTGAGCCTCTCCTCATAAGAACATATGACCAGCAACGGACACCGTGTCTCTCTGAGACCGGGCAGAAGGGAAAAAAGTTATTTTCTCTTTCAGCATCATCCTATTTCTGTTTCCCACCGATTACTTTAGAAGGCCACGTGCACACTTCGAGTTTTTGCTCAGTATTTTACATCAGTATTTGTATGCCAAAATCAGGAGGGGTGTGATAAATACAGAAGTGGTGTCTTACAAATTCCGATGTCAAAGACTGACCAAATACTGATAATATGAACGTGGCCTTATAGTTAGAATAATGTATTGTGGCCAATAGAAAAATCCTATGCCACATTTACACTAGAACTTTACATGATGTAACTGAAATATGCCTTTCTTGTAAATTGACTAATAAAACAATCTCTTGTTTAGATTTGGCTGTATTACTGTTGATACATTGTATTGTATATCTGCCTTTAGGTGACATATGTTTTACAAGACTGGTGGCTTTCTTATTGGTAAGTTTTCAGCATAAGAACTTACTAAACAAATTGTATAAATTGGATTCTGTTTGAAAATGATACTTTGGGAACCTTGTCTCTCGCTAAAACCACTTAGGTGCTGCAGTTGCTATGAGATGTGGCGTCTAAGGGGTTAAAGCGACATGATCAGCATCCGCTTCATACCCTGCTGTTACTGCAGGATGTCAGCTGTAGGTTTATACTGCTGTGTGTGAACTACTTGCTACCACCACCCTTAATTTATAACCTGGTGCAGAATTGGGTTAAATAGCTTTGATAGAAATGGAGCTTGAAGTTGCTAAGAGAGCTGCCAAAACATAAAAACGTGCAGATATTAATAAATCAGAAGTTTGAGAAGCAAAGCATAGGTTTCACATTTTTCTGTATTTTTGTAGCCATTTTTACTAAGGGTACATGAAGTGCAGCCATGTATTTTGCTTAGAATTTGTTTTCTCAGAAACTTGGCAAAAAAATGTGAATGACAGCAAATGGAGATCTTGTAGATATTAAGGAAAAAAAAAACACCAGAAAGTTGCTAAACTATTTTCACTTAAAATCTTTAAAACCCTACTCTATATAAGAAGCCATATAGAAAAGAAGTCAGCCCTTGGCTGTTCTTGTGGATTTCTTGTCTTCATTTAATTATAAGGCCGGCGCCACACTGGCAGGTGTGATGCGAGTAAGTCGCACGACTTTCTCGCATCAACACCCGGCACAGCCGCCCGCTCTCGACCCGAGTGTGCGGCTGCATAGAAATACATGCAGCCGCACCTCGGGTCCGAGAGCAGGCGGCCGTGCCGGGTGTTGATGCGAGAAAGTCGTGCGACTTACTCGCATCAAACTCGCCAGTGTGACGCCAGCCTTAAAGGGATAAGTGTTGCATGGGAAAGTTGCGGTCAAATGAGGAAGAGTAAATTTGATAGGAAAAAAGCGTAAAATGTCCAATAAGCCTGAGACCTGGTAGTATGTGTCTATGTATATATAATATACAAGTCCTCATTGCATACAATAATTTAAAGGGAACCATGTTTTTGCCACCTACTGTGAGAACTGCATAATGTAGAGACAGAGATACTGATTCCATCGATGTGACACTTACTGTGCTGCTTGCTGCAGTTTTTATAAAATCATTGTTTTATCAGCAGGAGATTATCACTAGTAACCTACTGCTATGTAGTCTTCATATTCATGAGCACTGAATAATCCCACCTCAGCCACTTACTGGCCGTTTTTGCCTATGCACAGCTGACAATCAATGATGTGAGCAGGGTTTATACATAGCTCATCATTCAGAGAACTTGCAGATCTGCATCAGAGAAAAACAGTTTTGAATCAAAACTGCAGCACCCAAGAAAGTAAGAGATACACCACAGGAATCAATGGCTGTGTCTGACTGTGCAGGGACATGGTTGGATCATACCTCAGCTCCTGGGAGGGTGGAAAGCAAGAGAGTATACAGATAGTATCAGCTGTGATCCACTGCTCTGCTTTCTTTTGAAGTAAAACATTGTTTAAAAACATGCAGGAATGTTTTACGTCACAAAAGAATCAGCTGTGATTCCTTGCTGTCAAAGAATCAGCTGTGATACCTTGCTGTCTGTCTGTATACTCTTTTGCTCCCCCCTGCTCATGAGCTGTGGTACGATCAGACCACGTTCCTGCATGATGAGACACAGCCATACACAGCACACAGCAGGGACTCATTTAAGGATTATCTCAGCACAGGAACATTTTATATACACACATCCAATTGTGGATCTTATTATTATTCCAAAATGTATTGATTTAAATGAACATTTTCTGCATAGGAAAACAACTTTAAGGGCATATATTGTAAAACTTTAGCATGATAGCATTTATAATAATAATAATAATAATCTTTATTTATATAGCGCCATCATATTCCGCAGCGCTTTACAGTTTAACAGTTTCAAAACACAAGTCATAAGTAACAACGTTAAACAATACCATAATTAAAGCAAAATAAGCCGCCCCTGCTCGTGAGAGCTTACAATCTACAATGAGGTGGGGGAGATACAAAGTACAGGTGTGTATATACAATGGTGCATTTACAATGATGGTCCAGCCATCTTGGGGGAGTGAGGGATGGATGAAGATAGTGAATGGGCTACACACACACACACACACACACACACACACACACAACCACACACACTTTTTTAACATATAATGACTTTGAATTAGTGAATGTGATAGGCCGCTCTGAACAGATCTGTTTTGAGGGAGCGCCTGAAACCATGCAAATTGTGGATAGTCCTAATTTCCTGGGGTAGAGCATTCCAGAGGATTGGCGCAGCGCGGGAGAAGTCTTGGAGTCGGGAGTGGGAGGTACGGATTAGTGCAGAGGTTAGTCGAAAGTCGTTTTGCAGAGCGCAGCAGTCGGTTAGGCCAATAGATAAATGAGGGAGGAGATGTAGGGGGTGCTGCTCTGTGGAGAGCTTTGTGGGTGAGAACCAGTACTTGAATTGGATCCTATAATTGTCACGCTGTATGCAATATATTATATGTGATGACAGTAATCTATATCAAAAGGGCAACATACTATATAACATGCGCATAGATATATGATAACATAGAATTACTGACAGAATGTCCAGTGGGTCAATACGGAATCCGTTATATGCTGTCTCTGGCTAGAGGGTGACCGGGGTCTATGCTGACCCTAAACTGGGGTCCTAACTAATCCCTCTACCTGGAGGTACTGTTAAAGGTACAGAGGTCCAGGCCACCAGCGTAAACCCTGTCTCCTATCAATCCCTGCCAACTGTAATCTAGTCCTAAGAAGGACCCGATTACCACCAAAGGGAATGAACAGGTAACGGTTAATGAACAGAAAGACATACAAGAAAGACAAGAAATAAAGTAAATAAAGTCTTACATACAACACTCACACACAGTAGGAACACCTAAGGTCTCAGAGATAAACTATAAGCTATAAGAGTTAAAAAAACTAAGGAGCTCTTAGCTTAAGTATTCTCAGAACCGATCCAGTCTGCTAGACTACATGAAGGCTTTCACCGGCATCAAACACCCAGACTGGCAGGGATATAAAGGAAGCTAATTAGAACATAATCAAAAGCAGCCGGGCGAGGCTGGACCTAGTCTTAGCAAAGAGCTAGGTAAAATTAACTCTCTCATTACCAAACACAAAGTAACAGCAACTCAGCTGCGAGAAGTCAGAATGTGCAATCGCGACGATCCTCGGGCGATGCACCCATGACAGTACCCCCCCTTCTACGAGGGGCCTCCGGACCCTCAAGGCCAGGTCTGCCCGGGTAAGTTGTGTGGAAGGTCCGAACCAAATCGATCTGCGTTAACCTCCGACGCAGGGACCCACGTCCTCTCCTCAGGACCATACCCCTTCCAATGAACCAGGTACTGAAGGGACCGACGACTGAGACGTGAGTCAATGATTTTCGACCCATGAAATTCCACGTTATCATTGACCACCACTGAAGGAGGAGGTAGAGGTGACGGTATGACTGGTGCCACATACTTTTTAAGTAATGACTTGTGAAACACATTATGAATTTTAAACGTAGGAGGGAGGTCCAAACGAAATGCCACAGGATTAATTAGGAACTGATCCTGTACGGCCCGATGAATCTGGGACCCAACCTCCAGGAGGAAACTTTAATTTTTTAATTCCTGGTAGACAACCAAACCAGATCGTTCACCTTCAATCTAGACCAGAAACTTCCCCTATCAGCCATCCTTTTGTAACGGTTCCCCGTAACCTTCAGTCTTACCGATCTGGAACTAATCAGTCTCCCTGAAAGTCCCACAGGGGCGTCCCCTGAGCCCCCAATACCTCCCCTCAAGCTCAGAGCATACAGCTGACACTACAACTCCCCCCTGGGGAATAGGAACCGGATCATCCGTCCTCCCGGCCCTGGGAAAGTACGAGATAAGGCATCAGGAGCAACTTTATTGAGCAGTCATTTGCGCGATGAGGAGGTAACTCTTTACACCCCTCCTCTGAGAACATCTCCCAAAGTCCTCCAGAAAAGGAGACAAAGTCCTGGGCACAACCGCCCCGATGACCGTGCTCATGCATTATTCCTGCAAAATTCACCCCACTGGCTTATCTTTCCGGATTGCCAATCAATCACTGGGTTATGTTTAGCCAACCAAGGAATGTCCCAACACAATAGGAGTAGGTAGACCCTCCAACACATAACAAGAAACAATTGCTTTTATGTATTGCCCCTACCGAAGATCTATGTTATGACCAGCTTGTACCAAGCAACCTTGACCGAGAGTCTAGAATTAATAGAGACTATAGGGACCGGTTTGGGCAAAACACTCAGTTGCATACCATGCACCTGGGAAAACCCGAGCGTCCACCAGATTAGCCCCGGACCCACTATCAAGAAAAACAGAAATCCTCTCAGTTCTAGTACCAATCACCACCTCCCAGGCCCCGAGAAACTGAGAGGGATTTGGGGACGAAATACACACTCCCAGGTTAACTCCTTTGCTCAAAGAGGCCGGGATGGACACCCCCCAACAAAATGTCCCTCTCTCCCGCAAAAGAAACACCTTCTAGTCTTGCGGTGCACCGCCGGTTCCCTCCTACAAAAGATGTCCCTCCCAACTGCATGGGTTCCTCAGAACAGACCAGGGGAACCTCAGTATAAGGGACTTTTAGTATTTAGGTGGAGTCATCACGGGAGGCGGAGTTACCTCGCGTCTTCCCCGAATTCGTCTATCAATGTGAATAGCGAGGCCATAGCAGCCCCCAGTGATGGAGGAGAATCATACTGAGCAACACATCTTTTAATTTGTCAGACAACCCTTGACAAAAACTGGCTCCTAAGAGCTGGGTCATTCCACGAGTATCTGTTGCCCATCTACGGAACTCAGAAGAATATTCCTCCGCTGGACGATTTCCTTGCCGTATTTTACGTAACTTTGTTTCAGCAAGGGAAACTCGATCCGGATCATCATTACCAGCCCAGGGCAGTAAAAAATCGATCCATGACTGGAATCTGGGGAGCCCGGAGGAATAGAGAACGCCCAAGATTGAGGGTCCCCTTGTAAGAGCGAGATAACAATTCCCACCCTCTGCTCTTCACTCCAGATGACCGAGGCCGCAGCCGAAAGTACAATTTACATGCCTCCCGGAAAGTAAAAAATTTTGTCCCGCCCACCAGTGAACCTGTCCGGAAAAGGCAACCTTAGGTTCAGATCTGGTTTGCTCCGGGGGGGACAGAACCTTGGACTTAATGTCTGCCAACTCCATTGGACAACCCTGCAACTGCCGGGCCAGCTGGGCTACTGGATCCATGACAGCTGGGGGAATCTTTAGTATGGGCCGGTGAAAATGTCACGCTGTATAGCAGATATATTATGGATGACAGTAATCTATATCAAAAGGGCAACATACTATATAAAAATGCGCATAGATATATGATATACATAGAATTACCTGACAGAATGTCCAGTGGGGCAATACGGAATCCGTTATACGCTTTTCTCTGGCTAGAGGGTGACCGGGGTCTATGCTGACCCTAAACTGGGGTCCTAACTAATCCCTCTACCTGGAGGTACTGTAAAGGTACAGAGGTCCAGGCCACCAGCGTAAACCCTGTCTCTATCAATCCCTGCCAACTGTAATCTAGTCCTAAGAAGGACCCTGATTAAACCACCAAGGGATGAACAGGTAAGGTTAATGAACAGAAAGACATACAAGAAAGACAAGAAATAAAGTAAATAAAGTCTTACATACAACACTCACACACGTAGGAACACCTAAGGTCTCAAGATAAAATATTAAGCTATAAGAGTAAAAACAACTAAGGAGCTCTTAGCTTAATATTCTACAGAAACCGATCCAGTCTGCTGACTACATGAAGCTTTTCACCGGCATCAAACACCCGACTGGCAGGGATATAAAGGAAGCTAATTAGAAATAATCAAAGCAGCCCGGGGGAGGCTGGACCTAGTCTTAGCAAAGAGCTAGGTAAAATTAACTCTCTCATTACCAAACACAAAGTAACAGCAAACTCAAGCTGCGAGAAGTCAGAATGTGCAATCGCGACGATCCTCGTGGCGATGCACCCATGACAATAATGAATGGGCAGCCAGTGTAAGAACTGGCGAAGAGCGGACGCGTCCGAGTACGATTAGCCAGATGGATGACCCTGGCTGCTGCATTAAGGATGGACTGGAGAGGGGATAGTCGAGTAATTTTGGGGCCAAGTAATAGAGAGTTGTAGTAGTCCGGCGGGAGTGGATCAATGCTACAGTGAGGGTTTTTGTTGTTTCCATGGTGAGAAAAGGGCGGATTCTAGAGAGTTCTTTAGGTGTAGGCGGCAAGAGCAGGCAAGAGAAATTTTATATGGGAGGTGAAGGGAGATTGGTGTCAAACATAACACCCAGACAGCGAGCCTGCTGCCTGGGTGTTATTATGGTGCCGCCACGGAGAGGGAAATGTTCAGATTTAGGGAGGTTAGTAGACGGCGGGGAGCAGAAGAAGTTCAGTTTTGGAGAGGTTAAGTTTCAGATAGATAGCGAACATGATGTTGGAGACTGCGGACAGAAGTCGGTGGCGTTCTGTAGTACAGTGGGGGGAAGGTCGGGGGATGACGTGTATAGTTGTGTGTCATCAGCATAAAGATTGTACTGAAAGCCAAATCTGCGATGGTCTGTCCATTGGGGCCATGTAGAGCGAGAAGAGAAGTGGGCCAAACTGAGCCCTGGGGTAACGACAGTGAGAGGGAGAGGAGGGTTGACGTGG
>JARQOD010000002.1:204453845-204541372 GCA_033576555.1 Oophaga sylvatica
TGAAGTACAATATGTCACGAGAAAACAGTCTCAGAATCGCGCAGATCCGTTGAAGCGTTCCAGAGTTATAACCTCATAAAGAGACAGTGGTCAGAATTGTAAAAATTGGCCCTTTCATTAACGTGCAAACCACCCTTGGGGGTGAAGGGGTTAAAGGAAATTTACCACAAACAAAATTTCATTTTAATCCATAGCTCTTCGAATAATAACTCCACAATTGGATGTATTTACATAAAATGTTCCTGTGCTGAGATAATCTTATGGTCTGGTCATACCACAGCTCCTGGGCAGGGGGGTGAACAAAAAAAAGTATACAGACATTGCAGCATCAGATCGCAAATGATTCTTTAAAGTAAAATATTGTTTAAAAACAGGCAGGAAAATGTTTAACCTCACAGTGAGAATCAGCTGCGATCCCCTGCTATCCTGTCTGTGTACTCTATTTTGCTTCCTTCCTGCCCAGGAGATGTGATATGATCAGACCATGTTCCTGCACGGTCAGACACGGCCATTACACAGTACACAGCAGGGACACATTTATAAGATTATCTCAGCACAGGAACATTTTATTTACACACATCCAATTGTGGAAATTATCATTCCAAGAACTATTGATTAAAATGAACTTTTGTTTGTGGGAGAAACCCTTTAACTTTCATAAAAAAGGGTCTGACCTGGAAAGAAGAATAATTGTTATTAGGAAGAGATCACTTGACCTTACAGCTTTTTCTTCATCCTAATTTTTCAGGTGTGACTGCGGCTACCATTGTGTTTGGTTTTCTTCGGAGTTTGCTTATGTTTCAAGTTCTCGTCTCTGCTGCCCAGGCATTACACAACCAGATGTTCCAGTCACTCTTACGAGCACCAGTGTTGTTTTTTGATAGAAACCCAATTGGTAAGTTCATGCCATACCCCTTGTCTTTGTTTAACGTTTATTCTGGGAAATAACCTGTTTTTCCCCCTAAGGTCATTCTACACTACTTGATTATCCTGAATGAGCATTCCTAGGAAGTGAAGGAAAAAAAACACATGCTATATAAACAGGGCTCACCATAAATGATGACAAAATACATTTTATTGGAATAAAAAAATTAAAAACAGTTAAAAGTCAAATAATGGCATGAATAAGAAAAAGCCCATAATAAGGCCTAACCCCGCCTAATAAGCAACCATGGACCAATGCGCCCAATTATGATCTGTAAGTTACAGAAACAAAAAGAGATGGAGTATTTGCATGTGTCATCTACTGTAAAGACAACCTAAAGTATACAGGACAACATGCATGAACCAGGTTCTAGTATAAACCATATACAAGAAAGGGATCAGCAATATGTACGCATCCAAAATGCTAATATATATTGAACATATTCGTTAGCATCCCTAGGAACGCTTATTTAACAATGATCATGCAGTATAACCTGCTGCCGATCACCTGATAAATGAACAGAACACTTCTTCGTTCAGGTGAAATTCTATTTTGGGTGCACAAGCGATCGTCGTTCTCAGCAGCACATCCTTCAATGAAAACAGGACCTGTGCAGCTGAGAACAATGGAAACCTATGCACCCTGAACGAACGATCCATCACAGATCAATCCGTGCACATCTGAAGCACGGACTGCTAAAATTGGGCAATCTCTAATCCGGTCAAGGGTCATTATGACAAGAGCGTGAAGAGGTGAACTGTGAATTAATTTATTATGAATGGTTGATCCTTTGTTATCTGTTGTGTTTAGAATTGTTGACTTTCCTTATAATCCTGTCAGTGATGATAATGAGACTGCTAAAATGTCGTATCTAATATGAGGCATAGTGAACAGTGTGAAAATTGTATGATTTCTATATATTTTTTAATCCCTTCATGACTTTAGACGTACTCAGTATGTCTTGGTCGGTTGGTACATACAGACTTAAGACATACTGAGTACTTCCAGGCGATTATGTGCGCACAGAGGTTGCCGTGTGTCAGCTGATTCACTGCTACCGGCACTTTAATACTGCGATCGCGATTGATGACCGCATTTAGAAGGCAGGCAGGGGGAGGGAGCTCCCTGTGCCCTTCGATTGGTGTCATCGCTGGGGCTGATCGTTGCCACGGTGACCCGATGTCGTCATCCGGATCATCAGTCTACGGCAAGCCCCTTAGACCATGCGCAGAGCTCGTTCTCAAGGGCTTTTGTCAGTGCAGCACTGATCGTTACAATCAGCAGCCTGATTGCAGTAATATTCCATTGCAATGCACGATTATAACTGTGATCAGGCTGCTGAAAGTTAAAGTCCCACTAAGTTTAAGTCAAAAAAATAAAATAAATAAATATATTTTTTAAAAAAATCAGATAATAACAAAAATATTGTAGTGATACAAAAAGTAGAATAAATCGTGATCAAAAAGACGAATGTGTAAATAAGAATGTTATCTCTGATATCTCTGAAAACGTAAACCTGTCCCGCAAAAAACTGAGCTGTATGGTGGCTTATCAGTGGAAAAATAAAAAAAATTATAGTACTCAGAATATACAGTGCGGAAAGGAGGTATTTAGTCAGCCACAAATTATGCAAGTTCTCCCACTTAAAAAGATGAGAGAGGCCTGTAATTGACATCTTAGGTAGACCACAACTATGAGAGACAAAATGAGGAAACAAATCCAGAAAATCACCTTGTCTGATTTGGCAAGATTTCTTTTGCAAATTATGGTGGAAAATAAGTATTTGATCATTAACAAAAGGTCATCTCAATATTTTGTTATACTGTATATCCTTTGCTGGCAATGACAGAGGTCAAACATTTTCTGTAAGTCTTCACAAGGTTGGCACACACTGTTGGTGGTATGTTGGCCCATTCCTCCATGCAGATCTCCTCTAGAGCAGTGATGTTTTGGGCCTGTCGCTGGGCAACACAGACTTTCAAATCCCTCCAAAGGTTTTCAATGGGATTGAGATTTGGAGACTGGCTAGGCCACTCCAGGACCTTCATATGCTTCTTACGAAGCCACTCCTTCACTGCCCTGGTGGTGTGCTTGAGATCATTATGATGCAGAAAGAAGACTCATCCACGTTTCATCTTCAATGCTCTTGCTGATAGAAGCAGGTTTGCACTCAAAATCTCACGATACATGGCCCCATTCATTCTTTCATGTACAGGGATGAGTCGTCCTGGTCCCTTTGCAGAGAAACAGACCAAAAGAATGATGTTGCCACCCCCATGCTTCACAGTAGGTAGGGTGTTCTATAGATGCAACTCAGCATTCTGTCTTCTCCAAACACGACGAGTTTTGTTTCTTTTTAAATCAGATCTTTTTTCGTGAAAAAGAAACCATGGTTACATACACTTTCCAATGCTAACAGCACATATCAGATACAGCATATATATCAAGTCCATACAGAATTATTAGGTTATACTTTTTCCATGTAACCAATTTACCGTCCCTCCTATCCCCCCTTCCCAACTCCCAACGCCTTACCAGAGAATCTCGTCTCTATGTCCATACACTCCCATATTCCATTACGTTTGAGCATTAGTATGACGTTACCACTAGAAATTGCTACCGTAGAAAAATTCTATCTTTAATCAGCTGAGCAGATGGTAATCCTGGAAAATCTAGCCATGGTCCCCATATCCCTTCATACTTACGCATCGCATTAAGTTTCATACACACTCCTTTCTCCCACCAGATATTATTGTTAATCCTCCCCTTCAATTCCTTCGGGGGTCGTGAGTCCAGCCAGTGGAATGCTATAAGTTTTCTTGCTTGGAATAAAACTCTGCCAATGACTATAGCCAGGTGTGACTCCGGGTCAGTGCCATCCTCCAGTAGCCCCAGCACACATACATGAGGATCTACTGCGAGTTGTATCCCAGATACTTTATCCACCAGAGAAAGAACCCCCCTTCCAGTACGGGCCTATCTTTGGACATTCCCAAAACATAAGCAGTAGATGAGCTTCCCCACACTCACATCTAGGGCATTTTGCATCTGTTCACACTCCAATCTTATGTCGGAAGATGGGGGTCCTGTAGACTCTGTGAATCAGGTAGCTCTGGGAAAGTCTCTGGATTTTGCACGGTGACAACCTAGGAACATACAAGTTTTGTTTCTACCAAACAGTTCTACTTTGGTTTCATCAGACCATATGACATTCTCCCAATACTCTTCTGGATAATCCAAATGCTCTCTAGCAAACTGCAGACTGGCCCAGACATGTACTGGCTTAAGCAGGGGGACACCAGGATCTGAGTCCATGGCGCCGTAGTTTGTTACTGATGGTATCCTTTGTTATGGTGGTCCCAGCTCTATGCAGGTCATTCACTAGGTCCCCCCGTGTGGTTCTGAGATTTTTGCTCACTGTTCTTGTGATTATTTTGACCCCACGAGGTGAGATCTTGCATGAAGCCCCAGATCAAGGGAGATTATCAGTGGTCTTGTATGTCTTCCATTTTCTTATTATTGCTCCCACAGTTGAGCATGGATTCCCATGGACGGAATAGTACGTCCAAGGCGATCAGCTGCGCTCCCGGGGGAGCGCAGCTAATCGCCGCCGGGTGTCAGCTGATTATCACAGCTGACACCCGGGACTGTGTGTCAGGAGCGGTCACGGACCGCTCCCGGCACATTAACCCCTGGCACACCACCATCAAATATGGGCACAGGGGCACAGGGGAGCGTGCAGGGGATGTGATCGCGCTGTTCTGAGGGCTTCCTCCCTCCCAGGACCCGGATCCAAGATGGCCGCCGGTCCTGCAGGGAGGCGGCTTCCTCAGTGCCTGCTGAGAGCAGGCACTGAGAAGCCTGCAGCACTGCCAGAGCGATCGCTGGTGTGACAGAGTGCTGTGCACACTGTCACACCAGCGATCTCACCCTACATAGTGATGTCCCACCCTGGGACAAAGTATAAAAGTTAAAAAAATAAAAATAAAAAGTGTAAAAAAAAATTCCCCCCAAAAAAAAAATATTCCCCAATAAATTCATTTATTCCTGTAAATAAAAAAACAAAACAATAAAAGTACACATATTTGGTATCGCCGCGTCCATAACGACCCCCCCTATAAAACTGTCCCACTAGTTAACCCCTTTAGTGAACCCCTTAAAAAAAAAAACAAAGCAAAAAATCAATGCTTTATCATCATACCGCCGAACAAAAAGTGGAATAACACGCGATCAAAAAGACCGATTTAAATAAACACGGTACCGCTGAAAATGTCATCTTGTTCCGCAAAAAATGAGCCGCCATACAGCATCATCAGCGAAAAAATAAAAAAGTTATAGCTCGCAGAATAAAGCGATGCAAAAATAATAATTTTGTATATAAAATTGTTTTTATTCTATAAAAGCACCAAAACATAAAAAATGATATAAATGAGGTATCGCCGTAATCGTACTGACCCGAAGAATAAAACTCCTTCATCAATTTTACAACACGCGGAACGGTATAAACGCCTCCCCCAAAAGAAATTCATGAATTGCTGATTTTTGTTCATTCTAACCTCCCAAAAATCAAAATAAAAAGCGATCAAAAAATGTCACTTGCTCAAAAATAGTACCAATAAAAACGTCAACTCGTACCGCAAAAAATAAGACCTCACATGACTCTGTGGGCCAAAATATGCAAAAATTATAGCTCTCAAAATGTGGTGATGCAAAAACTATTTTTTGCAATAAAAAGCGTCTTTTAGCGTGACAGCTGGCAATCATAAAAACCCGCTATAAATAGTAAACCAAACCCCCTTTATCACCCCCTTAGTTAGGGAAAAATAATAAAATTAAAAAAATTTATTTATTTCCATTTTCCCATTAGGTTTAGGGTTGCGGCTAAAGTTAGGGTTAGGGTTGGCGCTAAAGTTAGGATTAGGGTTAGGGGTGTGTTAGAGTTAGGTTTGTGGTTAGGGTTATGGTTAGGGTTGGGACTACGGTTAGGGGTGTGTTGGGGTTAGGGTTGGAGTTAGAATTGGGGGTTTCCGCTGTTTAGGCACATCAGGGGCTCTCCAAATGTGACATGGCGTCTGATCTCAATTCCAGCCAATTCTGCGTTGAAAAAGTCAAACGGTGCTCCTTCACTTCTGAGCTCTGCCATGCGCCCAAACAGTAGTTTACCCCCACATATGGGGTATCAGCGTACTCTGGACCCCAGGAGTTATTGTGCAATTTGTCCTATTTCTTCTGTTACCCTTGGGAAAATAAAAAAACTGGGGGCGAAAATATCATTTTTGTAAAAAAAAATGATTTTTTTGTTTTTACGGCTGTACGTTATAAACTTCTGTGAAGCACTTGGGGCTTCATATCGCTCACCACACATCTAGATAAGTTCCTTGTGGGGTCTATTTTCCAAAATGGGGTCACTTGTGGGGGTTTCCACTGTTTAGGCGCATCAGGGGCTCTCCAAATGCGACATGACGCCCCCAGACCATTCCATCAAAGTCTGCAATCCAAAACATCACTACTTCCCTTCCGAGTCCTGACGTGCGCCCATACAGTAGTTTTCTCCCACATATTGGGTATCAGCGTACTCAGGACAAATTGGACAACAACTTTTGGGGTCCAATTTCTCCTGTTATCCTTGTGAAAATAAAATATTGGGGGCGAAAAAATCATTTTTGTAAAAAAAAAAAAGGATTTTTTATTTTTACGACTGTACATTATAAACTTCTGTGAAGCACTTTGGGGTTCAAAGTGCTCACCACACATCTAGATAAGTTCCTTGTGGGTCTATTTTCCAAAATGGGGTCACTTGTGGGGGGTTTCCGCTATTTAGGTGCATCAGGGGCTCTCCAAATGCGACATGACGCCCCAGACCATTCCATCAAAGTCTGCAATCCAAAACGTCACTACTTCCCTTCCGAGCCCCAACGTGTGACCATACAGTAGTTTTCTCCCACATATTGGGTATAAGCGTACTCAGCACAAATTGGACAACAACTTTTGGGGTCCAATTTCTCCTGTTATCCTTGTGAAAATAAAATATTGGGGGCGAAAAAATCATTTTGAAAAAAAAAAAAGAGATTTTTTATTTTACGCTGTACTTATAAACTTCTGTGAAGCACTTTGGGGTTCAAAGTGCTCACCACACATCTAGATAAGTTCCTTGAGGGGTCTAGTTTCCAAAATGGTGTCATTTTTCGGGGGTTTCCACTGTTTAGGCAGATCAGGAGCTCTCCAAACACGACATGGCATCCAGCCAATTCTGCGTTGAAAAAGTCAAACGGCGCTCCTTTTCTTCCATACTCTGCCATGCACCCAAACAGTGGTTTACCCCCACATATGGGTTATCAGCGTACTCAGGACAAATTGCACAATAACTTTTGGGGTCTTGTTACCCTTGGGAAAATAAAAATTGGGGTGAAAAGATCATTTTTGTGGAAAAAATATGATTTTTTAATTTTACGACTCTACGTTATAAACTTGTGTGAAGCACTTGGGGGTTCAAATTGCTCACCAAAGATCTAGATAAGTTCCTTAGGGGGTCTAGTTTCCCAAATGGGGTCACTTGTGGGGGGTTTCCACTGTTTAAGCACATCAATGGCTCTCCAAATGCAACATGGCGTCCAATCTCAATTCCAGCCAATTTTGGTTGGAAAAAGTCAAATGGTGCTCCTTCCATACCGAGCTCTGCCGTGCGCCCAAACTGTGGTTCCCCCCCACATATGGGGTATCAGCGTACTCAGGACAAATTGGACAACAACTTTTGTGGTCCAATTTATCCTGTTACCCTCGGGAAAATAAAAAATTAATGACTAAAAGATAATTTTTGTGGGAAAAAAATAGGATTTTTTATTTTCATGCCCGGGCATTATAAACTTGTGTGAAGCACTTGGGGGTTCAAAGTGCTCACCCAAGATCTAGATAAGTTCCTTAGGGGGTCTAGTTTCCAAAATGGGGTCACTTGTGGGGGGTTTCCACTGTTTAGGCTCATCTGGGGCACTGCAAACGGAACATGACCCCCATCAACGTCTGCATTCCAAAACGTTACTACTTTCTTTCCAAGCCCTGACGAGCGCCCAAACAGTTCCCGCCCCCCCACATATGGGGTATCAGCGTACTCAGGACAAATTGGCCAACAACTTTTGGGGTCCCATTTCCTTGGGAGAAATCAAAAATTTAGGACTAAAAAATAATTTTTGTGGAAAATTCTTTTTTTTTTTTTTCACACCCAGGCATTATAAACTTTTGTGAAACACTTTGGGGTTCAAAGTGCTCACAACAGATCTAGATAAGTTCCTTAGGGGGTCTAGTTTCCAAAATGGTGTCACTTGTGGGGGGTTTCCACTGTTTAGGCACATCAGGGGCTCTCCAAACGCGACATGGCGTCCAATCTCAATTCCAGCCAATTTTAGTTTGAAAAAGTCAAACGGCGCTCCTTCCTTTACGAGCTCTGCTATGTGCCCAAACAGTGGTTTTCCCCCACATATGGGGTATTGGCGTACTCAGGAGAAATTGCACAACAACTTTATCTGTCCATTTTCTCCTTTTACCCTTGTGAACATAAAGAAAAGTTTGTAAATATAATTTTTGTGACTAAAAAGTTAAATATTCATTTTTTCCTTCCACGTTGCTAAAGGTCCTGTGAAGCACCTGAAGGGTTAATAAAATTCTTGAATGTGGTTTTGAGTACCTTGAGGGGTGCAGTTTTTAGAATGGTGTCATTTTTGGGTATTTTCTGCTATATAGACCCCTCAAAGTGACTTCAAATATGAGGTGGTCCCTAAAAAAAATGGCTTTGTAAATTTTGTTGTAAAAATTAGAAATCGCTGGTCAACTTTTAACTCTTATAATTTCCTAACAAAAAAAATTTTGGTTCCAAAATTGTGCTGATGTAAAGTAGACATGTGGGAAATGATATTTATTAACTATTTTGTGTGACAAATTTCTCTGTTTTAAGGGAATAAAAATTCAAAGTTTGAAAATTGCAAAATTTTCTAAATTTTCGCCATATTTGCGTTTTTTTTCAAAAATAAGCGCAAGTTATATCGAAGAAATTTTACCACTATTATGAAGTACAATAAGTCACGAGAAAACAATCTCAGAATCACGAAGATCCGTTGAAGCGTTCCAGAGTTATAACCTCATAAAGAGACAGTGGTCAGAATTGTAAAAATTGGCCCGGTCATTAACGTGCAAACCACCCTTGGGGATGAAGGGGTTAATTTTTACAATAAACTAAGGTCCATTTTTCCTATTAGCCCTTAGAAAAATTAAAAAAGTTTTGGGCTAAAACAACATTTTAGTGGTAAAAATGTAATTATTCATTCTTCTCGCCCAATAGTATAAAAATCTGTGAAGCACGTGTGTTGTCAATATAATCGCTGCATAAAAATTAAAGGGCATAAAAATTAAAAGTTTGAAAATTGCAAAATGTTGTAAATTTTTGCCAAATTTCCGTATTTTTTTTGACAAATAAATGCAAGTCATATCGAAGAAATTTTGCCACTGTCATGAAATGTGTCAAAGTTGAAGCGTTCCAGAGTTATTATCTCATCGATTGACAGTGGTCAAAATTGTAAAATTTGGCCTAGTCATGAAGGTGCAAACAGGCTTGGGGGTTAAGGGGTTAAAGATCATGATTAGGGTTTAAAAAAGGGTAAAAAATGTACATAACTTTTTTAGGGTTTCCATCTTTACGGACATGCAGGACTGAAAGTTGAATAAAATACCTTGATATCTCTAATCCAATGTCTTATTCAAGAGAAAGCCACGTTTTTTTTTTAAATCTAGTCTGTTAAGCTGTATATGCCGGACACAGATCTCCCTGAGAGTTTGCCTCCAGAGCTTAAATTAATTAAAAGGAGTTTTTACCAGTGTGAGACATGTAGTGACTTACAGTTTGCTCTCTTCATCTCACTGCAGAGCTGTGCCTGATGACAATTCATACAGTACAGCAGAGCTGTTTCATTACAAATACATCTGTAGCTGCAGCTCTCTTACAATAATGCTGTCAGGCCTGCTACAGAGTTTTGCCTCCTTACAAACACATCTATCAATTCTCTTATAGTACTGTTGGCTCAGCTGTACTGCCCTTCCCACCACAGTGGCTGCCTGTGACATGGAAGCTGAGGAAGTGTTAGTTGTAATCAGGCACAGCTCTGCAGCTCAGCTGACATCACTAACACTTCTTTAACTTTCATTTCACAGGAAGCCAGTGTGGGGGAGGGCAGCACCGCTGAGCTGAAAGCACCATGAGAAGAGTGCTAAACCTGCAGATGTGTTTGTAATGAAACAACGTTCAGTTCTGCTGTACTTTGTTAGTTGTAATTGGGCACAGCTCTGCATTGAGATCAGCAGAGCAGACTATCAGTTATTACATCTTACACTGGTAACGCCTCCTTTTATTTAAGATAAGCTATGGAGGCAGACTCTCGAGTAGATCTATGCCCTGCCCTTAGATCTTAACAGCTCATTTACATTTAAATTTTTTTTTCTGGAATAAGACTTTGAATCGCAAATATCAAGGTATTATTTTATTAAACTTCCTATGACCTGCGTGCCCATATAGAAGGCTTTAGAGGGCTGATCCTTCTGACAGATTCCCTTTAACATAAAAACCTGCAATAAATAATAGGTCTTTTTGTGAAGTCACATTCGTTCTAAGACGTTAAGAATACTGGTTGACATGTGCTTCTCTAGACCTTTCGGAAGAATGACATTATTAATCGCATTCTTTGTCTTGTTTGTTTGGAAGTCTTTGTTGTGTAAAGAGTAACACATATATGCCTTTAGCTAGATTGTTTCTTGTACCTGCTGCCTTTTGTGTTCTGAAGTGTCAACAGAACTAAATATCAAAAGCAGTTTTCCGCCTCTGACCTCTGTCATTTCTTATTTGGCTATGTAATTTTCCTCAGCTCACCTGAATCCCTTTAGGGTACAAGAGTCTGAAAATAGACCTCTCATTTAGTCCGAGACACTTCTTGTCTTAGCTTGCTTTGTCTGCTTCATGAGAACATAAAGGGAGTATGTCCCCAGGTTTGTAAAGTAGCAGCAGACTCTGATTCCAGTGCTGGCTCACTTACTGCACCCAGCTTCTGACTGCCAGAAACAGACAGGGCAACACGGACCCGGTGATGCATCTGCTCTAGGAATATTTGGCTCCAGACTTTGTCTTGGATTCGTCACTCTTTCTTAACTAGACCTCACCCGCTGGGAGAGAGAAACTGAGCATATTACACCAGAACTACGGTTGCGCTAAAAAGTTGTATATTTACATACCATGTACCACATGTGATATATGTTTTAGACACATTTCAGAATATTCTCATTAGGGAGTTTTGAAGACTTCCGAGAAAAGTAGTTGTAGCTAAATGGAATAGCAAATTACTGCAGATTTATTAATGATGTGCCATTAATTTGGCATAAAATTGTGGTGTAAAGTAGCTGTCGTGTTGGTACGCCAAGTGACTGTCTCACCCTTTACATGGCATCCACCTACTTCTCTAGACATCCGCTGGGGCGGACTCGGAGAACCGAGCCTGCTCTATTCCCGTGGGTGCCGGCTGTTTACAACACTAGACACCCATGGAAAATTGGTGCAATTTCAGCTGGTTCTGATTGCAGCAATATAACCCCTTACATACCTGTATGCAAAGCGACCATTGCATCTCAGTTGGTTAGACAGCGAAGCCCCAATTCAGATCTTTGCTTTGGGGCTTCTGATTTCTATGTACACCCATGCAGATGGCATAATGCAAGACAGCTAACATCCAGCAAGATGACCCATCGCACAGAGGGCACCACAGTGACAAATTTAGCTCAGTTTCTGCCTGGCTCATTTGATTTTATACTGTTGTCAAAATAAAGGACAATATTAATAGATCTCCCCCGTTGGTTCATACCATAGTGAGCATGCTTTACATTAGTCATGTGATTATTATCTTCATTTTTTTCACCTGATCCTAAATAACATGGGGGGTGAACATGTCCCCTGTCTGACTGTAATACTCAGTACTGTACGGTATCATAAAAATGGATCAAAATGTGCTATAATTACAATTGTCATCAGTGTTACAGCAATAAACGTGTGGCTCACATCTGTCAGTGTATTTTCCTTCCTTTGTTCTTGCTGTATTTTATTGCAAAAATTCTTATCTGCTGAGTAGTGTTTATTAATAAATAAATTATTAACCATTTGTGCCTTACGCGCCACCTTCAAAGAGTAGAGTGAAATCTGGGAATGGTTTGATACACTTGGCCAGGATTCAGACAGATTTATGAAATGTAACTTTTTAAAAAAGTTGCAAATAAAAGTATCTAATGAAGAAAACATATACATCTCTACTCCACGCAAAGTACAGCACAGAAATAGTGCCAGAATGGTAACCAGTGTGAAAGTTGGTGAGAATTTATCCAGCATTGGTTAATAAATTAACCTAGTTTTAACCTAGACATTGGCTAAAATGACAATCTTTCATAATTCTGATGCCTTTTCTTGTATTTTGTTACATTCAGTTCAGGAACTATTGTTGTAAGATTTGAACTAAAGATTTTAAAAGCCAATATGTAGGTGCTAAAGAGAAATAACCCGGCAGGGTGGTGTTCTGAGCTATTATCGTGGGTGGTCCCAGGCACAAGCTGTCATGTCTAGTGATGAGCGAGTATACTCGGGTGTCCTCCGAGTATTTTGGATTTAGTTTTTGTCGACCGCAGCTGCATGATTTGCTACTGCTAGACAGCCTGAATACATGTGGCGATTCCCTAACAAACAAGCAATCCTCACATGTATTATTCTCTATAGGTCTGAGGAAGAAAGTCGGGAACGTCGTTCGCCTATCTCCAGCAGCCCCTGGTCAATGAAGGTGCAAGAGGTATCCATGTGCAGGTCCTGCTCCAATGCGATGGGGCAGAGTAGAGCTCCATTCTTGGAATAGGTGGGGTTCCTGGTGATTGTACCCTTGCTGATACATAACTAATTGTCTGACCTGTGAATCCATCTTTTTTATAATGCAGTGTGTGTGTATATAAACTTAAAGGAGATGTCCTTTATTGGACAACCCCTTAGGGCAGCATGGTGGCTCAGTGGTTAACACTGTTGCTTTGCAACAACAAATCCCATCAGGACAACATCTTCAAGGAGTTTGTATGTTCTCCATGTGTTTGCGTGGGTTTGCTCCAGGTGCTCTGGTTTCCTCCTGGTTCTCTGGTTTCCTCCCAGATC
Source organism: Oophaga sylvatica (assembly GCA_033576555.1). Lineage (NCBI taxonomy): Eukaryota > Metazoa > Chordata > Amphibia > Anura > Dendrobatidae > Oophaga > Oophaga sylvatica. The sequence goes on from JARQOD010000002.1 coordinate 204,466,979, forward strand.
AAAAGACATACTGGTAGGAAATGTAGATTGTGAGCTCAGTGGGGACAGCGATGTCGATGTATGTAAAGCGCTGTGGAATATGATGCCTCTACATAAGCAAAGCATAATAAATAAATAAATGTCAACAGGATGAGGATGCCGCATAAACAATCTACACTTACCTCCACTTTCACCCCCACCACAGTCTCCTGTAATAAACAGTCATGTGACTTCTGCAGTGATAATACAATGTCAGTGGCTGCTGATTGGCCACAACGTTCACAATTACATCATACATGAGGACAGATATACTTAGCTTCCGTGCATGGACTATTACAGCAATGTTGGTGCTGGCTCTCCAGGGGCTTCCGTGACAATGTTATGTCACACAAGCCCTGCAGCCAGTTAGCAGCCCCTTCCCTATGACCCCTTTTGGTCCTGGAAGTTAATGTGTGCTGCTGCTGCTGCTCTTACTTCCTCAGCATGTCTGATATGTCCGAAGGAAGTGAGAATGAAGTGACTGCTGATTGGCTGCAGTGGTCATTGATTTTGTCAGGAGACTGGCAGGGAACACAGGGCTGAGAGTGGAAGATCTTCGCCAGTCTGGTAGGAAATATAGATTTTTTTTTTTAGATGCTGCATCTTGTGACCAATAGTAAATGGGTTTTTTGATAGTGGACCACCTCTTCTTCTTTTTAAAAAAGTGAAAGGAACATAAAGCTTTGTACTTGAGAGTCTGGAGATGTGTAAAGGAATATTGCCTTGTATAACGCTACTGTCTATAAGGAATAGAAGTGTTCTGATTTATTATTTCATCAGGAAAGTTCAGCCCCTGCATTTGTCCTGTTATTATTGGCATGCTCCAGGAGGTAAATGGAGCGAGTAAAGCTCCAGAGAATACTAATGTAAAAGCTGATATTATGTAGTATGTTTGCTATATTTACACTGACATTTTGCATGAATCCCTTGTTTTGCCATCTCACGGACACAAGAGGGCAGCATAGTTCAGTTAACCTGGTGTAAGCATCAGGCTGCGCATTGCACAGGGCGCACTAACATAGCCGCCTTCTTTTTCCTGGCCGCGTGATAATATATTACAACTCCAAGAAGTAAACTTAATTCCAGTTGTTCTGAGTCTTAGCTTCCTTCCGTTTCTCTGTAAGTAGTGAGATCGGAGGCATTCCCCTCGTGTGTCAGACACAGGCCATTTTATAGAAGAGTTTGCAGCAGTTTGAGCTCAGCGTAATTATAGAGTAATAACATTGCATTAAGTGTTAGCTCATGTCGTTAATACGCCTGACACAGTGCTTAATGACAATAAGCTATTTTGGAACATCTCTGCCTTTGTAGTTGGCTTTTACAATCTTGATATGACATTTACCACTATTATTATTATTATTCTCATCATCCAACACCAGCATATTAGTATCTTACTATTTATCTCATCTTGTTTCCATCCTAGCGTACAGTCTGATTTAATTAATACAAGCAGGGATGGGTGAGAATACAGATTTCAGGATTTTTATTTATTATTTTTATTTTTTATTTCCACAAATCAGAGCTTAGTTTCGAGTCCTGACTTCTACTTTTCTTATTACCATATTTTCTGATTTCCTTAATGATGGCAGAAGCTTGCATTATTCTTTACATCATGTGCGCTTCCCGGCTGAAAAACTTGGCACCTGTAGTTGTAACCCAGCGCACATTCACTCCGACCTAAGCCTGCCCGTATTCTAATTATAAGTGACTGGAGTCTTCCGAGACAAAAGGTTGCATCAGTCTGCTTTGTTTGTAGCCGCCGCACAATAACACCCTAAATATTTTTTTGGGTGATTGAACAGAACAGCTAATAACTCGGGTAGGTGTGTCAAAGGACGGCTGTGTGACTTAGCATGTTTGACAAACACCAGAATGTTTTCCTACATAAGCGGGTCTGTGTATTCCAGTCCTTATCAGGGTGTGATATTAAATGATATTTGAGTGGGTGTTGTTCGTTTGTGCCTGGTAGAATCATAAAAGCCCTTGTTACTTTTCAATAGCTTTCCAGTGGCCCAAGCCTAGATAACCCATTGTGTTCAGGCTGCTAACCTTTTTACAAACGGATTACTTTCGAAGAGTCAACACTGCGTTAGATTGTGTTGTGTGCATGCATTATCTGCCAGGATAACCCTAATGCATCCTTTACGGTCGTCTCACTTTGTCACAGTCGTCATAGACGTTGGCTCGATTAGCGAAACAGATGATCTTTTAAGTGTTGAAGTGTCCTCTGTTGTATGTTAGTTTTTTTTTATTGTTGATGAGAAGCATTTTTGTGAGTTCCTCCGGCTGCTTTTAGGTTCCTCTTCACAATCAGATGGTCCTTTACATCGTATATATGGGTTTTGGTTCTGTGTTTTTGGAAACGCGATAAATTGTGTGTGTTTTCTGTTCATTACTTCCGTGGCAGTGATACATTATGCTGCTCATTGGATAAAATAGATCTGATTAGATTTGGATACTTGAGCAGCAATTATTGATATGATCTGACATTTTCATTCTGACTTAAACAAAAGCTGCCACATATAAAGCCAACTGTACAGGAGCAAAAAGAATAAAATGCTTGCAGACTGGCAAACAATGTCTACCGTGAAGCCTTGGCTGCCGGCCAGTACTCCAAGAACCTTATTTTTAGATAATTCTATTTTTCTTTCCTCTAGTTACAGTACGATATTTTTCTAATCTTCCCGTAGAATACCATCAATGATTCTTTTCTATTTACACAGTCACATATTGTATCTCGGAGAAGCTGTATCAGATCGTGCCGCGCTACCATCAAGAGGGGGTTATTTCTCCGTTATTTGGGGCTGGTGTGTAAATACACTCGGTATACATAATGAAAAAATGCTACATCATCAATAAGAAGAAGATGTGTAAATAAAAAATTGTCTTTACCGACTGGAAGCATTCCTCTCATTCCGACTACAATGAGCAGTATGCTAAACCTGGTGCCGGTCTGGGGTATTCTTTGTATGAATTATTATTATTTATTATTATAGCGCCATTTATTCCATGGCTCTTTCCATGAGATTGAGCCCTGGAATATTCTTATGTGTGTTTGATTAATTTAATGTCACGTACCTTATTGAAAAAAAACTAAAAACTAAAAAAATAATAATCATTCCATATAAACACACCTTGATATAGATATAAGCCCTCTATTTGGAGCATTTAGTAACAATTTGCATTACTAGTTGTATTCTTTCCTCAATACTCCTAGATTGAGAGACTTCTCGTCCAGTCCTTTGACATATCAGTGTTTGTTACGTACTTTACAGACTAATGCCGGTGACAGCGCTGCCTGTATGGAGCCCATACTGATTCATCTGTGCCTGGGAAGCACAGTCTTATAGCTCCAGGTGCTGCAGAAGAGCCAGATATTTTCTTTCTTGTCTTTTTTTTTAGCAAATCATCATTACCATTCTCTTTTCATCGCAATTTTTGCCCTGATCCCATAATTGACTGCTTTATCTAAGACACAAAATATTGCCAGAGGATATACAATGAAAAATATTTTACAAGGTTCAGTATTGTGTTTTTCGTTTTTTTTTTGTCCCTAAAAATCAGCCAAAAATTATAAGATAAAGAGGATAATAATTAAAAAAATCTAAACTAAATCCATACAGGCAGAGGTATATAATGCATTTTCTGTATGTCGTGTGTAATCTCGCTGGTTTCTGCACTGCGGGGCTGATAGCTGCCCACGTTTCTCGACATTGCTTGCTGAGCCTCGTCTGCTGCTGCTTTCCTTATGCTTCATCTAGTGCAGTTTCATTTCATGAAATGTAAGAACCATTAATACAAAAAAAGTGAAACCGTTGTAATAATCATCATAAGACCAAGTTCACACATTCGATCTTCATCCAGAAAATAACAGACGATTTTTTATGTGTATTGTATCCTCACGCAATCAGTATGGCACCCCCAGTGCACGTCCAACCTAGTTTGCATGAAACATTCAAGCTTGATTTCTCAGAACTGGCTTTTTGGATTGCTAAAAAACAGGAATCCTCTTACTGTTGTGCCAGGACCTTTATAACCATTTGTTTCAATAGTCCTAGATTCCCTTTACACCAAGTACCCCCTACTCTAGTAAATAATATTGATGAACCATAAGGCTGCGTTCACATGAACAGCATTTGGTGATTTCTTTTTCATGTTGCAGTTTCTGCACCTAATTATAGGTAAATTAGGTTTTTTGAGTTTCAGTGCATTTTTTTACTTTTTTTTTTTACGCTGCAGTTTTGGCTCTACTTGGCATGTCCTGTTTTAAATAAACCTGCTTTGCTAGGGAAGTTTCCTGTTATAAAATTTTTATTGATATAGTCATGTGCAGATTACTTGTAATTTTTTGTGCTTTTCTGCTGAGGACAGTCACTCATAACGCATGCTTTTTTTATCTGCAAATTTTCCTCATCTCATTTTAGTCTATGGGGAAAATCTGCAAATATATTGTAATATACAGTATATGGGTATGTATATATAGCTCTGGCAAAAATTAAGAGACCACTTTCAAATGTTCAGTTTGTCTGATTTTTCTCTTTATAGGTATATTTTTGAGTAAAATGTAAATTGTTCTTTTAGTCTATAAACTTCTGACAACATGTCTCCGAATTTCCAAGCAATAAATTTAGTATTTTTTTTCTGACAAAGAAAAATGGTCAAAATTAAAAAAATAACCCAGTGATTTCAGACCTCAAATAATGCAAAGAAAACAAATTTGCAATCATTTAGAAACAGCAATACTAATGTTTTAACTCAGGAAGAGTTCTGAAATCAATATTTTGTGGAACAACCATGATTTTGAAAAACAGCTTTCATGCGTCTTGGCATGCTTTCCACTAGTCTTTCACACGGCTTCTGGCGCAAAAATGTAAGCAGATCTTCTTTGTTTGATGGCTTGTGACTACCCATTAACCTCTTGATTACATTCCAGAGGTTTTCAATGGGGTTCAGGTCTGGAGAATGGGCTGCCCATGACAGGGTTTTGATGTTGTGGTCTCTTAATTTTTGCCAGAGCTGTATGTATGTGCATATATGTGTGTATGTATATGTGTGTGTATATATGTGTGTGTGTATGTATATATATATATATATATATATATATATATATATATATATACAGTACAGACCAAAAGTTTGGACACACCTTCTCATTCAAAGATTTTTCTGTATTTTCATAACTATGAAAATTTTACATTCACACTGAAGGCATCAAAACTATGAATTAACACATGTGGAATTATATACTTAACAAAAAAGTGTAAAACAACTGAAAATATGTCTTATATTCTAGGTTCATCAAAGTAGCCACCTTTTGCTTTGATGACTGCTTTGCACACTCTTGGCATTCTCTTGATGAGCTTCAAGAGGTAGTCACCGGAAATGGTCTTCCAACAGTCTTGAAGGAGTTTCCAGAGATGCTTAGCACTTGTTGGCCCTTTTGCCTTCACTCTGTGGTCCAGCTCACCCCAAACCATCTCGATTGGGTTCAAGTCTGGTGACTGTGGAGGCCAGGTCATCTGACATAGCACCCCATCACTCTCCTTCTTGGTCAAATAGCCCTTATACAGCCTGGAGGTGTGTTTGGGGTCATTGTCCTGTTGAAAAATAAATGATGGTCCAACTAAACGCAAACCTGATGGAATACCGCTACAAGATGCTGTGGTAGCCATGCTGGTTCAGTATGCCTTCAGTTTTGAATAAATACCCAACAGTGTCACCAGCAAAGCACCCCCACACCATCACCCAACAGTGTCACCAGCAAAGCACCCCCACACCATCACACCTCCTCCTCCATGCTTCATGGTGGGAACCAGGCATGTAGAGTCCATCCGTTCACCTTTTCTGCGTCGCACAAAGACACGGTGGTTGGAACCAAAGATCTCAAACTTGGACTCATCAGACCAAAGCTCAGATTTCCACTGGTCTAATATCCATTCCTTGTGTTCTTTAGCCCAAACAAGTCTCTTCTGCTTGTTGCCTGTCCTTAGCAGGGGTTTCCTAGCAGCTATTTTACCATGAAGGCCTGCTGCACAAAGTCTCCTCTTAACAGTTGTTGTAGAGATGTGTCTGCTGCTAGAACTCTGTGTGGCATTGACCTAGTCTCTAATCTGAGCTACTGTTAACCTGCAATTTCTGAGGCTGGTGACTTGGATAAACTTATCCTCAGAAGCAGAGGTGACTCTTGGTCATCCTTTCCTGGGGCGGTCCTCATGTGAGCCATTCTCTTTGTAGCGCTTGATGGTTTTTGCAACTGCACTTGGGGACACTTTCAAAGTTTTCCCAATTTTTTGGACTGACAGACCTTTATTTCTTAAAGTAATGATGGCCACTCGTTTTTCTTTACTTAGCTGCTTTTTTCTTGCCATAATACACATTCTAACAGTCTATTCAGTAGGACTATCAGCTGTGTATCCACCAGACTTCTGCACAACAAAACTGATGGTCCCAGCCCCATTTATAAGGCAAGAAATCCCACTTATTAAACCTGGCAGGGCACACCTGTGAAGTGAAAACCATTTCCGGTGACTACCTCTTGTAGCTCATCAAGAGAATGCCAAGAGTGTGCAAAGCAGTAATCAAAACAAAAGGTGGCTACTTTGAGGAACCTAGAATATAAGACATATTTTCAATTGTTTCACACTTTTTTGTTAAGTATATAATTCCACATGTGTTAATTCATAGTTTTGATGCCTTCAATGTGAATGTACAATTTTCATAGTCATGAGAATACAGAAAAATCTTTGAATGAGAAGGTGTGTCCAAACTTTTGGTCTGTACTGTATATATATATATATATATATATATATATATACACAGCTCTGGCAAAAATTAAGAGACCACTGCACAGTTTTATAAAAATCAGCTTCTCTACTTATCTGACAGCCATTCCATTCCAGTGTCAGTTGAATTCCGACCAGAGTACACCTCATTCTACTTAATGTGCTTCTGATTAGGTGATCACCTGAATGTTATTTATTGAAGTAAAGTATAAAAAAAAACACTGCTGTGGTGTTCGCAATCCTCTTGCAATAGGACAAGCTGGATGGCAAAATAAGTGCTAGTAATATCCCTCAATTTTGGCTTTACTAGCAGAGGGATACAGTAAGCGTCAGTCGCCTCCATCCTTAAAATTTCTAAGACGGCAGTCCATTACAACAAGGTCTAGCAGCAGACATTGAGGACAACAAAGCTACAGACCGACAGAGGGCGAAAATGACTCTCCACTGACCGGGATGACCGTCATCTTCTTCGAATGTCACTCAGCAACTGCAGGATAACATGAAGTGACCTACAAAAGGAATGGCAGATGGGGTAAAGTGCACGCAAGAACAGTTCGTAATAGGCTCATAGAGGCAGGGCTCAAGTCATGTAAAGCGAGAAAAAAAGCCTTTCATCAATGAGAAGCAAAGGAGAGCCAGGCTGAAGTTTGCCAAAGACCATAAGGATTGGACCATAGAGGACTGGAGTAAGATAATCTCCTCTGATGAGTCTAATTTTCAGCTTTGCACAACACCTGGTCGTCCTATGAGTAGACGGAGACCCGAAGAGGCATACAAGCCACAGTGTCTTGCATCCACTGTGAAATTTGCTGGAGGATTGGTGATGATCTTGGGATGCTTCAGCAAGGCTGGAATTGGGCAGGTTAATCTTTGCGAAGGACGTATGAATCAAGCCGCATACAAGGCTATCCTGGAAAAACAGTTGATTCCTTCTGCTCAGGCAATGTTCCCCAACTCTGAGGACTGTTTTTTTCCAGCAGGACAATGCGCCATGCCACACAGCTAGGTCAATCAATGTGTGGATGAAGGACCACCACATCAAATCCCTGTCATGGCCAGCCATGTAATGTAATCAAGAGGAAGATGGATAGTCACAAGCCATCAAACAAAGAAGAACTGCTTAAATTTTTGTACCAGGAGTGGCATAAGGTCACCCAAAAGCAGTGTGAAAGACTGGTGGAAAGCATGCCAAGACGCATGAAAATTGTGATTAAAAATCATGGTTATTCCACAAAATATTGATTTCTGTACTCTTCCTGAGTTAAAACATTAGTATTGTTGTTTCTAAATGATTATGAACTTGTTTTCTTAGCATTATTTGAGGTCTGCAAGCACTGCTTTTTTTTTGTTATTTTGACCATTTCTCATTTTCTGAAAATAAATACAAAATTTATTGCTTGGAAATTCGGAGACATGTTGTCAGTAGTTTGTAGAATAAAAGCAATTTACATTTTACCTAAAAATATACCTATAAAGAGAAAAATCAGACAAACTGAAAATTTTGCAGTGGTCTCTTAATTTTTGCCAGAGCTGTATATATATTTGTATATTCTTACTAAAGAAATTGACTTGTTGCAGATTTTTTTTTGAAACGCAACGCAGGTCAGTTTATGCTGCGTAAAAAAAGCACAGCAGTCATAAGATTGCTATATATCCCATCCACTTTGCCAGAACTCGGAGACTCTGCCGTGGTCACCAACTGTCCAGAAATTTCAGGAAAGTCAATAAAAATTGGTCACTTTTTTTCTTCTGTCCATTAAAAGAAAAAAAGCTTCCATAATTATTTTGAACTTAAAGAAACTTCTACAGATTATTTACACTGTCACGATCATCACTGACGTCTACAGATCAGAATTTTGGGCTATAAACATGGATCACTTATAACCGTAATGATTTATTGTGGTTTTCCAATGTGTCCATAAAAAATATTGTCTGTGCGTGATGTTTTGATAGGCTGTCAAGGAAAAATAAAGTCAGGTTTGCGGTCCTGGACGCTGTCTTTTGTGCAACAAATATACACTGTGGTGTTGTGAATAGGCTGGAAATGAGTTCTGAGCAGAAGCTCCCTCTGGTGGTTACAAACGGTACTGGACAGTCCAGTGAAGATTGTGAGGATTGGGAATCAGGTGTTACTGACTGGTCTTATATAAGGGAGTCGCCTTCCCATCAGGGTTGCCGGTGATCAATTGTTCTGGTCTCAATCCTTGATTCCTGTTTCCTTGGTAGCCTGCTGTGTCGTGTCTGAATCTCCTGCTAACAGATAAGACATTTTCTTCTTTTTGTTTTAGTGCTAGATTTTTGCATTTTGTCCTGCACTTCTGTGGGGGCCTTCAGGGTCCCCTCTGGGGGCTTTTGCCCTCTCAGTTCAGTTCAGCCACTGATGTTTGTACATTTGCTTTTTCCAGTTTTTTTCAGTGGCTGCTGTTTTGATTTTGGTTACACAGAGAACTAATTTAGGTGGTAGAGGTCGTGTGATCTCAGGTGTTTTTTGAATTAGTAGAGTTGGTGCTTTTCAGGGTTTTTTGGGATTGCAGTAAGTGCCCTTCCTATCCTTTTCTATTTAGTAAGTTTGGGCCCCAACGTTTTCTCATACTATTTTCTGTCTGTGTCAGTATTTCTTCTTGTCTAACCGCCATTACATGTTTGGGGGCTTTCTATGTTCTTTGGGGATCTGCTCCGGGCAGAGAGCTTTCCTCTTTCTATCTTTAGGTGTAGTTAGTTTCTCAGGCTGTGACGAGGCGTCTAGGACCAACGTAGGAACGCTCCACGGCTGCCTCTAGTTGTGGTGGTTAGTCAGGGTACTGCAATCTCATAGTTTCCAACTGCTCTGGTGTATTTCCTTTTTTACCTGTACTCCTCAGTTACCGAAACATAACAGTATCACCGGCCTAACAAATTGAAAATTATATTGTACTCACAGAAGGGAAAAAAAGAAAATTTTGTTAAAGAAAAAAAAAAAGTCGTCAGAGATTTTTTTTTTTTTTTCCCTCTGTATCTCTGGGTGCTGGGGAGGATTTTTTCTTTTCTCTCAATGGAGTTTGCACAGTTGTCTGGCCGTGTGGATCAGCTTGCCACTGAAGTTCGGAGTATTGCTACCTATCTTGCTAGGTTGCCTGTTGTGGAACCTAGGATTCCCATGCCAGATTTGTTTTTAGGGGATTGAGCTAAGTTTCTGAATTTCAAAAATAACTGTAAATTGTTTTTTGCCTTAAAATCTAAGTCCTCAGGGAACGCAGCGCAGCAGGTTCAAATTGTCATCTCTCTCCTGCGCGGCGATCCTCAGGATTGGGCTTTTTCCCTGACACACTGGGGATCCTGTTTTGAGTGATGTTGATGCATTTTTTCAGGCTTTGGGGTTATTGTACGATGAGCCTAATATCACTGATCAAGCTGAAAAAACTTTGTTGGCATTAAATCAGGGGCTTGAGGATGCTGAGTTATACTGTCAGAGATTCCGTAGGTGGGCAGTCCTGACCAAATGGAATGACGACGCTTTGGCAGCTCTTTTTCGGAAGGGTCTGTCAGATAATGTAAAGGATGTTATGGTGGGATTCCCTGTTCCCTCTGGTCTTAATGATTCTATGTCATTAGCGATTCAAATTGACAGACGTTTGCGTGAGCGGAAAGGTATGCGTGGAATAATGTTGCCTTGTGAACCTGCTTCTGAATCCATGCAGTGTGATAGAGTGGTTTCTGGGGCACAGCGTCATGAATTTCGAAAGCGCAATGGGTTATGTTTCTACTGTGGTGATGCCTCTCATGCTATTTCATCCAAAAAAAGGCTGCACTCAAGCATACTAAAGCATGACAACATAGAATATATGAAATTTTGAATAGCAATATGGCTTTGGAATATAAGGAAAAATTTGAGACGCTTAGTATAAACATTTGGCCAAACATTTTAAAGCTCAACAACCATCGTCAAGGTGGTCTCAATTCTGTTGAGTCCCTAACCTAATGTGAACATACCTCTATTAGGCTGATATCTGAATTTCTGGGTGAATATGCACCTCTGTCAGCAATGCCTGCATTTATGGGTAAAGTAGGGAGCTGGTGTAATTAAAATCACCACCTGGTGGGAGCGGAGTGCTCGGTCAGCAAGCTAACATTCAAAAGACAAAAAACCTGACTGGCACCTTGACGATGGTTGTTGAGCTTTAAAATGTTTGGCCAAATGTTTATACTAAGCGTCTCAAATTTTTCCTTATATTCCAAAGCCATATTGCTATTCAAAATTTCATATATTCTATGTTGTCATGCTTTAGTATGCTTGAGTGCAGCCTTTTTTTGGATGTTTTACATGAGGGTAGCTCCCTTTGGTTTGCACCTAGTTCACATTAGTCTGGAAGTGCCAGTCAGGTTTTTTGTCTTTTGAATGTTAGCTTGCTGACCGAGCACTCCGCTCCCACCAGGTGGTGATTTTAATTACACCAGCTCCCTACTTTACCCATAAATGCAGGCATTGCTGACAGAGGTGCATATTCACCCAGAAATTCAGATATCAGCCTAATAGAGGTATGTTCACATTAGGTTAGGGACTCAACAGAATTGAGACCACCTTGACGATGGTTGTTGAGCTTTAAAATGTTTGGCCAAATGTTTATACTAAGCGTCTCAAATTTTTCCTTATATTCCAAAGCCATATTGCTATTCAAAATTTCATATATTCTATGTTGTCATGCTTTAGTATGCTTGAGTGCAGCCTTTTTTTGGATGTTTTACATGAGGGTAGCTCCCTTTGGTTTGCACCTAGTTCACATTAGTCTGGAAGTGCCAGTCAGGTTTTTTGTCTTTTGAATGTTAGCTTGCTGACCGAGCACTCCGCTCCCACCAGGTGGTGATTTTAATTACACCAGCTCCCTACTTTACCCATAAATGCAGGCATTGCTGACAGAGGTGCATATTCACCCAGAAATTCAGATATCAGCCTAATAGAGGTATGTTCACATTAGGTTAGGGACTCAACAGAATTGAGACCACCTTGACGATGGTTGTTGAGCTTTAAAATGTTTGGCCAAATGTTTATACTAAGCGTCTCAAATTTTTCCTTATATTCCAAAGCCATATTGCTATTCAAAATTTCATATATTCTATGTTGTCATGCTTTAGTATGCTTGAGTGCAGCCTTTTTTGGATGTTTTACATGAGGGTAGCTCCTTTGGTTTGCACCTAGTTCACATTAGTCTGGAAGTGCCAGTCAGGTTTTTTGTCTTTTGAATGTTAGCTTGCTGACCGAGCACTCCGCTCCCACCAGGTGGTGATTTTAATTACACCAGCTCCCTACTTTACCCATAAATGCAGGCATTGCTGACAGAGGTGCATATTCACCCAGAAATTCAGATATCAGCCTAATAGAGGTATGTTCACATTAGGTTAGGGACTCAACAGAATTGAGACCACCTTGACGATGGTTGTTGAGCTTTAAAATGTTTGGCCAAATGTTTATACTAAGCGTCTCAAATTTTTCCTTATATTCCAAAGCCATATTGCTATTCAAAATTTCATATATTCTATGTTGTCATGCTTTAGTATGCTTGAGTGCAGCCTTTTTTTGGATGTTTTACATGAGGGTAGCTCCCTTTGGTTTGCACCTAGTTCACATTAGTCTGGAAGTGCCAGTCAGGTTTTTTGTCTTTTGAATGTTAGCTTGCTGACCGAGCACTCCGCTCCCACCAGGTGGTGATTTTAATTACACCAGCTCCCTACTTTACCCATAAATGCAGGCATTGCTGACAGAGGTGCATATTCACCCAGAAATTCAGATATCAGCCTAATAGAGGTATGTTCACATTAGGTTAGGGACTCAACAGAATTGAGACCACCTTGACGATGGTTGTTGAGCTTTAAAATGTTTGGCCAAATGTTTATACTAAGCGTCTCAAATTTTTCCTTATATTCCAAAGCCATATTGCTATTCAAAATTTCATATATTCTATGTTGTCATGCTTTAGTATGCTTGAGTGCAGCCTTTTTTTGGATGTTTTACATGAGGGTAGCTCCCTTTGGTTTGCACCTAGTTCACATTAGTCTGGAAGTGCCAGTCAGGTTTTTTGTCTTTTGAATGTTAGCTTGCTGACCGAGCACTCCGCTCCCACCAGGTGGTGATTTTAATTACACCAGCTCCCTACTTTACCCATAAATGCAGGCATTGCTGACAGAGGTGCATATTCACCCAGAAATTCAGATATCAGCCTAATAGAGGTATGTTCACATTAGGTTAGGGACTCAACAGAATTGAGACCACCTTGACGATGGTTGTTGAGCTTTAAAATGTTTGGCCAAATGTTTATACTAAGCGTCTCAAATTTTTCCTTATATTCCAAAGCCATATTGCTATTCAAAATTTCATATATTCTATGTTGTCATGCTTTAGTATGCTTGAGTGCAGCCTTTTTTTGGATGTTTTACATGAGGGTAGCTCCCTTTGGTTTGCACCTAGTTCACATTAGTCTGGAAGTGCCAGTCAGGTTTTTTGTCTTTTGAATGTTAGCTTGCTGACCGAGCACTCCGCTCCCACCAGGTGGTGATTTTAATTACACCAGCTCCCTACTTTACCCATAAATGCAGCATTGCTGACAGAGGTGCATATTCACCCAGAAATTCAGATATCAGCCTAATAGAGGTATGTTCACATTAGGTTAGGGACTCAACAGAATTGAGACCACCTTGACGATGGTTGTTGAGCTTTAAAATGTTTGGCCAAATGTTTATACTAAGCGTCTCAAATTTTTCCTTATATTCCAAAGCCATATTGCTATTCAAAATTTCATATATTCTATGTTGTCATGCTTTAGTATGCTTGAGTGCAGCCTTTTTTTGGATGTTTTACATGAGGGTAGCTCCCTTTGGTTTGCACCTAGTTCACATTAGTCTGGAAGTGCAGTCAGGTTTTTTGTCTTCTCATGCTATTTCAGTCTGCCCTAAGCGGGGAAGACGTTTTGCACGCTCAGTTGTCTTGGGTAGTGTTCAGACTAAGTTTTTATTAACTGTTACCCTGATATGCTCTCTGTCCTCATTTTCTGCTCAGGCTTTTGTTGATTCTGGAGCAGCTATTAACTCTGATGGATTTTGATTTTGCTAAACGTTGTGGGTTTCCCTTGATACCCCTACAGAAGTCTATTCCCCTACTGGGGATCGATTCTACCCCTTTGGCTGAGAATAAACCTCAGTTCTCTACTCAGGTGATAATGAGGGTAGAACCTGATCATCAGGAGAGTTGCAAATTTTTGGTTCTGTATAATCTGCATGACATTATCATACTGGGTTTCCCTTGGTTACAGTCTCATAATCCTGTTTTGGATTGGAAATCGGTGTCTGTTACCAGTTGGGGCTGCCAATGTGTTAATACCAACACTCCTGTTTTTTCTGCTTCCCCCCAGGCTCAGGATGTTCCTGACTTTATGATTGATTTTTCTGATGTGTTTAGCGAAAGTAAATCTGCATCCTTGCCTCCCATAGGAGCTATGACTGCGCTATTGAATTAGTGCCTGGTAGTAAATTCCCTAAAGGTCGCCTTTTTAACTTGTCTGTACCTGAACATGACGCTATGCGGTCTTATATCAAGGAGTCATTGGAGAAGGGTCATATCAGACCATCCTCTTCACCCTTAGGTGCCGGTTTTTTCTTTGTGGCCAAAAAGGATGGTTCATTAAGGCCGTGTATTGATTATCGTCTCTTGAACAATATTACTGTGAAATATCAATATCCGTTACCCTTGATCTCTGACCTGTTTTCCAGGGTGAAAAACGCTACTTGGTTTACCAAGCTTGACCTCAGGGGGGCATATAACCTTATTCGCATTAAGCACGGGGATGAATGGAAGACGGCATTTAATACCCCTGAAGGGCATTTTGAGTACCTTGTGATGCCCTTTGGGCTCACTAATGCTCCTTCTGTCTTCCAGTCCTTCATGAATGACATTTTCAGGGATTTTGTGGATAAATTTCTGATTGTTTATTTGGATGATATCTTGATTTTTTCCAATGACTGGGACTCATGTAAAACATGTTCGGACTGTGTTCCAGATTTTGAGAGAGAATGCTCTGTATGTGAAGGGATCAAAGTGTCTTTTTGGCGTTCAGAGGATCTCATTTCTGGGATTCATTTTGTCCCCATCTGTTATTGAGATGGACCCGGTCAAAGTTCAGGCCATCTGTGATTGGGTCCAACCTACTTCATTGAAGGCTCTTCAAAGATTCTTGGGTTTTGCCAATTTTTATCGTAAATTTATTGGTAATTTCTCGGTTATTGTTAAACCATTAACTGATTTGACCAAAAAGGGTTCTGATGTGGTGAATTGGCCTCCTGAGGCAGTCCCTGCATTTCAGGAACTTAAGCAGAGATTCACTTCTGCTCCTGTTCTACGGCAGCCTGATGTTTCTCTGCCATTTCAGGCCTCTGAAATTGGGGCAGGTGCCGTTTTGTCCCACAGAGATCCAGAGACCTCTAAAAGTAACCCTTGTGCCTTTTTCTCTCGAAAATTTTCTCCTACTGAACGTAATTATGATGTGGGTAATCGGGAGTTATTGGCCATGAAGTGGGCTTTTGAAGAGTGGAGACATTGACTGGAGGGAGTCAAACATCAGGTGGTGGTCCTTACGGACCATAAGAATCTAGTTTTTCTGGAATCTGCCAAGCGACTTAATCCTAGACAGGCCAGGTGGGCCTTGTTTTTCACACGTTTTAATTTTGTGGTTTCATTTCTTCCTGGCACTAAGAATGTTAAGGCGGATGCCCTCTCGAGGAGTTTCCTGGTGGACTCTCCTGAGTTATCTGATCCTTCTGTTATTTTGAAGGAGGGTGTAGTTCTTTCCGCCATCTCGCCCAATTTGAGACTGGCTCTGGAGGGGTGTCAGGAGGATAAGACCGAGCGCTGCCCTGTTGGGAAATTGTTTGTCCCGGACCAGTGGAAAAAGAGTGTAATGTCTGAAATTCATTGTTCCGCGTTGGCCGGTCATCCCGGAATTTTTGGTAGCAGAGACTTGGTTAGTCGGTCCTTTTGGTGGCCTACCTTGTCTCGTGATGTCAGGGAGTTTGTGCAGTCCTGCGGGACTTGCTCTCGCTCCAAGCCTTGCTCTCGTTCTAGTGGTTTGTTGATGCCATTACCTGTGCCCAAGAGACCATGGACCCATATCTCTATGGATTTCATTTCCGACCTCCCTGTTTCTCAGAGAATGACCGTCATCTGGGTGATTTGCGATAGGTTTTCCAAGATGATACATCTTGTGCCATTACCTAAGTTGCCTTCCTCCTCTGAATTGGTGCCTTTGTTCCTTCAGCACGTGGTTCGTTTACACGGCATCCCTGAGAACATTGTGTCTGACAGAGGAGTCCAGTTTGTTTCCAGATTTTGGAGGACCTTTTGTTCTAAACTTGGTGTTCAATTATCTTTCTCCTCGGCGTTTCATCCTCAGACCAATGGTCAAACTGAGAGAACAAACCAGACATTGGAGACTTATCTAAGATGCTTTGTGTCTGCTGATCAGGATGACTGGGTCTCTTTTTTGCCTTTGGCTGAGTTTGCTCTTAATAATAGGGCTAGCTCTGCCACTTTGATGTCTCCATTTTTCTGTAATTCTGGGTTTCACCCTCGATTTTCTTCAGGACAGACGGAGGCTTCTGTCTGTCCGGGTGTTGACTCTGTTGTGGAGCGTATGCAGCAGATTTGGGACCAGGTAGTGGAGAGGTTGTCCCTCTCTCAGGAGAGGGCCCAGCGGTTTGCTAACCGGCATAGGACTGATGGTCCTCGGTTTAAAGTGGGGGACTTGGTCTGGTTATCCTCAAAAAATATTCCTATGAGAGTGGCATCTCCTAAATTTAAGCCTAGGTTCATTGGACCTTATAAGATCATGGAGATTCTTAATCCTGTTTCTTTTCGTTTGCTTCTTCCAGGGACATTTAAGATCCATAACGTGTTCCACAAGTCCTTGTTGAAGAGGTTTGTTGAGCCAGTGGTTCCTACTACTGTGCCTCCTGACCCTGTTTTGGTTGAGGGCAATCTGGAGTATGTGGTTGAGAAAATATTGAATTCTCATTTTTCTAGACGGAAACTCCAGTATTTGGTTAAATGGAGAGGTTATGGTCAGGAAGACAATTCTTGGGTGTTTGCTTCGGACATCCATGCTAGGAGACTCATCCGTGCGTATCATAGAACTCATCCTGACCGACCTGGTTGCTCTAATGAGGGTTCGGTGACCCCTCCTCAAGGGGGAGGTACTGTTGTGAATAGGCTGGAAATGAGTTCTGAGCAGAAGCTCCCTCTGGTGGTTACAAACGGTACTGGACTGTCCAGTGAAGATTGTGAGGATTGGGAATCAGGTGTTACTGACTGGTCTTATATAAGGGAGTCGCCTTCCCATCAGGGTTGCCGGTGAGCAATTGTTCTGGTCTCAATCCTTGATTCCTGTTTCCTTGGTAGCCTGCTGTGTCGTGTCTGAATCTCCTGCTAGCAGATAAGACATTTTCTTCTTTTTGTTTTTGTGCTAGATTTTTGCATTTTGTCCTGCACTTCTGTGGGGGCCTTCAGGGTCCCCTCTGGGGGCTTTTGCCCTCTCAGTTCAGTTCAGCCACTGATGTTTGTACATTTGCTTTTTCCAGTTTTTTCAGTGGCTGCTGTTTTGATTTTGGTTACACCAGAGAGCTAATTTAGGTGGTAGAGGTCGTGTGATCTCAGGTGTTTTTTGAATTAGTAGAGTTGGTGCTTTTCAGGGTTTTTTGGGATTGCAGTAAGTGCCCTTCCTATCCTTTCTATTTAGTAAGTTTGGGCCCCAACGTTTGCTCATACTATTTTCTGTCTGTGTCAGTATTTCTTCTTGTCTAACCGCCATTACATGTTTGGGGGCTTTCTATGTTCTTTGGGGATCTGCTCCGGGGCAGATAGCTTTCCTCTTTCTATCTTTAGGTGTAGTTAGTTTCTCAGGCTGTGACGAGGCATCTAGGACCAACGTAGGAACGCTCCACGGCTGCCTCTAGTTGTGGTGGTTAGTCAGGGTACTGCAATCTCATAGTTTCCAACTGCTCTGGTGTATTTTCTTTTTTACCTGTACTCCTCAGTTACCGAAACATAACACTGTGGATAAAATGTGTCAAATACTTATTGTGGGAACTTAACGTTAGATTTCTGATTCTGCGCTGTGCCGATTAATGTGCGGAAGGTCAGGATGAGTGCCCCATACGGACATGGCGGATACCCCCTGCGTACATGTGCTACGGCTGGAGAACATTGTATAATAGACGTAGTAATTAGGGTGGTTCCTTATATTGATGCCATATTGTGAAGGTAAGCGTGGAACTTTCTGCACCTGTGATGGTAATTGACTGGACGTCATATATTTAACAGTACTGCTATAAATCTTACATGTATGCTCAGACGTGATCCATAAGTGCCAGGGTCAGAGACTAGTGAAATCCTCCTGTCCTCTGTACTGTACGCTCAGCGCTGTGTCCCGTAAAGTTTGGAAGTGTCTTTCTGTGTTTGCATGACTTGAAGTTGGGTCCTTTTAGGGAAATAATTTTTGCTCATATTGGGTTCCTGTCATGAGGGCTTAGATAAAGAGCTTAGTCTAAAATCTCTCCAAGTGCGAGCGTCTGCCACTAGGGGCAATAAATAATTTCCTCCTAGGCAATCACCTTCTGTATTGTGCTCCTTCCGAGCTGTTAATCTAATTTAAACCTCCCCGATGATTCATCGCACCTCAATGGGATTTATACTTAGTATTAAATTCTCCCATGTCAGGAGCTTTCCAACATTCCAGCTGCCATTGCTGAATATATATTCACACGACGATTGGCACATCTATTTTGAGGTCATTTAAAGGAAGAGTGATGACTCTGGATTCATGTAAGGGATTTACATACCTTGGATCCTTACACTAATCGTCCATATGACCACAATTAGGACTCTCCTACAATACTGATCTGTTTTGTCCCATTAACGAGGCTACTGCAGATGTCGGCACTCCTAATCTAACCAGCACCTTCGGTTAGATCTTATCCCCGGGAGGCCTTCTGTCATTAGAGTTTACATTTCATTTTGCATAGTGATGCCGGAGCTCAGATGTCTTGTATGAAGATTATTTTGCATCATGCTAATGTGAAATCCTCCACGGCTGCTTCTCAACAAGAAATGTCAGATTACAATTCAGCGCTATCACAATCTCACGACTTCCAGCCTTAGATTGTGTAAATTCTAATTTATTCCAACAGTCGTCCAAAGGACATTTGTATGACTTTGTGAACATGTATAATTGTTGTACTGGTATATTGTAGTCACTGGCGACCTTACAGGCCAGCCATTCCATATACATAGTCACTGCATATAATATAGATATTAGCTTGACAGGAACAGAACTAGGGTTTCATGTGAAGCATAGGTTTGGGGGTAGCTACTGTCATTTTACATTTTTCACTTTTATTATTTAGAAGGCCAACTTTTTTTCTTTTTTTCTGTCGATCAAAATGATCCATACGTAGTCTATTCTGTATAGTGTAATTGTCAGCGTGTGCTGCAAAGACGAGGACGGGCACTAGGGGGAAGACCTTGGACGTGGACCGTGTTCTCTCCTCACTCTTCATGTTTTCTCCAATTGTCAAGTGCAATGTACACCAGCACTTCTTGTCCTATACAAAGCGAGGTAATGTCCAATTGGAGAAAATTGAAAAAAAAAATTATTTATAATTGGCGCCATGAGTTAATAGAAAGGGGGTAAATTAGAGGAATTAATTCATTTTTAGGACTTGTAATCCCTCCTTTTGTAAGGCCACACATTATCGTAACATACTGAATGACCATAGAGATTAATATAACATTTTGCAGTCAACTAACAACTCTCAAATACAAGAATGACTGATAAACCAGTAAAGAAAATATGTAGTCTGCACATATCCTGAGATGTTCTTATGGGTGTCTAAGATTTGCCAAGAGAGTGGCATTTTGTAGAAATTCAGTGGCAGACGTACCCAGATTTCTTGGCTTACAGGTGCGTGCACTTTTACGTATAAATAAGCATAATACTGTTTTTAGAGGACAGAACGTATTCTTCAATGAAATGCATTAATTTGATGTAGATGCGCTCGCCTCGCCTCCTTAGGGCATCATTGCAATAAAAATCTGTATCGTTTTGTTAATAATTTAATAGGTGTAGTAAAAGCATCCTGAATGAGAAATGCTGTTGTTGATGATGATCTTTGTCTAAAGTGCTAAAATGACCAGTACCACATGGTTCCAATCTGTTTGCTGTTTCCATTTTGCAGATATCTTTTAGTGTGGACCTATAGAGTGACCAAAATAGGCTGGCCAGACAAGGTCCAGTCTTCGATGTTCGGCCATAGGCAAAAGTTATAGAAATGATCTAGTAGTGCTTAGTACACTTTTCTGTTTTAATGCCTCATTGTCTTCTAGTAAATGGAAACAAACATGTTGATGCTCAAAAGCAGAGAACCACCCCAGATCGAACAATTTTAACAGATAAAAGGAATAGCAGATTTGAAGCCTCCGGCACTCCAGCTCTATAACATAACAGATGATCATTTGTCATTATCCATTTTCCTTAGACTTCAGTGCTAGAAACAACGGATCCCATTGAAATTTTTTTTTTTTTTGGCACTACACAAAAGTGGTGCAGAATACTTTTTTTGATGCAGTTTGAAAACAGATTGCAACTGGACTGCTGTCAACTATAAGGCTACTTTCACACATCAGTTTTTTTGTGTCAGGCATAATCCGTCGTATACCTGATAGGACGGATCCGGCGCTGGTTTTGAAAAAACTGATGCAACTGATCAGTTTTGTTGCCGGATCCGACCTGACCTTTTCAACCCGGAATAAGAAATTTTCTCTGTGGAAAATGCAGGTACGGATGTCCGGACCGAGGAGGGAGAGAGAAAGAGAGGGAGGAAAGGAGAGATTGGTTTCCAGAACCCGGATCAGTCTTTTGACGGATTTCACAAAATACTGGTCCGGTTCCATAGACTTGTATTATTTCCTGCCGCCTGATGTGCCGATTCAGGCACTATCAGGCGGCTCCGGAAAAAAAAAAAAACGTTGCAGTCAGCGTCTTGTACGGCCGCTGGAATGTACATTTCCGCCGGATCCGGCAAAAAACGGATGCAACGCAACGACATCAGGCGTGATCCGGCGCTAATGAAAGTCAATGCCAAAAAATGCATCCGGTACCGGATCCGTTTTTTTAAAAACACGCCAGATCGTGCCTGACGTCAAAAAACTGATGTGTGAAAGCAGCCTAAGACATTTTAGGATATTCCTGTCCCCATTCAGATGTATGGGCTCTGTGCTGGATCGTTATATTTCCATTTTTGTCTATCCAAACACAGAAAGAACTACTGGACTTGTGAACATAACCTTAAGTGAATATGTTAAATGTCTCTGTAGTTTCAGGCAACTTTCTCTGCAAATCAGCAAAACTTATTAAATAAAAATGACAGTCACCAAGTGTCAGCTTCTATGGGTCTTCCTCCTCTCTAACTTCCTGTCCACTGCCTGTTGTTAAGTGTAATCCAACTGTATCAGGAGAAACTCTGAGACCATTTACAGGTAGGAAGTGGGGGAGGGTTTTCATCTTTCTGCTCCTGTTTTTCTGTTTGTCAAGCTGTTTAGGCTGCTTTCACATTTGTGTCTGTACGCGTAGCGTTTGATCCGCATGCGTCATGCGTACATATCTTAACATGGTGTACCCGTGGACATGCGTTTGCATGCTTTCGCATGTGTTTGCATACGCATGCGTCGTTTCGCGGTGTGTGGCGGTGTCCGGCGAATGCAACATGTATTTTTTGAAGCATCAATAATCCGTCAAATATGCGCAGTCATGTGCATGCGAATGAGTGTGTAAAAAAAACCGCATTACTGTCTATGGGAACACATTGATACTCAAGGACATGCGCATGGATGTGTTTGATGCGCATGCGGACTTCAGACTGCGCATGTCCAGGAACTGATTACACCACCTGGAAATATCGAACGCATGCGCATAAACAACGCAAACGCATGCAAAACCGCATACAAATGCAGCGGTTTTTTTTGCGTCATTGGTAAGATGATGCGGATAAAAACGCTGCGTAAACATGCGTTTGCATGCGTTTTGGCATGCGTTTGCGTATGCAGATGATACGCTGCGGACATATACGCAAATGTGAACTTAGCCTTACAGGCCTAACAGGTGGACTTTCAATGTGGGATAGTCAAGCCATTGGAAAAAGGTGGGAGCATTGCATGTTGTGAAGCGCAAGGGGAAAAAAAATCCAGTACTTATAATACTGGCAGAATACTGATGAAGGGAAAGAGCCAAATGAAAAGGCATGGATGGCATAATTCTAGAGGGCATTAGAGTTACCATATGTCCAGGATTCTGAATCAGACTGGTATGTGCAGTAAAGAGAAACAGTAAAGGTTTTATCTAAAAAGTCACACATATTTTAAATGGTGAAGAACTAAAAGACAAATAAATTATATGAGAAAGCTGCAAAATGTTTAGTTATAAGTGGAATTAGATTTGAAGTAAACTTTTCAGAATAACAAGGCATCCAATGACGCGTTCGTTGTACCCTGTCAGTGATTCAGCAGAACAACTCTTGGGAACTTTAATATCCGCCATAGTGAGATTTCTGCTGGCTAAACAAAGTGTGTTTTTGGTGACTCTTTTTAGGTAATTAATTTGAAAATGGCAGACAAAAGGGAGATTCTAGAGTTCAATCAGTTTGTTAGCGGCGTATTGTTCGGATAAAAATGACATGGCATCAGGCCAGGCCTGCATAAAGGATGACTGTAACTGCATCCTCCTGAGCTCAAAAGACTATCTTCCCAGAAATGTGAGTTGTAAGATGCGCAAGACAATTTCCCTAATGTGCAGGTAAATCCCAGAGGCTGCGGCACATGATTTGGGGTCAGATGAACTACAATATGCCATTGTCTGCATATATTTTCACTGCTCGATAATTTGCGTTCAGCTTTATTTGCTTCATTGCTTGTCACTGCGCTACAAAACTCTCCGGAAAGGGTGAGGGTTCAGGATATTAACCCGGGCATGTCCTACAGGTTCTCAGGAAACCTTGAATTAGATAGGTATACTAGTACAGAACTGAGGAATAGTACTAGGACCGGGAACAGAGAAATGTAAAATGTCCAGCTGACAAGCCTCCTGCTCTGTATAAGGGCCATTGTAGCTCGTATATTGAGGCATTTCATATTTTATCCCAGGGTTTTGTATGATAAACATGCGTTGTCACCCTTATTGTTTTTTGTTCCTTTTTACTTTCCCTGGAGATTTTCTGCTAGTGTTTGGCCTATTTGAAGAGCACTAAATCACGTCCTGCTTGTATTCAGGTAATCTTTTGTGTTACATGTTCATTATATTTATCGTGATTATCATTTCAATGAGATAATATCTATTTGTGTAGCCAAGAACTTGACTTTACACATCTGTGTTTGCTTTCTGGCTTCCAAAGTAAAGTCGTTCAGTTTACCAAGCCTTCTTGTAAGTTACGATGGCGGTAACGACCCTTGTGACAGCTCTTGCCATTTCCTTCCACTTGTATGTGGCACAAATAATGAACTGTCACTCGATGGGACACCTCTAGTTCTTGAGAGTTCATCCTTGTGGGTGGGACAATACAAACAATGCCCCTGCCTGGGAAGTACCGGAAGGTGCTTACTTGGCTTCTGCCATCAGATACTCTTTGAAGTATCCTGGCACAATTTATTATTGGCAAAAAATATATTTTTTGCTAAATGAAAGTTATATATAAATTTTTATTCAAATCAGACAAGTGGTGATTTTTCTGAATTTCCTCTGTGAATATTTATTAGGGGTTACAATTACTTAACGGGAACTTGTCATGTTCAATAACGCTATTAACTGCAGATATGGGGTTCAGGTACCCAGCTCAGGTACTGAAAGTCCGGCACCCAGTAGAAAATGAACTTTATTTATGTCAGGAGCCGCTGGCTTTCAGTCATGCCGGTGTGCCCGGAGCTTTTACAATCAATGCTCTCATCGGCTTTAAGCACACCCTGGCACTGTCTGACAGCCGACTCTACACTTATGCACTACTTAGTCGGCTGTCAGTCATTTTCTGGGGCGTACTTACAGCTGCAGCTTTCATTTCTGTTAGGGGTGACTGTAATTGCTCCAGGCACACCCATATAACTGAAAGCCGTCGGCTCCTGGGAGAAATAAAGTAAATTTTGTCCCGTGCTGCACTTTCAGTACTGCGGGTGGGCACCTTCATATAAAGCTATTAACCTGCAGAATAACCCTATATCTGTATGTTACTTGTGTTATCGGTCTAGACAGGTTCACTTTTAAAGCATCTTTTACATGATTGCTGTGTAGAATAGGGGTCTTCCTTTCAACTAACATTTGCACTAATCCATACCTCGGCACTACCAGCTCCAAGACTTCTTCCAAGTTGCACCAATCCTCTGGAATGCTCTACCCCAAAAAATTAGGACTAACCACAACTTACACAGTTTTAGGCACTCCCTAAAAACACATCTGTTTAGGACGGCCTATCATGTTCCCTAATCGAAGTCCATATATATATATATCTATATATACATATATATGTATGTATATATAGATATATATATATATATATATATATATATATATATATAATATTAATATATACATACAGTACAGACCAAAAGTTTGGACACACCTCATTCAAAGATTTTTCTGAATTTTCATGACTATAAAAATTGTACATTCACACTGAAGGCATCAAAACTATGAATTAACACATGTGGAATTATATACTTAACAAAAAAGTGTGAAACAACTGAAAATATGTCTTATGTTCTAGGTTCTTCAAAGTAGCCACCTTTTGCTTTGATGACTGCTTTGCACACTCTTGGCATTCTCTTGATGAGCTTCAAGAGGTAGTCACCGGAAATGGTTTTCACTTCACAGGTGTGCCCTGTCAGGTTTAATAAGTGTGATTTATTGCCTTATAAATGGGGTTGGGACCATCAGTTATGTTGTGCAGAATTCTGGTGGATACACAGCTGATAGTCCTACTGAATAGACTGTTAGAATGTGTATTATGGCAAGAAAAAAGCAGCTAAGTAAAGAAAAACGAGTGGCCATCATTACTTTAAGAAATGAAGGTCAGTCAGTCCGAAAAATTGGGAAAACTTTGAAAGTGTCCCTAAGTGCAGTTGCAAAAACCATATAACTATATCCTTAATATACTCAATTCTTAGCCCACCCCATGATGAGAAAAAAATGAAATTTATGATACAATGGGAAGAGGAGATGGGATTTGATCTGCCACTAGACTATTGGAGATCCTGTTGTGTTACGTTGTCCAAGGGGAGCCATCAATCATCCCTTGTAGAGACTTCATTGAAGGTTCTCCACAGGACATATCTTGTTCCAGCCAAACTTCACAGTATATACCCAAATGTATCAGCACTGTGCTATCGGGACTGTGAACTTCCGGGAGATATGAAACACATTTGGTGGACTTGCCCAGTGGTCTCGGACCTCTGGCATAGAGTGAAACATTTTGTGGATCAATTGACAGGCAGGAAAATTTCTTTAGAACCTCCAATTTTTCTCCTTGGGCAAAACACCCATCTCTTCCTAGAGGTCTCCATAAATTGGTAAACTTCCTTTTCATGGCCACCAGAATTCATATAGGGGCAAAATGGAAATCCCCAACGCTGTTATTATTACTTGTTAAAGAAAGGATGAACAATATTATGCTCTATGAACTCATTGAAGCTACTAGAAATGACACATGGGATCATTTTTTTAAGATCTGGGGGCCATGGATGAATTTAGAATCAAACACGCAAATGGACCAGATCTTGCGCATATTACCATAATATCTCCGGACTGTGGAGGTGGGGAATTGGATCTAGACTTAAAACCAAAGTATATAATCATTATATGTTTGTACTAGGTTCATGGTGCTGATGAGATTGGAATGAAACACCCATTAAAACTAGGCTATCGAAAAAGTACTAAAGTTACTTTAATGTACACCGTGGATTTAATGTTCCCCTCCCTACTGTTTTATCCTCTTGTTGTAGTTGTCTTGTCTCTACCCCTATCGTTTATATGTATGTCATGATAAGTTAAAAATTCCCCTGCGAGAGAATATGTTTCTAAGTACTCTGTTCTCTAAAGTTACAAATTTCAATAAAACCATTTTGAAATTAAAAACAGTCACTGAAATATTTTACCTCACAAAATGAATCCTCTGTGATCCCCAGTTGTAATGTCAGTATTGTCTTTTTCTGCCTCCCCTGCCCAGGAGATGTGGTTATGCTCCGTACACAGTTAGACACAGACAATTTTTAAAATGAACTTTCGTGTGTGTGTGTGATGTGTATGGCGTATACTGTGTGTGTGGTGCATACTGCGTATACAGTGTGTGTGGTGCATACGGCGTATACAGTGTGTGTATGTGGTGCGTACGGCGTATAAAGTGCGTGTGTGGTGCGTATGGCATATACAGTGCGTGGTGCATATGGCGTATACAGTGTGTGTGTGTGGTGCGACGGTGTTCCGCTGGTGGTACCGCGCAAGAGGCTGGTACCACCAGTAGGTTCCATATTGAGACAGCCATCACTTGGATGTCCCAATATGACGGTCGGTGAAATTGCGCTGCTTGGAATTCTGGGATCCGGACACATCTATACGGAACAGGATGTGAAGACATTACAAGGTAGGTAAGTATATTATACTAGGTGGAGGGGGGTGATGTCACGATGGGGGCAGGCTTTGCAATGTTGAGAATCTCTCCCCCCATATGCTCACCCACCTATGCACTCTCTTTACCCACTTTATACGCTGTACGCACCACACACACACACTGTATAGGCCGTATGCACCACACACACACACTGTATACGCCGTATGCACGACACTCTCTCTTTCCCCATGTGCTGACTTCTCCCGTCTCTGCTCTCTTCTTTGACCTGTCAACCCCATGTGCTATCCCCCTTGTCTGCTGTCTCTCTCCTTCCTGTGCTGTGTTCTCCCCTCATGTGCTGTCCCGTTTGAGCTGTCTGCCCCCTGTGCACAGCAGGAGATCGCAGAGTATACATTTTGTGAGGTAAAATATTGTTTAAAAACAGTCAGTGAAATATTTGACCTCACAAAATGAATCCTCTGTGATCCCCTGCTGTAATGTCAGTATTGTCTTTTGCTTCCTCCCCTGCCCAGGAGATGTGGTATGTTCCGCACACTGTCAGACACAATTTTTAAAATGAACTTTCGTTCGTAGGAAAACTACGTTAATGTAGACACATCGCGCATCTGTATACAGTGTGTGTGTGTGTGGTGTGTACGGCGTATACAGTGTGTGTGCGTGTGTGTGTGTGTGTGTGTGT
This sequence comes from Oophaga sylvatica, assembly GCA_033576555.1. Taxonomy (NCBI): domain Eukaryota; kingdom Metazoa; phylum Chordata; class Amphibia; order Anura; family Dendrobatidae; genus Oophaga; species Oophaga sylvatica. The sequence goes on from JARQOD010000002.1 coordinate 204,494,135, forward strand.
GTGTGTGGTGCGACGGTGTTCCACTGGTGGTAACGCGCAAGAGACTGGTACCACTAGCAGTTTCCATATTGAGACACCATCACTTGGGTGTCCCAATATGGCGGTCGGTGAACTTCCACTGCTTGGAATTCTGGGATCCGGACACATCTGGACGGAACACAATGTGAAGACATTACAAGGTAAGTATATATTAGAAGATACTAGATGGAGACCCGATGCTATCGCATCAGGAGGGCGGTAATGTCACGATGGGGGCAAACTTTGCAGCGCTGAGAATCTCTCCCCCCCATATGCTCACCCACCTATCCACTCTCTCTTTCCCCATGTGCTGACTTCTCCCGTCTGTGCTCTCTTCTTTGACCTGTCTACCCCCCCATGTGCTATCCCCCTTGTCTGCTGTCTCTCTCCTTCCTGTGCTGTGTTCTCCCGTCATGTGCTGTCCCATTTAAGCTTTCTCCCTCCGTGTTCTGTCTCTCACCCTTGTGTTGGACCGTCTACAGAACATACCACAGCTCCTGGGCAGGGGAGGAAGCAAAAGACAGTACTGACATTACAGCAGGAGACTGCAGAGGATACATTTTGTGAGGTAAAATATTGTTTAAAAACAGTCAGTGAAATATTTTACCTCACAAAATGAATCCTCTGTAATCCCTGCTGTGATGTCAGTATTGTCTTTTGCTTCCTCCCCTGCCCAGGATATGTGGTATGCTCCCTACACAGTCAGACACAGACCATCTTTAAAATGAACGTTCGTTCGTGGGAAAACCGCTTTAACGTGACCGCTTCCTCTGCCTGTAGACACGTCACGCATCTGCCACCGGGATCAGCCGAATGATTCACTGCGCCTGCGTGGAATTCGCGCAGGCGCAATGCAACGGTGTTCCGCTGTTGGTACCATGTGAGTGTGTGAATGTGTGAGTGAGTGTGTGTGTGGTGCATACGGCATATAGAGTGTGTGTGTGTGGTGGCGATGGTGTTCCGCTGGTGGTTCCACGCAATAGGTTGGTACAAGCAGCAGTTTCCATATTGAGACACCCATCACTTGGGTGTCCCAATATGGTGGTCGGTAAATTTCCTCTGCTTGAAATTCTGGGATACGGTGACATCTAGACAGAACAGGAAATGAAAACATTACAAGGCAATTATATAAATAGATATGTATATATGTTATATTCCATTCTCTACTTCTCTTATTATAACCCTCCATCAATCTTCATCACTCCCAAAAGCACTACAAATATTGGCTGGCTACCAGCTCATGCAGCCTTTATCTACCCCACTTCCTCAAGATGGCTGGACCATCATTGTAAATAAGCTCCTGTACTTTGTAACCCCCACCTTATTGTAGATTGTAAGCTGTTACGGGCAGGGTCGTCAATATCTTTGCATTAATTATTGTATTATCTTTAACTTTGTTATGACTGTTGTATATGAACTGTTAAATTGTAAAGCGCTGCGGAATATGTTGGTGCTAAATAAAGATTATTAGGCTGGAGTCACACACACCGTCTAAAAAATCGGACCGTTTTAGACGGCCGATAATCGCACAAATGTTTCCTGAACATTGATCCGTCTGTCATCCGATTTGAATGCGAGGATGCGATTTTGTCGCATCTGAGCGTACGTTTGACATCCGTTTGACATCCGTCTGGCGAGATTTTGTCGGTGGCTAGCAAAACCGACATATAATGGATCCAAATGATAGTTTTTAAATCACAAAAGAAATAATAGATATATACACATAGAATACATGTGTATATATATATATATATGTCATTGATACATATATATAATATATATATATACATATATTTATAGTTCATACTCTCCTACATAGTATAATAGCCGCTAATTCAATTGCCGGTTTCTGTAAAATTACCGAACCCAACATGAAATGACACATGGTCTACATACAGTTAACCATGGCATTTCATGTAGTTTGATATATGGTTTTCACTAACAATTACATGAGTGTATGTGTGCAAAATTTCATACATGTAGGGGTTAATTAAATGTGTAAATTCGTTGAAAAAGAATGCGTGGGCTCTGCTGTATTTTCTCCACCAGACAGGGAAAGCCAGCTAGTGGGGGCAGATAGTAATAGCCTAGGGAGGGTGCATTTATTTTGTGCCCCCCCTGGCTACTAACATCTGCCCCCAGCCACCCCAGAAAAGGCACATCTATAATCACTTGCGCCTTTTCTGGCACTTAGCCCCTCTATTCCCATTGCCCTGTAGCGGTGGCTAATTGGTTAATAATGGGTTAAGGCCACCTTGCTACTGGAAGATGACTTTAAACCAGGTTAATAATTGAGAGTTGTCAATTAGACAACTCTCAATTATTAATCCTATTGTATGAAATGAAAAAAAAAAACACACACACATGAATTAAAAATCATTTTAATTAAATAAATACACAGTTTTTTACCATATTTTATTGTACTGGTACTCCTTGCGAAGCCCTTGTTCTTCTGTAATAAAAAAAATAATAAAACAACCATATTCTTACCTATCCGGTGCTCAGTCAGGTCCCACGCTGTAATCCTTCACAAAGGGTTAACAGGTTTACTGTGGGGACCGGAGCTAATGATGCCAGCCTCGCAGTAAACCCCCAAATGAATGAGCTCATCTCCCGGCTGACAGGAGAGGAAGTGATTAGCTGGGAAGCTTAATTGATTGCTTCTCACGCTAATCAGTTCAGGTCATCCGGGGACTCCCTATGACATCACTGATGCTGTGCGGAGTCCCCGGCTGACCTGAACTGAACTGATTAGCGTGGGAAACATTATATGTCTCTGTACCACTGTAACCACGTTCCCACCACTCATCAGTGGTGTGGGCGGGGTTATATAAGGCTCAGGATTCTGAGTACTGCTAGTTGTGCTGCAGAGAAAACAGTGATTTTATCAAAATGACAGCTTGCAGGGTCTCTGTCCCTACATCAGGTTGTTCTTAGATTACATAGCAAAAACCTGATGACAGATTCCCTTTAACCCTCTTCCAACATCGGGCAAAATACGCCGATGTTGGACACCCTCCCTTTGATGTAGGCTCTGGTGCTGAGCCCAAATCTTTTCTGGTACATGTTAGCTGTTTTGAACAGCTGACATGTGCCTCTAACAGCCAAGGATGGAATCGCGATCCACCCGCGGCTGTTAACTAGTTAAATACTGCTATCAAACTCTGACAGTGGCATTTAACACCCGCTTCTGGCAAGCGCGCCGGAAATCTCGCCCATCGGTGACTTCTGTGATCGCGGGTCACCGATGGGTTGGCATGACAAACAGAGGTCTCCAGCAGACCTCTATGGTTGTCACTGCCGGATTGCTATGAGCGCCGCCCCGTGGTCGGTGCTCATGGCAAGTAAGCAATTTTGCTACATATAGGTGATCTGATCATCGCCTGTATGTAGCAGAGGCGATCGGGTTATGGCAACTTCTAGTCTCCCATGGAGACTATTGAAGCATGCCAAAAGTAAAATAAAATGTTTTACAAATATAAAAAAAATATAAAAGTTGAAATCACCCCCCTTTCGCCCCATTCAAAATAAAACAATAAAAAAATCAAATATATACATATTTGGTATTGCCGCATTCAGAATCGTCTGATTTATCAATCTTAAAAAAATTAACCCAATTGCTAAACGGCGTAACGAGAAAAAAAGTCAAAATGTCAGAATTACGTCTTTTAAAAAAGCTATAACGGGCGATCAGAAGCTCGTATCTGCACGAAAAATGGTATTAAAAACAACAGCTCGGCGCGCAAAAAATAAGCCCTCACCCAACCCGAGATTATGAAAATGGAGTCGCTATGGGTGTTAGAATATGGCGCATTTTTTTTTTTTTCTTAACAAAATTTTGGAATTTTTTTTCACCACTTAGATAAAAAAGAACCTAGACATGTTTGGTGTCTATGAACTTGTAATGACCGGGAGAATCATAATGGCAGGTCAGTTTTAGCATTTAGTGAACATAATAAAAAAGCAAATAAAACGCAAATGTGGAATTGCACTTTTTGCAATTTCACCGCACTTGTTTTTTTTTCACATTTTCCAGTACACGATATGTTAAAACCAATGGTGTCGTTCAAAAGTACAACTTGTCCCACAAAAAACAAGCCCTCCCACGGCCATATTGACAGAAAAATAAAAAATTTATGTCTCTGGGATTAAGGGGAGCAAAAAACGAAAACTAAAAACTTCAAAAACCTTCGGTCATGAAGGGGTTAAATGCTTAACCATTCCCTTCCAATGCCGATACCTATGAATACATCATATTTATCTGTGGTGAGTTTGATTAGGAACTACTATGTACATGCTGTTACTCTGACTTGAATTGGTGTTCAGTCAGTTGTGCACTGGAAAGAGAAGTAAAAAACAGGTGTAAGGTGGCCTTATTTTGGATAATAAATTTAAATTACGGTACCGTATATACTCGTGTATAAGCCGAGATTTTCAGCACCTTTTTTGTGCTGAAAACGCCCCCCTCGGCTTATACACGAGTCACGGACCCAGAAAGCTGGCGGGGGAATGGGAGCGGCGGAGCAGCGGCAGGAGCCGGCGGCTGTGGCACAGTGACAGCTGCAGCTACAGCTGCTGGCTTCTTTAAGACATCATACTCACCATCTTCGCGCGGTCCCTGGTCCCTGCACCTCCGATGGTCTTGGCGCTGAAATCTTTTTCCTGTGCGGAGCTGTCACGTGGTACCGCTCATTAAAGTAATGAATATGCACACATCTCCACTCCCATAGGCGTGGAGCGCATATTCATGTGACCCCTCTGCACAGGAAGAAGATGGCCGCTACCATCGGAGATGCCGGGACCACGCGAGAAGGATGAGTAGGACGGCGGGGAGGGGTTGTGTGTGAGCCCAGCCATGCATACAAGGATAGGGGGGGTGTGAGCCCAGCCATGCATACAAGGATGCGGAGGGTGGTGAGCCCAGCCGTGCATACAAAGATGGGGGTGTGTGAGCCCAGCCATGCATATAATGATGGGGTGGTGAGCCCAGCCATGCATACAATGAGGGGACCTGGGGAGCCGTGAATACAACAGGGGGAGCCATACATGCCTGGACAGGAGGGGAGAGCCACATATACTAGGACAGGATGGGGGAAGCCACACATAGCAGGACAGGGATGAGGGGACAATGCATACCCGGCTTATACTCGAGTCAATGTGCATTACCCAGTTTTCCGTGGCAAAATTAGGTCCCTCGGTTATAGTTGGGTCGGCTTACACTACCGGTCAAAAGTTTAGGGTCACTTAGAAATTTCCTTATTTTTGAAAGAAAAGCAGTTTTTTTCCAATGAAGCTAACATTAAATGATTCAGAAATACACTCTATACAGTGTTAATGTGGTAAATGACTATTCTAGCGGCAAACGTCTAGTTTGTAATGCAATATCTTCATAGGTGTATAGAGGCCCATTTCCAACAACCATCACTCCAGTGTACTTATGGTATTTTGTGTTCGCTAACTGTGTAAAGAAGGCTAATAGATGGTTAAAATACCCTTTAAAACCCTTGTGCAAGTACGTTAACACAGCTGAAAACCGTTTGGTTGATTAGAGAAGCTATAAACCTGACCTTCCTTTGAGCTTGTTGAGAATCTGGAGCATTACATTTGTTGGTTCCATTAAACTCTCAAAATGGCCAAAAAAAAAGAACTTTCTTGTGAAACTCGACAGTCTATTCTTGTTCTTAGAAATGAAGGTTATTCCATGCGAAAAATTACCAAGAAACTGAAGAATTCATACAATGGTGTGTAGTACTCGCTTTAGAGGAGTGCACAAACAAGCTCTAACCAGAGAAGAAAGACAAGTGGGAGGCCCCGCTGCACAACTGAGCAACAAGACAAGTACATTAGAGTCTTTAGTTTGAAAAATTGATGCCTCACAGGTCCTCAACTGGCAGCTTCATTAAACAGTACACATTAAACGCCAGTGTCAACATCTACAGTGAAGAGGCGATTTGGGGATGCTGGCCTTCAGGGCAGATTGGCAAAACAAAAGCCAATATTCCTCTGTCCAATGTCTGTGTTCTTTTGCCCATATTAATCTTTTCCTTTCATTTAAGCCAGTCTTAAATATGGCTTTTGTTTTGCCAATCTGCCCTGAAGGCCAGCATCCCCAAATCGCCTCTTCACTGTAGATGTTGACACTGGCGTTTAATGTGTACTGCTTAATGAAGCTGCCAGTTGAGGACCTGTGAGGCGTCAATTTTTCAAACTAAAGACTCTAATGTACTTGTCTTGTTGCTCAGTTGTGCAGCGGGGCCTCCCACTTGTCTTTCTTCTCTGGTTAGAGCTTGTTTGTGCACTCCTCTAAAGGGAGTACTACACACCATTGTATGAATTCTTCAGTTTCTTGGTAATTTTTCGCATGGAATAGCCTTCATTTCTAAGAACAAGAATAGACTGTCGAGTTTCACAAGAAAGTTCTTTTTTTTGGCCATTTTGAGAGTTTAATGGAACCAACAAATGTAATGCTCCAGATTCTCAACAAGCTCAAAGGAAGGTCAGGTTTATAGCTTCTCTAATCAACCAAACGGTTTTCAGCTGTGTTAACATACTTGCACAAGAGTTTTAAAGGGTATTTTAACCATCTATTAGCCTTCTTACACAGTTTGCGAACACAAAATACCATAAGTACACTGGAGTGATGGTTGTTGGAAATGGGCCTCTATACACCTATGAAGATATTGCATTACAAACTAGACGTTTGCCGCTAGAATAGTCATTTACCACATTAACACTGTATAGAGTGTATTTCTGAATCATTTAATGTTAGCTTCATTGGAAAAAAACTGCTTTTCTTTCAAAAATAAGGAAATTTCTAAGTGACCCTAAACTTTTGACCGGTAGTGTATACTCGAGTATATACGGTATTTTTGGATATGTAAAAGTTAATGTCCAATCTTTATAATTTTTAAAAAGACACCTAAGTATATCCCTCTGAAAAGACCCTGAGGTATGCACATAAAAAAACAAAAGAACCTCACATATAGCCATATAGAAATACAAAAATACTTTATTATAACATCAATTACAACAGTTAAAAAATGGCAGGCACCACAAGTGCAGAAAAAAACAGTGGGACTCGACCGGAAACAAACCTCCACTAAACAATTGGTACCATGATATAAAAATAAATTTGCACTGTAATACACATCATGCTAGGACACCAATGTCATGGGCCTATTAATGATAAATAGTAACAATAATAGTTTATTTGATATAAATACAGGGCAGAAGCCACATAGTAACACAGTATCCCTCAGGATGGTAATAACAATCAATGAGGGAATGACATGAAAAGGTGCAACATGGTACAATTGACTATATATGAAATAAAGGCATAGTTACCACAAAGAGGAGCCGGGGAGACCCACCACACCCGACGCGCGTTTTGCACTGAAATGCTTCCCTGGACGAATATGTGTCTTTATTATCAATTTATTTTTGTTTAATACAAATAATTTGATTAATTTCTAGCAGTTTTTTAAAATCTGTAAAATTTAGCCATTTCAATTTGGAAGCATTTTTTTTTACTTAATGTTGCCATACGTCTGTATGATGCAAAAATTTGGCATGTGCATATAAAATGTACAAGCATCTGATCTGAGCATTCACAACATGAAGCAATGTAGGACAGTCCTAAGGACATTTGTTACGTACCAGGATACCAGTATAAACAGTTGGCCATGGCGAGTACAGTCCTTTGCGACAGGCATGAGCCTAATTTTGATCAGGGAGTTAATGCCCAGTGACGCAAGAAATGTAGAACTCCTTTACACATGGATTTCTAAATAACTGAATATACATTAGAATAGGGTTCTCAATACAACCATATTATGGCTGTTTGATACTGACCTAAAAATGACTATGCAGACATGATAGCGAGCTCTTTCAACTCCACCATACACATAATGGTTCATTCTGACCAGACCTTCATGTGTTTTTAATGGGGAGTAGATTAAAGCCTCCCATATATTTAGGTAGCTGGCAACCAAACAATGGTTTGGCCTTTCGTGCCGCCAGCAGTTTTGTCATCCAACCCTTCCATACACAGTAGTGTAAACTCTGCCGAGCACTCCTGTGTTTTCTAGGAGGCAGCTGCTGCCAGATATCTCTGTTGCAGCTTATCTCCTGGTGAACAAAATGTTCAGCAGTCTAAAATCTGACATGCTGGATCCTTAACTCCCCCAACAATCACCTGTCATTGGCCTCCATACACATTAGACTCAGCCGAACCTGTTGATATCTGCAGGTTGGGGCAGATGTTAATCTAATATATATGGGGACCTTAAAGAGAACCTGTCATGTCCTTGGTATCATGTCCCCAGTGCGTTGTTAGTGATGCAATGTGAATCACTAGCACTTTTTTCCCATTAATATCGCTGCTGTAATCCTTCTAAAAAAACACTTTATATAGTTATCTTACCTGCTCGTTTAGTCATAGGGGTGTGCTTCATCACGTTCAGCCAGGCTTGTCTCCACCCACGCAATTTGAATTGTTCCCGGGTTTGCACTGACGTCACATGCTACAAAGGACATGACCAACGGTTCCCTTTAAACCACTGCCGGACAGCACTGATGGTGGATTATCATAACTTTGTCATTAGTGGAGAGTGTCATACTGCTGGGACCACCATTGGTCCCAAAAATGCTGTTTTGCAGATTGTAGTGGTGTAGACGTGCACACCATTGTCCCATTCATTTTCTGTCGGGCTACCGGCGATGGGCAAGTGCAACGCTTGGCTTTTTCCAGCAGTCTCATTAATGAATGAAGCGGAGCTGCAAGGAGACTTTTAGGTTAGGCTGTACAAAACTCCGTTCTCAGAATTAGTAGGGTCTCCACCAGACGAACCCCCACCAATTAGCATGTGGTCACCTCTCTATCGGTAGGGAATAGCTTCTAAACATGGGAATAACCTTTTTTACAGCAGAAAACAAGCATATCACAAGCTAAACATGTTTTGGACTACAGTACAAAGTAGATATTGGGTATAAAAGGCACAGGTGTGGTACAATGTCAAGTATTTTTCATACCTGGATCAAAAGATGTTAACAAATTGACTGCAAATGGCTGAAAACACCTGCGAGAGTAAAAATGGATAGTGAGCACCTGAACACATTTCAGTTCACGCAATTAAAGTATTTTACAGCGTGAGCATGGAAAGAATAATACACTCTGTGGTTTGATGTCTTTTATGAAGGAACAAAAGATTTTCGAGTTATTCACTTCAGGTTTAGCCTCACCATTGTGTAGCTAGGGAGGTTTAATGAATCATTGTTTAACTTAGATAGTGAAAAGTATTTGAGCATTAGATGTGTACATAGCACGTCTTTCACAGGTCTTGTATTTAACAGTGATTAATTGGCATCCAGTGGTTATTTAATGACTTGCGGAGAAATCTAAGAACAGTGTGTATTCTGATTAAGTTATTTAATGTTATAGGATACACCTCTCTGTTGTGAGTGTGCGCCTTATAATAGGATATTGCATAGAACGCAGAAATTTGGCTGTCATGCCAGCATTCCTGAGGCTTGTGGAACTTAATATATTAGTCCAAGAAATATTTCTGACAAGTGAGACAGCGTGACATTTTCTTTCGCAGCTATAGCACCCACCACGGATTTTAGGTGCAATTCTTTAAAAAAGGTTGTCCAACTTTTGGGGACAATTTGTCATTTTTTCCTAGATGCATTAATTTTTGAATTTTTTTAATTAATGAAATCACATTATAAAAATAATTTTAAGCCTCCAATTGCATACACTAAAGTAAAAACTAAATAAATTCTCTCCATAGAGAGACCTCATACCCTATACAATGCTGGCTATCAGAAATGGGCAATAAAAAAGATGCAAAAATAATGACAGCAATCCTTAGCTCAAGTATTTTATGAGTTGATTAAATTATTTCTAAAGTACTGTGCAATAAGGTACTGGGTGCAGTGTGTAATACACAAGGCACCTGGTTACAATATAAGGGTCTGGTCACACTGTCGTAAATTCTCTCATGCGAGAGCATCTGGCCGATTATGCTAATGACACTCGGTCAAATAATGTCAGAGTCTGATCCGAGTGTCATGTTAGTGTGATCCGATTCTCTTGCATGAGAGAATCGCAGCCCAGGTGCATCGAACATGGAGAACTTAATTTCTTCATTGTCTCTGTGCGCTTATATCTGTTTTTCACACGCACCCATAGACTGTATATGTGCTCGTGATCCAACTATCGGATGCACTTTCTGGATGCCGCAATTGTTTTCTCATGCAGAATAGCCATAGAATTGGGCCGAGTGCCATACATTAAAACATTGAATAGCACTCGGTCATGTTATATGTTAGTGTGAGGGTACCCTAAGCATAAAGCCAGTTACACTCGTCTGACATCATATGATTTGAGTACAGACCTCTATTTGCAAACCAGCTATGGGTCTCCTGAACCAAACTCAAAAGCCTCATATACATATATGCCAATGTTTACCCAAACGAAAAAAGATTGGTTTGGTACAAAAATCAACTTCTTAGACACCACCATAAAAATCCAAAATGGTTTGTTCCAAACATCAGTGTATCGGAAACCAATTGACCGTCCCACATACCTCAGATGGGACAGCTTCCATCCTAAACACATTAAAAAGTCCATTGTCTACAGCCAGGCCCTCAGATACAACCGTATCTGTTCCAGTCCTAAGGACAGGGATAAACACCTAACCCAACTTAAAATGTCATTTTTAATTCAAGGTTACCATCCCACCTCCATTGAGGACCAGATCACTAGGGCCACAAGGATCCCTAGAAGTCAACTACTTCAATACAGGAAAAGAGAGGAAAATCACCGTGTACCTCTGGTAGTGACCTACAACCCACAGCTTGAAATACTGAGAAAAACGGCTAAAAAACTTCACCATATACTACACAAGGACGACCAGTTAAAAATATTATTCAAAGACCCCCCCTTGCTGTGTTACAGGCAACCTCCAAATTTAAGAAACATCATGATCCGAAGTTCAATGCCCTCAGATTCACCAAGAGGGACATATCCTTGCAATGGGAGAAGATGCAAAACTTGCAGTCATATAGAAACCAGCGACAAGATCCAAATCCCCAACACACAGCAAAACTATAAGATCCCCGGGACATTCACATGTTCCTCCTCTAATGTGGTATATTTAATTCTATGCAATATATGTCCTGTGGGTGGCCTCTATGTTGGAGAAACAGGACAGAGACTGAGAGCAAGGATGAGGTCTCATCGTCATACGATTACAGACAAAAAAACCCATCTACCAGTGGCTAAACATTTCTGTGGTCCAGGACACAACATAGACAATATGAAAATTTTCATTCTAAAGGGTATGCCACACTAAACAATATCGCTAACGGGATCGCTAAAAAACGTCACTATTTAGCGATCCCGTTAGCGATATTGTTCAGTGCGGCAGCTTCCAGCGACGAGCTTCCTGCTGTGATCTCGCTCGTCGCTGGAATCGTTCCGGACCCTATTTCATCGCTGGCGCTCCCGCTGGGTAAGTATCTTATCGCTGTGTGGCACCTTTTCTTAGCGATTTAGCGGTACTTTTGTACCGCTAAAGTCGTTAAGAAGATCGCTAACGGCGATAGCATCGTTAACTATATCGCTAAATGTGGCCGCATTTAGCGATATAGAAACAATCCCGCTAGCGATCGCATTAGTATGCGTCGTTATTGTGATCGCTAGCGGGATTGTTTAGTGTGGCAGTACCTTAAGAGGCAATTTCCAATCGCAAAACCATCGCAGAGTTTGGGAAAGCAAATTCATTAACATCTTTGATTCTATTCACACAGGACTCAATTTGTCAGGAGGATTCATGTCCCATTACCAAATCTGAGCAACTTCCTCCAAAAACAATGGAGACACCACCAGTCCTTTGATCTCACATGCATATGGGGTCCATGAAACTTTCACACCACTTATCTAATCTTACCTAATTAAGGATTCTCTCTTTAAGCTCAGTGTTTGTTTATTTCAGTGTTTGTTTATTTAAATGTCCATGTATCACACCATGCCTTTGCTTTTCACTGTATATAATTTGGTTTCTTCAAATATTTTGCTATACCAGCCTGATGAAGAGACGTAAGCAGTCTCGAAAGCTCGCCCTCTAATATCTTAAACTATATTTTGTTAGCCATTAAAAGGTATCATACTCACAAGATTCCTATTTTGCTTCTCCCACTGAAAGCACTCTAAATGTTTACCCAACGACAATCAGACTCCTTACTTGATTCTTGAATGTTGGATGTATGTAACTAGTCTAAAGGGTATGCCACACTAAACAATATCGCTAACGGGATCGCTAAAAAACGTCACTATTTAGCGATCCCGTTAGCGATATTGTTCAGTGCGGCAGCTTCCAGCGACGAGCTTCCTGCTGTGATCTCGCTCGTCGCTGGAATCGCTCCGGACCCTATTTTCTCGTCGGCGCTCCCGCTGGGTAAGTATCTTATCGCTGTGTGGCACCTTTTCTTAGCGATTTAGCGGTACTTTTGTACCGCTAAAGTCGTTAAGAAGATCGCTAACGGCGATAGCGTCGTTAACTATATCGCTAAATGCGGCAGCATTTAGCGATATAGAAACAATCCCGCTAGCGATCTCATTAGTATGCAACGCTAACGAGATCGCTAGCGGGATTGCTTAGTGTGGCAGTACCTTTAAGGGTATGCCACACTAAACAATATCGCTAACGGGATCGCTAAAAAACGTCACTATTTAGCGATCCCGTTAGCGATGTTGTTCAGTGCGGCAGCTTCCAGCGACGAGCTTCCTGCTGTGATCTCGCTCGTCGCTGGAATCGTTCCGGACCCTATTTCATCGCTGGCGCTCCCGCTGGGTAAGTATCTAATCGCTGTGTGGCACCTTTTCTTAGCGATTTAGCGGTACTTTTGTACCGCTAAAGTCGTTAAGAAGATCGCTAACGGCGATAGCGTCATTAACTATATCGCTAAATGTGGCCGCATTTAGCGATATAGAAACAATCCCGCTAGCGATCTCATTAGTATGCAACGCTAACGAGATCGCTAGCGGGATAGCTTAGTGTGGCAGTACCTTAAGGAAAGAGGCCCCAAATCACAAGCCTACAATTAACAAAGTAAGGGGATGGTTGGAATTGAAATTATCATGGTCGTGATCACACGTGTGTAGCCAAAAACTGTGCTGCACCTGTAATAATGCCAGCAAACTGAGCCGGACTGTAAGCTGGTATACATGCAAGTTTAAGAGCACGTTCACACTAAGGCCATTTCACAGACACAACCCAAGAAAAAAACAAAATGAGCATAGAACCTACAACAAGTAAATGAGTAACTAGTAATGATACATGCAAATAACATAGGGTACTTAGTTAACTCTATTTTGATCAAAAAGCATAAAAGCCATCCCACCACGTCACGGTATACCCAACAGGACTGTCCTAACCTGTCCAGTATTAAAACCATACCATATGTCATATGATTTCAATGTGAACAAAGGCAGAGCAGGATAGATCCTCGATTAAGACACCCATCCATGGAAAGCTATGCAGATGGAATAGTTGGTGCCAAGGAGGTTCCACACCCTTTATTTGTGCACTGTACAAAAAATTACAAAACGTACAAAAAATTCTTTCTTTGCTATTACAAAAAATTACAACAAAATCAAAACCTGAGCCTAACTATAAGCTGTTATATGTTGTGAATGTGCTAGAGATGGTTTCTGAGCAGAGGCTCCCTCTGGTGGTTACAGACAGTACTGAACCTTCCAGCGAGGAATGGCAATCTGGGATCACTGACTGGACTGATATAAGGGAGGTTCCCTCCCATTATGGTTGCCGGTGATCAATTGTTCTTGTCTCAATTGTGGTTCCCTGTTCATTTGGAAGTTTGCTGAAGTCTTGCCTATGTCTGCTGCTTTCAGATAAGATATTTTTGCTTTTCTTTTTGTGCTTGCTTTTTGCATTGTTTTCTGCACTTTTGGAGTTCAGCCGGTCCCTCCTGGGGCCTGTGCTCCTCTCAGTTTATCTGTAGCCACTGTTATTTGTTCATTTGCTTTTTCCTGTTTTTTCAGTGGCTGCGGCTTGGTTTTGTTACACCAGAGATCTGATTTAGGTGGTTGAGATCGTGTGACCTCAGGTGTTTTTGCAATCAGAAGTCTTGGTATTTTTAGTTTTTTTTTGAATTGCAGTCAGAATTCTTTCCTGTACTTTTCTGTCTAGACAGATTGGGCCCCAGCGTTTGCTCATTCTATTTTCTGTCTGTGTCCGTGCTTTCTTCTTGTCTAACCGCCATTACATGTTTGGGGGCTTCCTATTTTCTTTGGGGATCTGCTCCGGGGCAGATAGCTTTCATCTTTCTGCCTTTAGGTGTAGTTATCTCTCAGGCTGTGACGAGGCGTCTAGGATCAACGTAGGAACGCTCCACGGCTACCTCTAGTTGTGTGGTTAGTTCAGGTTACTGCAATCCAATAGGTTCCAGCCTCTCTGGTGTATTACCGTTTTTGCTATTTCTCCTCATCTACCTAAACACAACAGTTATATATGCAAAGTGTGAGAAAATTGGACATTCTCACAATCTCTTTGTGAAGTCACCTTGCACTGGGTTTCACACAGCGATCACTGCCTAATCTCAAATTCCTGTTCCTATGCATGCACACTGACACTGGAGTAGCCTAGCAGCATGCTCATAGTGTCAGCGTGAGTGTGGGTATGATATGATGACCAGCTCCTTTCTGAAGCTGCTTACTTACTACACTTTTGGGTTTAGTGAGTGACGACCAGAGACAGGCAAGAACCTGAGATCAGAGCGTTCCACACCCACACTGAGTGCATGTCAATACTGAGATTGTGAGCATGCTTCTGCACTCCTGCAGTGTCAATGTGTACAGGCAGCAACAGGAAATGGGCCTGAGGCAGCACCTGCAGTGAGAAACCCAGCACTGACAATAAATCTATAGGACAGTGCTAAATATACAATATGGTAAACCGAGATATTGGCCACGCTAAGGGTGCACTGAAGTACCCTCTGTAGCGCCGGCGTCCCTGCCCTCTGCCAGGCAGGGACGCTGTTCCCCTGCGCCAGCGTCCTCTGCCAGGCAGGGACGTCGCCCCCCTTACCCACGCTCGGCGTCCTCCTTCCGCCCTGCTGGGGTCGCGCGCTCCTTCCCTGCTGCTGGACTTAGGGCGCGCGCCCGCGCGCTCCCCCGCTCTTGAAGGGACCGCGCGCATCTTTCAAAAAAGGTCCCCGGCCAATGCGGAGGACTCCACCCTATATAAAGTACTTCCTCCTTAATGGAGGTGCCCGAGCAATGTTGTTGCACTGTTTACTCTGCTTCAGCCCTCAGGTTCCGTTACCAGTTACCTGCCTGTCTCCTGCCAGTTTGCTGTCTGCTACCTGTCCGCAAGTCTACCTGGAGGTTCGGCCGTCACCGGTGGTGACCATCGGCTATTCCAGAGAATCTCGCCTGCTCACTTGGGGCGCTCATCTGCCATCTGCCTGCAGACCTACCCAGAGGTTCGGACGTCACATGCGGTGACCATCGGCTATTCCAGAGACTCTCGCCTGCTCACTTGGGGGCGTTCATCTGCCATCTGCCTGCAGACCTACCCGGAGGTTCGGACGTCACATGCGGTGACCATCGTCTATTCCAGAGACTCTCGCTTGCTCACTTGGGGGCGTTCATCTGTCTTCTGCCTGCTAGCCTACCGGGAGGCTCCACCATCTCAGGTCGTATATACCTGTCCATCCAGAGACTGCCCCGGTCACTTGCCGTGACTACCTGCCTGTCCTTCCAGAGACTGCCCCGGTCACTTGCCGTGACTACCTGCCTGTCCTTCCAGAGAGTGCCCCGGTCACTTGCCGTGACTACCTGCCTGTCCTTCCAGAGACTGCCCCGGTCACTTGCCGTGACTACCTGCCCGTCTACCCAGAGACTGTCCCTGTCACTTGCCGTGACTTCCTGTTCGTCTCCCCGGGCGCCACCCGCTCCTTTACAAGGAAAGCCTCCTTGTATAATAAAGCTCAGAGGTTCCGCCTCCCAGACCCGTTACAGTTTGCTCGGGCCTTGGAACCCGGTGGCACCCAGACCCCTTCGCTCTCTGACCTGTGTCATGAACTGTCTCGTCAGAGGTCTCAACAGGAGTCCATCCTGGGTCATCTGCGGAATGTTAATTCCCGCCTGGACACCCTGACTACTTCACCAGCAACCACCACTGGCGCCATGACTCGCAATCCGGCAGTTCCGTTGCTTACCAATTCCGTGGTTTCCGTTCCTGGACCTCGACTTTCTGCTCCTCCACGGTTTGGAGGCGATCCTATTCTGGCTCGGGGTTTCATTAACCAGTGTACCCTGCATTTCGAACTCCTGGCTCACCAGTTTAACTCCGACCGGGCCAAAATTGCCTTCATTATGTCCCATCTCACCGGGGAGGCTCTGGCCTGGCTCAATCCTCTCTGGGAGAGAGAAGATCCTCTGGTGCCTGACCTGCCTGCTTTTCTCTCGGCCTTCCGGAAGGTATTCGACGAACCCGGACGGAAGACCTCCTCTGCATCATCTCTGTTGCGTCTCCGTCAGGGAAGTCTCACCGTGGGGCAATATGCCATACGGTTCCGTACCCTTGCCTCGGAGCTGGCCTGGGATAATGATGCCCTGATATCTGTCTTCTGGGAGGGTCTGTCCGGCCGTATTAAAGATGAACTTGCCGGTCGAGACATTCCAACCTCTCTCGATGACCTAATAACTCTGGCTAATCGAATTGATCTACGGTTCCAGGAACGCGCCAAAGAGGTCACCCGTGAGAGAAGGTTTCCTCGTCTAGCTCCTTCTTTTCAGAGACCTGTAACTCCTTCCGCTTCTCCCCAGGTACACACTTCTGAGCCTATGCAGGTCGACCAGACCAAGATGGTCAAAGCCCGTCAGGACTTACGCCGTGCCGAGGGGAGTTGCTTCTACTATGGCAGTAAGGAGCACCGGATCCGTACCTGTCCGGAGAGGTCGGGAAATGCCTGTGTCTAGGTTCGCTCGGAGAGGTCAACCTAGACAAGAATAAATCCTCTTCATCTCTGCTGCTGTCAGTCTCAATTCTCCTCGGTGAGAACCGTTATTTCGAACAAGCCCAACTTGATTCTGGAGCAGCCGGGAATCTTGTTTCACAGGCTCTAGTAGAGAAATATCGCATTCCTACCAAACATCTGGTTGAACCAGTATCTGTTGCTGCTGTGGACGGGGGTCTTCTACCACGTCCCATCCAACTTATCACTGAAGCCATAACCATGCAGGTGGGAATGTTGCATTCTGAGAGCATCTCGTTTCATGTCCTGCCTGGACTCTCTCATGCTTTCTTATTAGGTCTACCTTGACTCCAAAAGCATGCACCCGTGCTCGACTGGCAGACTGGAGAGATCCTTCGCTGGGGACAGGACTGTCATAAAACGTGTTTGGTTCCTGTTCATCCCGTCCGTTCTTCTCCTACACCCACTAATCTACCAGGGCTCCCGATTCCATATTGGTCGTTCGCTGATGTCTTTAATAAAAAGGAGGCAGAGACATTACCCCCTCACAGACCTTATGATTGCCCGATCGACCTGCTACCCGGTACTACGCCTCCCCGTGGGCGTATTTACCCATTGTCTGCTGCTGAGACCAGGTCGATGTCCGAATATATCGAGGAGAATTTGGCCAAGGGATTCATCCGGAAATCTACCTCCCCAGCGGGAGCAGGTTTCTTCTTCGTAAAAAAGAAAGACGGCTCTCTCCGTCCCTGTATTGACTACAGAGGCCTAAACCTGATCACGGTGAAGAATAAGTACCCTCTTCCGCTCATTCGAATTGTTTGATCGTCTCAGGGGGGCTAGAATCTTCACCAAACTGGATCTTCGTGGAGCATATAACCTGGTCCGTATCCGTCGGGGAGATGAATGGAAGACGGCATTCAACACCCGGGACGGCCACTATGAGTATTTGGTGATGCCCTTTGGTCTCTGTAATGCTTCTGCAGTCTTTCAGGAGTTGGTCAATGACATCTTCCGGGACCTGCTCTACTCCTGCGTTGTGGTGTACCTAGATGACATCTTGGTCTTCTCTCCGGATCTCCAGTCTCACCGGAGGGATGTTCGTCAGGTTCTGCTCAGGCTTAGGCAGAATCACCTTTTCGCCAAATATGAGAAGTGTCTCTTTGAGCAGACCTCGCTTCCGTTTTTGGGTTACATCATTTCTCAGACAGGCCTAAGAATGGATCCGGAGAAGCTATCTGCCATCGAGAAATGGCCCCGACCGGAGGGATTGAAGGCCATTCAGCGGTTCCTGGGATTCGCCAATTATTACCGCCTCTTCATACCGCACTTCTCTTCCCGGACTGCTCCAATCTCCGCGCTCACCCGCAAGGATGCTAACCCCAAACAGTGGACGCCCGAAGCAGAGGAGGCCTTTCTTTCCTTAAAACAGGCCTTCTCTTCCGCTCCAGTGCTGCATCGCCCGGACGGCAACAAGCAGTTCTTCCTGGAGGTGGACGCTTCCTCTTCTGGAGCTGGAGCGGTACTGACTCAAAAGTCTTCTTCCAGGAGAATGGTATCTTGCGGCTTCTTCTCAAAACTCTTCTCCTCTTCTGAGCACAATTATTCCATAGGAGACCGAGAGTTATTGGCCATCAAGCTGGCATTGGAGGAGTGGCGTTACCTACTCGAGGGGGCTCTTCATCCGGTAATCATTTACACTGACCACAAGAATCTGGCTTACCTCCAGCATGCCAGAGACTTAACCCTCGCCAAGCCCGGTGGTCCTTGTTTTTTGCCCGCTTCGACTTTCTTTTACACTTTCGCCCGGCCGACAAGAACATCAAGGCGGATGCCTTGTCCCGGTCTTTCCTGGTGTCGGATCTCGAGGAGGAACCTAAACATATCATCGATCCCGCCAGAGTGATGCAGGTGACTCCCGTGAGTCTAAATCGTCTCCCTCCTGGTAAGACGTTCGTATCGGTACCTGATCGGGAGAGGATCCTCCACTGGGGTCATTCGTCTAAACTAGCTGGCCACGCTGGTCGGAAAAAGACCCTCCAACTCATTACCCGGCATTACTGGTGGCCTACCCTGCACAAGGATGTAATAGACTTTGTTTCTGCCTGTGCCTCCTGTGCCCGCAACAAAGTTCCGAGACACCTGCCTGCCGGCCATCTTCTCCCGCTTCCTGTACCCGCTGCCCCCTGGCAGCATATAGCCATGGACTTCATAACGGATCTTCCCGTCTCTGCTGGTTGTACGGTCATTTGGGTGGTCGTTGACCGATTTTCCAAGATGGCTCACTTCATTCCCCTGTCAGGGCTTCCGTCTGCACCCGAGTTGGCTAAAGACTTTATCCGCCACATCTTCCGTCTTCATGGTCTGCCTCGTCACATTGTGTCGGATCGTGGGGTACAGTTCACCTCACGTTTTTGGAGAGCCACTTGTAAGTTGCTAGACGTCACCCTGGATTTCTCCTCCGCTTACCACCCACAGTCCAATGGTCAAGTCGAGCGAATCAATCAGATTCTGACCAGTTATCTCCGGCACTTCGTTAATGCCCACCATTCTGACTGGGTGGATCTCTTGCCTTGGGCCGAATTTTCGTACAACAATCACGAGAGCGAATCTTCCTCCAAATCTCCGTTTCTTGTAGTCTTCGGTCAACATCCTCGGATCCCTGTACCTATTTCCATCTCTGTGGACAATCCAGCTGCGGAATCCCTGGTTAACGAATTCTCCTCCATATGGGAGAGTACCCGGTCCGCACTCATTCTGTCATCCGAGCGCATGAAGAGACATGCTGACAAGAAACGTCTGGATCCCCCTCAATTTCGTCCTGGGGATAAGGTCTGGCTCTCGTCCAAGTATGTTCGGCTCAAGATTCCTTCCTACAAGTTAGGTCCTCGGTTCATCGGTCCTCTGGAGATCATCAGTCAGATCAACCCTGTGTCCTATAAATTGAAACTCCCGGCCAATTTGCGGATTCCTAACTCCTTCCATGTATCTCTCCTCAAACCGGTGGTACTTAACTCTTTTGTCAAGTCTACAGGTACACCTCCTGCTCCACTGTCTGCTGAGAACGAATTTGAGGTAGAGAACATTTTGGCCACCAAAAGGGTAGGAAGAAAGACCTATTTTCTGGTGGATTGGAAGGGGTTTGGTCCTGAGGAGAGAACGTGGGAGCCTCGGGAGAACATCCATGCCCCTCTCATCCTAGCTAAATTTCTTTCTGGCCTAAAAAAGGGGGGGCCTAAAGGGGGGGGTACTGTAGCGCCGGCGTCCCTGCCCTCTGCCAGGCAGGGACGCTGTTCCCCTGCGCCAGCGTCCTCTGCCAGGCAGGGACGTCGCCCCCCTTACCCACGCTCGGCGTCCTCCTTCCGCCCTGCTGGGGTCGCGCGCTCCTTCCCTGCTGTTGGACTTAGGGCGCGCGCCCGCGCGCTCCCCCGCTCTTAAAGGGGCCGCGCCATCTTTCAAGAAAGGTCCCCGGCCAATGCCGGAGGACTCCACCCTATATAAAGTACTTCCTCCTTAATGGAGGTGCCCGAGCAATGTTGTTGCACTGTTTACTCTGCTTCAGCCCTCAGGTTCCGTTACCAGTTACCTGCCTGTCTCCTGCCAGTTTGCTGTCTGCTACCTGTCCGCAAGTCTACCTGGAGGTTCGGCCGTCACCGGTGGTGACCATCGGCTATTCCAGAGAATCTCGCCTGCTCACTTGGGGGCGCTCATCTGCCATCTGCCTGCAGACCTACCCAGAGGTTCGGACGTCACATGCGGTGACCATCGGCTATTCCAGAGACTCTCGCCTGCTCACTTGGGGGCGTTCATCTGCCATCTGCCTGCAGACCTACCCGGAGGTTCGGACGTCACATGCGGTGACCATCGTCTATTCCAGAGACTCTCGCTTGCTCACTTGGGGGCGTTCATCTGTCTTCTGCCTGCTAGCCTACCGGGAGGCTCCACCATCTCAAGTCGTATATACCTGTCCATCCAGAGACTGCCCCGGTCACTTGCCGTGACTACCTGCCTGTCCTTCCAGAGACTGCCCCGGTCACTTGCCGTGACTACCTGCCTGTCCTTCCAGAGACTGCCCCGGTCACTTGCCGTGACTACCTGCCTGTCCTTCCAGAGACTGCCCCGGTCACTTGCCGTGACTACCTGCCCGTCTACCCAGAGACTGTCCCTGTCACTTGCCGTGACTTCCTGTCCGTCTCCCCGGGCGCCACCCGCTCCTTTACAAGGAAAGCCTCCTTGTATAATAAAGCTCAGAGGTTCCGCCTCCCAGACCCGTTACACCCTCAGTAGTATATGGATTAAAAGTGAACTTTTCGGAAACTGCAACACTAAAATTTATTTTACTGGTATAATTTTTATAGAACATATGGTGGCTTGCGAAAGTATTCACCCCTTGGATTTTTACCTACCTTGTTGCATTTCAACCTGTGTTTAAATATTTTTGTAATCCGATTTGTGTGTGATGCACCAGTAGAAAATAGTCTGTTAGTGAAGTGAGAAAAATATAGGCATAAATTAACTTTATGGGATCAAATCATTTAAAAATTGACATGTGCATATATATTCACTCTTTTTGCTATAAAGCCCCCCCAAATTTCTGGTGCAAGCAATTATCTTCATAAGTCACATACTTAGTGAAAGGCAGTCCACCTGTGCGCAATCTAAGAGGGAAATGTTCTGTCAGTATATACACACCTTTTCTGAAAGGCTACAGAGGCTGCACCACTAACCAAACAACATTATGAAGACCAAGGAGATCTCCAAACAAGTCAGGGACAAAGTTGTTGAGAAGTACAAGTCAGGGTTGGGTTATTAAAAAAAAAAAAAAAAAAGTCCCAATCTATGATGATCCCCAGGAACACCATCAAATCCATTATCATCAAATGGAAAGAGCACAGTACCACAACAAACCTGTCAATGCCCGTGCAAGGAGGGAATTAATCAGAGAGGTAGCACCGAGACCAAAGGTAACCGTGAAGGAACTGCAGACTTCACAATCAGAGACTGGAGTATCTGTCCATATGACCACAATAAGCCATACACTCCATAGAGTTGACCTTTTTGGAAGGGTGGGCAGTACAAAGCCTTTACTTGCACACACAAATTGTAAGGCTCATTTTGAGATTGCAGAGAGCCATGTGGGAGACTCCTCAAATGTATAGAGGAAGGTGCTGTGGTCAGATGAGACGAAAATTGAACTTTTTGGCCACAAAGGTAAATTCTATGTCTGGTGCCAAACCAGCACAGTTCATCACCTCAAGAACACCATCCCCACAGTGAAACATGGTGGTGGTAGCATCATGTTGTGAGGATGTTTTTTAGCAGTAGGGACAGTGAAAATGGGCCAAGTCAAGGGGATAGTTGCAAAATACAGGGATATTCTTGAGCAAAACTTGTTTCTGTCTGTCAGTGATTTGAGACTAGTATGGAGGTTCACATTACAACAAGACAATGATCCAAAGCATACTGCTAAAGCAACACTTGAATGGTTTTAGGGGAAACGCGTAAGTGTTTTGGAGTAGCCTAGTCAAAGCCCTGACCTTAATCCAATTGAGAATATGTAGTCAGACTTGAAGATTGCTCTTCACCAGAGGAAACCATCTAATTTGAAGGAGCTGGAGCAGTTTTGCCTTGATGAATGGGCAAAAATCCCAGTAGCAAGATGTGGATTTCTTATAGCGACTTATCCAAAGCGACTTTCTGCAAAAGGAGGCTCTACAAAGTACTGACTGAATAGTTATACACACTGACATTTTCAGTTATTTTGTCCTATTTGTTGTTTGCTTTACATTGTAGGCATGTTATTTACATAAACTGATGCAGACCCTAAAAAAAAAAAATTTCAGGTTGTGAGGTAGAAAAACACAAAAGATGCCAAGGGGGTGAATACGTTCACAAGCCTCTATGTCCTCCGCATAAGTTCTTAAGTAGCTGAATTTTCTTTTTGGTGACTACAGTCTCCCCTTTCATCTCCATGCTCCTGGTGCGTCTGAACATGTGCTAAACAAAATTAAAAGTATAAATCCCTCTGTTGCTCTATGCTGTGTAGGGAAGACATTATAGTAGCTATTCTTCACCCAGTTGCTCAGAGACAACTGAATATTACAGATTAATCTGCAGAGAAAAACACTGGTGAAAATGCAGAATACAGGTCAAACAATGGCCAGAAATAGTGCCATTACATACACAGGACAGCTTATTCTGGAAAGATACAAGAAACGACAGGCATCGACTTTTTCCATGTGTAATTCGGCATTGATCATCTAGAATATTTGTAATGGCTTTGTTGTATTACATTACTTGTAAGGTGATGGTCACGTTCATATTTGCATCTAATGAAATGCTGGCAATGTACAGTATAAACAAAAAAACAAAAAAAAAACCTCATAACAAGCCGAGTATGAAAAAACACATTCTTTATTAAAGCACAATACAAAAAACAAATAAAATTGGCAATAACGTGCAGGAAAGAAGTGGGACTCAACCAGGCTGCTTCCAATAGACAATGCATACCATAATGTCAATATCTCAAGATAGTCATAATTTTGCACCAAAATATATTGTAGCGCCGGCGTCCCTGCCCTCTGCCAGGCAGGGACGCTGTTCCCCTGCGCCAGCGTCCTCTGCCAGGCAGGGACGTCGCCCCCCTTACCCACGCTCGGCGTCCTCCTTCCGCCCTGCTGGGGTCGCGCGCTCCTTTCCTGCTGCTGGACTTAGGGCGCGCGCCCGCGCGCTCCCCCGCTCTTAAAGGGGCCGCGCGCATCTTTCAAAAAAGGTCCCCGGCCAATGCCGGAGGACTCCACCCTATATAAAGTACTTCCTCCTTAATGGAGGTGCCCGAGCAATGTTGTTGCACTGTTTACTCTGCTTCAGCCCTCAGGTTCCGTTACCAGTTACCTGCCTGTCTCCTGCCAGTTTGCTGTCTGCTACCTGTCCGCAAGCCTACCTGGAGGTTCGGCCGTCACCGGTGGTGACCATCGGCTATTCCAGAGAATCTCGCCTGCTCACTTGGGGGCGCTCATCTGCCATCTGCCTGCAGACCTACCCGGAGGTTCGGACGTCACATGCGGTGACCATCGTCTATTCCAGAGACTCTCGCCTGCTCACTTGGGGGCGTTCATCTGCCATCTGCCTGCAGACCTACCCGGAGGTTCGGACGTCACATGCGGTGTCCATCGTCTATTCCAGAGACTCTCGCCTGCTCACTTGGGGGCGTTCATCTGTCTTCTGCCTGCTAGCCTACCGGGAGGCTCCACCATCTCAGGTCATATATACCTGTCCATCCAGAGACTGCCCCGGTCACTTGCCGTGACTACCTGCCTGTCTATCCAGAGACTGCCCCGGTCACTTGCCGTGACTACCTGCCTGTCTATCCAGAGACTGCCCGGTCACTTGCCGTGACTACCTGCCTGTCTATCCATAGACTGCCCCGGTCACTTGCCGTGACTACCTGCCTGTCTATCCAGAGACTGCCCCGGTCACTTGCCGTGACTACCTGCCTGTCTATCCAGAGACTG
Organism: Oophaga sylvatica; assembly: GCA_033576555.1. NCBI lineage: Eukaryota > Metazoa > Chordata > Amphibia > Anura > Dendrobatidae > Oophaga > Oophaga sylvatica. Next base: position 204,518,674 of record JARQOD010000002.1, read on the forward strand.
CCCTGGTCACTTGCCGTGACCTCTTTCCCGTCTGTCCAAAGACTGTCCCTGTCACTTGCCGTGACTTCCTGTCCGTCTCCCTGGGCGCCACCCGCTCCTTTACAAGGAAAGCCTCCTTGTATAATAAAGCTCAGAGGTTCCGCCTCCCTGACCCGTTACAGTTTGCTCGGGCCATGGAACCCGGTGGCACCCAAACCCCTTCGCTCTCTGACCTGTGTCATGAACTGTCTCGTCAGAGGTCTCAACAGGAGTCCATCCTGGGTCATCTGCGGAATGTTAATTCCCGCCTGGACACCCTGACTACTTCACCAGCAACCACCACTGGCGCCATGACTCGCAATCCGGCAGTCCCGTTGCTTACCAATTCCGTGGTTTCCGTTCCTGGACCTCGACTTTCTGCTCCTCCACGGTTTGGAGGCGATCCTACTCTGGCTCGGGGTTTCATTAACCAGTGTACCCTGCATTTCGAACTCCTGGCTCACCAGTTTAACTCCGACCGGTCAAAATTGCCTTCATTATGTCCCATCTCACCGGAGAGGCTCTGGCCTGGCTTAATCCTCTCTGGGAGAGAGAAGATCCTCTGGTGTCTGACCTGCCTGCTTTTCTCTCGGCCTTCCGGAAGGTATTCGACGAACCCGGACGGAAGACCTCCTCTGCATCATCTCTGTTGCGTCTCCGTCAGGGAAGTCTCACCGTGGGGCAATATGCCATACGGTTCCGTACCCTTGCCTCGGAGCTGGCCTGGGATAATGATGCTCTGATATCTGTCTTCTGGGAGGGTCTGTCCGGCCGTATTAAAGATGAACTTGCCGGTCGAGACATTCCAACCTCTCTCGATGACCTAATAACTCTGGCTAATCGAATTGATCTACGGTTCCAGGAACGCGCCAAAGAGGTCACCCGTGAGAGAAGGTTTCCTCGTCTAGCTCCTTCTTTTCAGAGACCTGTAACTCCTTCCGCTTCTCCCCAGGTACACACTTCTGAGCCTATGCAGGTCGACCAGACCAAGATGGTCAAAGCCCGTCAGGACTTACGCCGTGCCGAGGGGAGTTGCTTCTACTGTGGCAGTAAGGAACACCGGATCCGTACCTGTCCGGAGAGGTCGGGAAACGCCTGTGTCTAGGTTCGCTCGGAGAGGTCAACCTAGACAAGAATAAATCCTCTTCATCTCTGCTGCTGTCAGTCTCAATTCTCCTCGGTGAGAACCGTCATTTCGAACAAGCCCAACTTGATTCTGGAGCAGCCGGGAATCTTGTTTCACAGGCTCTAGTAGAGAAATATCGCATTCCTACCAAACATCTGGTTGAACCAGTATCTGTTGCTGCTGTGGACGGGGGTCTCCTACCACGTCCCATCCAACTTATCACTGAAGCCATAACCCTGCAGGTGGGAATGTTGCATTCTGAGAGCATCTCGTTTCATGTCCTGCCTGGACTCTCTCATGCTTTCTTATTAGGTCTACCTTGGCTCCAAAAGCATGCACCCGTGCTCGACTGGCAGACTGGAGAGATCCTTCGCTGGGGACAGGACTGTCATAAAACGTGTTTGGTTCCTGTTCATCCCGTCCGTCCTTCTCCTACACCAACTAATCTACCAGGGCTCCCGATTCCATATTGGTCGTTCGCTGATGTCTTTAATAAAAAGGAGGCAGAGACATTACCCCTCACAGACCTTATGATTGCCCGATCGACCTGCTACCCGGTACTACGCCTCCCCGTGGGCGTATTTACCCATTGTCTGCTGCTGAGACCAGGTCGATGTCCGAATATATCGAGGAGAATTTGGCCAAGGGATTCATCCGGAAATCTACCTCCCCAGCGGGAGCAGGTTTCTTCTTCGTAAAAAAGAAAGACGGCTCTCTCCGTCCCTGTATTGACTACAGAGGCCTAAACCTGATCACGGTGAAGAATAAGTACCCTCTTCCGCTCATTCCCGAATTGTTTGATCGTCTGAGGGGGGCTAGAATCTTCACCAAACTGGATCTTCGTGGAGCATATAACCTGGTCCGTATCCGTCGGGGAGATGAATGGAAGACGGCATTCAACACCCGGGACGGCCACTATGAGTATTTGGTGATGCCCTTTGGTCTCTGTAATGCTCCTGCAGTCTTTCAGGAGTTGGTCAATGACATCTTCCGGGACCTGCTCTACTCCTGCGTTGTGGTGTACCTAGACGACATCTTGGTCTTCTCTCCGGATCTCCAGTCTCACCGGAGGGATGTTCGTCAGGTTCTGCTCAGGCTTAGGCAGAATCACCTTTTCGCCAAATATGAGAAGTGTCTCTTTGAGCAGACCTCACTTCCGTTTTTGGGTTACATCATTTCTCAGACTGGCCTAAGAATGGATCCGGAGAAACTATCTGCCATCGAGAAATGGCCCCGACCGTAGGGATTGAAGGCCATTCAGCGGTTCCTGGGATTCGCCATTTATTACCGCCTCTTCATACCGCACTTCTCTTCCCGGACTGCTCCAATCTCCGCGCTCACCCGCAAGAATGCTAACCCCAAACAGTGGACGCCCGAAGCAGAGGAGGCCTTTCTTTCCTTAAAACAGGCCTTCTCTTCCGCTCCAGTGCTGCATCGCCCGGACGGCAACAAGCAGTTCTTCCTGGAGGTGGACGCTTCCTCTTCTGGAGCTGGAGCGGTACTGACTCAAAAGTCTTCTTCCGGGAGGATGGTATCTTGCGGCTTCTTCTCAAAACTCTTCTCCTCTTCTGAGCGCAATTATTCCATAGGAGACCGAGAGTTATTGGCCATCAAGCTGGCATTGGAGGAGTGGTGTTACCTACTCGAGGGGGCTCTTCATCCGGTAATCATTTACACTGACCACAAGAATCTGGCTTACCTCCAGCATGCCCAGAGACTTAACCCTCGCCAAGCCCGGTGGTCCTTGTTTTTTGCCCGCTTCGACTTTCTTTTACACTTTCGCCCGGCCGACAAGAACATCAAGGCGGATGCCTTGTCCCGGTCTTTCCTGGTGTCGGATCTCGAGGAGGAACCTAAACATATCATCGATCCCGCCAGAGTGATGCAGGTGGCTCCGTGAGTCTAAATCGTCTCCCTCCTGGTAAGACGTTCGTATCGGTACCTGATCGGGAGAGGATCCTCCACTGGGGTCATTCGTCTAAACTAGCTGGCCACGCTGGTCAGAAAAAGACCCTCCAGCTCATTACCCGGCATTACTGGTGGCCTACCCTGCACAAGGATGTAATAGACTTTGTTTCTGCCTGTGCCTCCTGTGCCCGCAACAAAGTTCCGAGACACCTGCCTGCCGGCCGTCTTCTCCCGCTTCCTGTACCCGCTGCCCCCTGGCAGCATATAGCCATGGACTTCATAACGGATCTTCCCGTCTCTGCTGGTTGTACGGTCATTTGGGTGGTCGTTGACCGATTTTCCAAGATGGCTCACTTCATTCCCCTGCCAGGGCTTCCGTCTGCACCCGAGTTGGCTAAAGACTTTATCCGCCACATCTTCCGTCTTCATGGTCTGCCTCGTCACATTGTGTCGGATCGTGGGGTACAGTTCACCTCACGTTTCTGGAGAGCCACTTGTAAGTTGCTAGACGTCACCCTGGATTTCTCCTCCGCTTACCACCCACAGTCCAATGGTCAAGTCGAGCGAATCAATCAGATTCTGACCAGTTATCTCCGGCACTTCGTTAATGCCCACCATTCTGACTGGGTGGATCTCCTGCCTTGGGCCGAATTTTCGTACAACAATCACGAGAGCGAATCTTCCTCCAAATCTCCGTTTCTTGTAGTCTTCGGTCAACATCCTCGGATCCCTGTACCTATTTCCATCTCTGTGGACAATCCAGCTGCGGAATCCCTGGTTAACGAATTCTCCTCCATATGGGAGAGTACCGGTCCGCACTCATTCTGTCATCCGAGCGCATGAAGAGACATGCTGACAAGAAACGTCTGGATCCCCCTCAATTCCGTCCTGGGGATAAGGTCTGGCTCTCGTCCAAGTATGTTCGGCTCAAGATTCCTTCCTACAAGTTAGGTCCTCGGTTCATCGGTCCTCTGGAGATCATCAGTCAGATCAACCCAGTGTCCTATAAATTGAAACTCCCGGCCAATTTGCGGATTCCTAACTCCTTCCATGTATCTCTCCTCAAACCGGTGGTACTTAACTCTTTTGTCAAGTCTACAGGTACACCTCCTGCTCCACTGTCTGCTGAGAACGAATTTGAGGTAGAGAACATTTTGGCCACCAAAAGGGTAGGAAGAAAGACCTATTTTCTGGTGGATTGGAAGGGGTTTGGTCCTGAGGAGAGAACGTGGGAGCCTCGGGAGAACATCCATGCCCCTCTCATCCTAGCTAAATTTCTTTCTGGCCTAAAAAAGGGGGGGCCTAAAGGGGGGGTACTGTAGCGCCGGCGTCCCTGCCCTCTGCCAGGCAGGGACGCTGTTCCCCTGCGCCAGCGTCCTCTGCCAGGCAGGGACGTCGCCCCCCTTACCCACGCTCGGCGTCCTCCTTCCGCCCTGCTGGGGTCGCGCGCTCCTTCCCTGCTGCTGGACTTAGGGCGTGCGCCCGCGCGCTCCCCCGCTCTTAAAGGGGCCGCGCGCATCTTTCAAAAAAGGTCCCCGGCCAATGCCGGAGGACTCCAACCTATATAAAGTACTTCCTCCTTAATGGAGGTGCCCGAGCAATGTTGTTGCACTGTTTACTCTGCTTCAGCCCTCAGGTTCCGTTACCAGTTACCTGCCTGTCTCCTGCCAGTTTGCTGTCTGCTACCTGTCCGCAAGCCTACCTGGAGGTTCGGCCGTCACCGGTGGTGACCATCGGCTATTCCAGAGAATCTCGCCTGCTCACTTGGGGGTGCTCATCTGCCATCTGCCTGCAGACCTACCCGGAGGTTCGGACGTCACATGCGGTGACCATCGTCTATTCCAGAGACTCTCGCCTGCTCACTTGGGGGCGTTCATCTGCCATCTGCCTGCAGACCTACCCGGAGGTTCGGACGTCACATGCGGTGTCCATCGTCTATTCCAGAGACTCTCGCCTGCTCACTTGGGGGCGTTCATCTGTCATCTGCCTGCTAGCCTACCGGGAGGCTCCACCATCTCAGGTCGTATATACCTGTCCATCCAGAGACTGCTCCGGTCACTTGCCGCGACTACCTGCCTGTCTATCCAGAGACTGCCCCGGTCACTTGCCGTGACTACCTGCCTGTCTATCCAGAGACTGCCCCGGTCACTTGCCGTGACTACCTGCCTGTCTATCCAGAGATTGCCCCGGTCACTTGCCGTGACTACCTGCCTGTCTATCCAGAGACTGCCCCGGTCACTTGCCGTGACTACCTGCCTGTCTATCCAGAGACTGCCCTGGTCACTTGCCGTGACCTCTTTCCGTCTGTCCAAAGACTGTCCCTGTCACTTGCCGTGACTTCCTGTCCGTCTCCCCGGGCGCCACCCGCTCCTTTACAAGGAAAGCCTCCTTGTATAATAAAGCTCAGAGGTTCCGCCTCCCTGACCCGTTACATATATCATATAATGGCTCCAATATTTTGGGCCTATTACTATATTATATTACTGGTTCAGCACAATTCACAATAGTGCAAAAAGCATGTGGTGTGTGGTGGGTCTCCCCGGTCTCCTTCCTATTTTGGTAACTATGCCTTTACTTATTTTATAATCAATGTACCATGTTTAGTATGCACTATATTACCTGCTGTATGTTATTACATATAATAGCTTGGTGACATGTTTGTACTATAGAGCTTTCATGCTTTTTGCACTATTGTGAATTGTGCTGAACCAGTAATATGATATAGTAATATTGGAGCCATTAGGCTATGTGCACACGTTGCGGATTCTTAGTGGTTTTGCCGCGGTTTTTCCGCGGCAGAATCGCATCGCGGGAGAATCCGCAGCATGCTCATTCTTTTTTGCGGAACCGCGGCGATTCCGCCGCCATAGGAATGCATTGAACCAATTACTTTCCGCATGTGGCTGTGCCCACCATGCGGAAAGTAAGCGGTTCATGTGCGGATGGTACCCAGGGTCTGGAGGAGAGGAGACTCTCCTCCAAGCCCTGGGTACCATATCCATGTAAAAACAATAATTAAAATAAAAAATAATGATATTCTCACCTTCCGGCGTCCCCCGCAGCTTTCCCGCCTCTCAGCAACGCTCCCGCCAATCGCGTTCCCAGTGATGCTTTGCGAGATCACCCAGATGAAGTAGCGGTCTCGCGTGATGCTACGTCATCGGGATGATTGTCGCAAAGGACTCCTGGGAACGGAACTTGCCGGGAGCGTCGCTGAAGGCGGGAAAGCTGCAGGGGCCGCCGGAAGGTGAGAATATCATTATTTATTATTTTTTTTATTATTTTTACATTAGATCTTTTTACTATTGATGCGGCATAGGCGGCATCAATAGTAAAAAGTTGGTCACACGAGTCAAACACTTGTTTGACTCGTGTGACCAACCTGTCAGATCACTTGTAAAACGCTAGCATTCTGCAAGCTAATTACACTTGCAAAACGCTAGTTTTTAGCGGGAATACGCATACCTATAATATGCGGATTTCCCGCGGCAGGGAGGTGCGGAATTGCCGCAGAAATTTCCATGGCAATTCCGCAACGTGTGCACATAGCCTTATATGATATATTTTGGTGCAAAATTATAACTATCTTGAGATATTGACATTATGGTATGCATTGTCTATTGGAAGCAGCCTGGTTGAGTCCCACTTCTTTCCTGCACTTGTGATATTGCCAATTTTAATTGTTTTTTGTATTGTGCTTTAATAAAGAATATGTGTTTTTTCATACTCGGCTTGTTATGAGGTTTTTGCTTTTGGTGTTTCATGTATTTATACCTCATGGCCATATAAAGGGATATACTTAGGTGTGTAATGTACAGTATAAAGCAAAGTCTTTTGGGCACTTCAGTAAGTTTCTGTGTAATGCTTACTTCACCCATGCAGGTTGTTTGTCTTTACACTAGGGGAGTTGGAATTGTTAACATTGCTTTTGATCTTCTGGTTATCAGAAGATGAAGAATATCTGGAATGCAATTTTATTCAGAGGCTAATGTTCATTTGAATATAGCTTAAATGCTCTAAAGGCCTAATCACATCTCTGTTTTTCTTTTAAAACGAATCTTCTCCTCCCCGCGGGTATCCTTTTTAATCCCAGTACATTTCTGATAGGTACAACTGTAAATTACATTTTGAAGGTTTAAGCTCCATCCTCAAGTTTTTGGCATTCAATTAGCAATTCTACTACCCTGAAGAAATATCACGATCCGCCACTTGATTTTTATTAAACTTATCTTATTCTGGTAAAGTCTTTTTTTCCACCTGAGATATGTACTTGAAAAGAAACATTATTCTGCAGCTCTAATTCAGCTTTTTTTTATATATTATATTTTTAGTATTGGCCAATATGTCCAGATCTATTAAAGACTTCATCAGTTTATTAATTTCAAGTCTTAAATTTTACAAATTGCCATTAAATGGAATAATTTTACTAGTAAAGAAAAGACTGTAATACTAGTATATCATTAAACACAGAAGGTGTACTCATTAAACCAATATACCCTAGCTGAAGTGTAAATTTTGTCTTTACATTACTGCTAAAACTGAATTGTAAAAGATTAAAGGGCATGTGTGATCAGAAAATTACCTATTGTTTAAATCAGTTTTTTTTATTTTTTTATTTTGGCTGTGTTTTTTTTTTCTAAATATTAAATTTTTTATTAAAAAATGGAAATGTTGAAATGTTCACACTGGCCATTGATGCTTTTTTAGACTAGTTAAAAGGTCACAGGGAATGGGGAGCAGGGTCAGCTGTGTCCTTATCTATTGAGAATAGTGGATCCTGTTTTATCATCTGTCAAACATCTACTTTGTTGAAGTACCCTTTGAATTTATGACAACATTCATTCTATTTAGGTACAAGTCTATCAGCATGACACATCTAGAATTGGCATTTTTTGCCCACTCTTCTTTGCAGTAGCCCTCCAAATCTGTCAGATTGCGAGGGCATCACCTGTGTACAGCCCCCCTTTGTGTCAACTCACAGATTTTCAATTTTTGGTGATGTGCAGTGTTTGTTTTGCATAAAACATACCTTTTTGGAATTATTGTTCAAAACTTCAACCTTGATCTCATCAGACCATAGTATGGTTTCCCACAAGCTTTTGACAGACTTGATGTCGGCTTTGGCAAAACATATCTGGGCTTGGATGTTTTTCTTTGTGACAAAAGGCTTCTGTCTTGCAACCCTATACCACACGCAAGAGATATGAAGAATACAGGAGATTGTAGTCACATTCAGGATGCAACTAGTACACAACCTGAATTTCCTGAAGCTCCTTTCAGGTGAACCTGTCAGCGGGATTTTGCTCAGTAAACTACAGACAGTGTCAGGTTGGTGCTGTTATACTAATTGAAATTGATACCTTGATGGATGAAATCTGTCTTGTGGTTGTTGTTTAATCTGTATTTGTAGATTACAGTTAAAGGGAATCTGTCACCCTAAATTGGCGGGATATTTAAATGATGGCAGTCAGGTCAGATGGGCGGTGTTTTGGGTACTTGCCTTAACATGTTGTTCGCAGCAGTCTCCATTATTTCTGGGAATTGTAGTCGTTGCCCTCCATATAACGCGCCTGCGCATTGCATTCTTGAATTGCACACGCGCAGTATGCTTTGCCCGCAGATTGCAATGCGCAGGCGCGTTATATGGAGGGCAACGACTACAATTCCCAGAAATAATGGAGACAGCGGCGAACAACATGTTAAGGCAAGTACCTAAAACACCGCCCATCTGACCTGACTGCCATCATTTAAATATCCCGCCAATTTGGGGTGACAGATTCCCTTTAATGAGATTCTCTTGCTTTGGGGTTGCCTGTGGTGTGGGGGGGGTGGTCTTCATGTGGTGCTCTGCTTACATATGCATCCTTATGAGTTATGACAGGTCACTGATCCTTCAGTGACATGCCCCTAATTTTACATACTACGTATACTATTGTGTGGTTAGAAAAAAAAAATTACATTAAGCAAAATGGTAGTGGTGCCTGCGCAATAGCATGTATCGCATTATGCATATAATATGATAGGGTAAAAAAAATTTTCAACTTCATCAAAATGGCTGCGGTGGTGCATGCGCAGTAGCATCTACCGCGTGCTGGTCTTTTCATCAATTTTTAAGTGATGTTCAGTTAAATGTAATGTCACTGTTGTGCGAAATTTGGGCCACTTCTTGATGTCTGTCTTCACAGTGTTCCATGGCCTATGTAATGAAATCAGAAATTTCTTTGTACCCTTTTCCTGACTGATAACTTTCAAAAATGAGATTCCTTTGCTGTGTTGTTAGCTGTTTATGGACCATAGCTTTTGCTGTAAAATACAACTAAGTAAAATGAGGCAAATACTACTAGAACAGCCAAATGTTGTAAGTGATGGCACTGTAAATGATGGCAACGGTGTACTGACTACTATTTACCATAAGTTTACAAGCGATTGGGTAATTTTGAACATAACCACATCCCCAGTTAAGTAAGTGCTCCGTTATGCAACCACATATTTTAGTTTTGTTATATTTATTTGCCCCTCAAAATGATTTCAGTTTCTCAATTGATTTGTACAGATTATGGCCCTGATTCATCACACCGATTATGCCAGAATTCTGTCGTAAATTGGTTTGAAAAGTTGACTAGAGTAAGATTTTTGGCGAGTCACATGCCACTGTCAGATGTGTCTCTGAATCATTAACAGGCATACACCTATCAATGGATCAGGAGTGTTGGACTGCAACAAAGCGCCTGATCAAGTCTGGCGTGAATATTGACAGTTTAGATGAATCAGGGCCTATAGGTGACATTAATAGTGAAAAATTTACTGAAATGACTCTTGTTGGTATTTTAAATTACCTGGCATTTTTACAGCGTGTAGACTTTTCATATTCCTGTAGGTATTTTATATTTACCATACAAAATAGGTACATTTGAAAATGCCACTATCATAGTTACAGAAGCAAAGTTTGTAGGGAGCATTGCCAATTTCCATAAGCAATTAGAAGAAAAGTATGTCTAAATAAAAAAATGTATATTCACAGTATGTTATCAAAATAATGATGGCTTATTGGGTAACTTGGGTATTACATATATTGGCAACATTTGAGTAGACTTTCCTGAAAGTACTTTTTTGTTTTTCATCCCATCAACAACAAGAAATATAAACTTGTATTATGTGTATTCTCACGCATTGATTTTTAGCTCTCTAATTAATGTGTGATATTTTTATTTTTTTAGGAAGAATATTGAACAGGTTTTCCAAAGATATTGGTCACCTGGATGACTTACTACCTTTTACGTTTTTGGACTTCATTCAGGTAAATAACATATATTTTAAAATATTTTTAAAGTTGAAAGCACCACTCTAGTGTTATGTTTCTTTTTATTTCAGTTCTTGAGTGGTACCATTCTCACGTATCAGGAGAATGGCCTATGACCTCCATCCAACAATACATGATAGAACCAACTGCTTTGTTCTTATTCAACTCAGCAGATAATATTGGCAACAATATATAAGAACTGCTTTTTATTCATTGATATTGGTTATTTGACAGGATAACCTTTTTACCAATGGCTAAAAATATGTTGAGTTTGTCAATCATCTCTAGAACTTTATGTATTATCAATCATAGGATCATTTTTTTTACACTAAATGTCATAGATAGCGCATGCACTGTTATGGTATTTCTACAGTTCAGAAAGTGAGAGTCACTTTGGCACATACTCGTAGATAATATAGTACTGCAAGACACAGCACTTCTGAATTGAAAGCAGATAATTTATTCCCCAATGATTAGAAATTTAATCCATTTTATGTTCATTTGTAGGATGCACAATATATTACATGTGTCAGGTTGAGGTACAGAAGATGAATGGGTACAATAAGTTTCTCATGTTGATACATATTGAGGTGCAGGATTCACTTTATTATAGGTGTGGTAGATTAGATTCAAGAGCTAAACTTGTATTATCACATCTTTTTAGCATAGAGAAGTTGTGAAAAAAAACTCCATCCTTATCTTAAAACTGATGGCTCTTTCGACAATCCAAAGAACCCTTGTTTGGCAGCACAACACTGCAACAAATTTATTTTGTTCTAGAGAATTCAAACCCCGTTCTAAATTAGGTTTAAATGTAAAACATTTGGAAACATCCTGATATTTGCAATAAAACAATCAAACAAGAACAATATAGCTACCTTTGCACAACTAATATGACTTTTTTTATACAAGCATTTTTAGCACTCAGTAAAGCATCCTTTGGATGTTAAGACCTGCATCAAATGTGATACATGGGCAGAAACACCAGCTTCTGGCTGTGTTCCTGAGGGATCTTAGCCCGTTCCTTACGGGCAGTGGCCTCCAGTTTACTATTATTCTTGGATTTGCTTGTAGGAAGCACTTTCCTTCAAATCCCACCAAAAATTTTCTATGACGTTTAAAGAGAACCTGTCACCTCCTTTTTCGGATATAAGATGCGGCCACCGCCTTTAGGGGCTTATCTACAGCATTCTGGAATGCTGTAGATAAGCCCCCAATGTAACCTGAAAGATAAGAAAGACAAGTTAGATTATACTCACCCAGGGGCGGTCCCGTCCGATGGGCGTCGCAGGTCCAGTACTGCACTGCGCAGGCGCCGGGAAAGGTAAGTGAGGTCCGGCGCCTGCACAGTGCAGTACTTTGCTCTGTCCTCAACAGGGCAAATCATTACGCTTGCGCAGGAGCCGCAACAGGAAGGAAGGAAGATGACGACATCGCAAGAAGATGGGAGGTGCCGGACCCGGACCTGCGACGCCCATCGGACCGGACCGCACTGGACCTCCCCCACAGGTGATTATAATAAAACTTGTTTTTCTTATCTTTCAGGTTACATCGGTGGCTTATCTACAGCATTCCGGAATGCTGTAGATAAGCCCCTAAAGGCAGTGGCCGCATCTTATATCCGAAAAAGGAGGTGACAGGTTCCCTTTAAGTAAGGCAACTGGTGGCCACTCCAGAATCTTCAGAGACTTTTTGTGAACATTCAATAGAGATACAGTTGGATGATGCTTAGTTTGTAAGTTCAAAGTACAAAAATTACACTGGATAGACTGTGGCAGAAAAAGAAGACTATCGTCAGCTGCCACCGAATTTCTGAGGTGCAGATGGTCAATAATCTTCAAATGATTGTGAAATACATGCAGCAAGATTTGATGGCTTTCTCCTGAAGAAGCTGAAAGGCGAAACCAGGGTAGGATCGGAGCTGGCACTCCACTTGTGTGCTCTTTTATGCGGTTTAGTTTTGTAAGTATAATAAAAAACATAATTGGCAGTTAAATTCTGGCAGTGTTGTTATGTGTCCAGTTGTTCGTTAAAGAAATTTGTGATGGTAGTACATGTGGGGATCACTTGTGGAACTACTGGTTTCAGCAGGATGGAGAATAACAACATCAAGTGGGACACACTGATATTGGAAGTGTGACAAAGAGGGATGATTCTGAATGATGTGCATTCTGCTAGTAAGATCGTCAATATGCTAAAGTTTTTCTTTTCTTTGATGTTCATATTGAGAAGTGTGTTGGACTGCTTCATTGAACTTTATCTTGGTCGTGTCTTGTTGATGTCTTTATATACTGGGGAGAGTTCTTGATTCATTAAGGGTTGTATTGTGTTAGGATTTGGTGGCAGCAGGCACTGAGGTTTCAGCTTGCAAAGTAAGGCGCATATTAAACCTTGAATGTTTTTCATGTCCTACCTAACTCCAAAATGTATACATCTCCTGACCCAAACACAAAAGAAATGTTGGCCCAATATCTTAAAAACCAGATAAAAAATGCACAGAAGTTTGGGTTTCTGTTGTGTGAAGCAATGAAACAAAACTGCAGTTTTTCCAGCCTATTGGCTAGTGATATGTCTGGAGGAGGATGGATGAAATACGGTATATGCTGAACAGAACAGCCTGATTAGAGTGAACCATGGTGACTCGGTGGTTATTTTGTTGCCTGTGCCACTGGAATCCAGCAGTGTGAGGAGGACAAGATGTATTCAGCAAAGTATTAGGAAATCCTAGGGGAAAACATATTGACTTCTGTGGAGAAGCTGAAACAATGGCATAATTGGACCTACCAATAGGACAATGATCCCAAGCATGGTTCCGAGGCCACTATGTCTGGGTTTCACAAGTCTTCGAGAACTCTGCAGATGTTGTAAGTTGAATCCTATAGAAATAAGAAACAGGCTAAAAATCGTAACGTTTGCAGCTGGTCATCCTTACATCCAAGAGTGCTCTACTAAGTACTAAAGATACTTCTCATGAAGGGGTTGAATAATCCTGATCCTCAGACTTCGATAGTCATTAAAAGTGGTGTTTTGTATTGAATTTGGAGGAACCATTTGCTATAATAATTGTGTTGAGCTATTAGAATTGTTCTTCATTAGTTTATGGCAAAAAAGTGTAAATGGTAAAACCTGGTCTGCAATAGGATGAATAATTTTAATTAAACTGAAAGCTTATTATATCTGGTTAATATGCAAATCTTGTACGGTGGTTCAGAAGGCTGCTGGGCAATGTAATGTTAACCCAAAACAAGGTACCTCAGTTTGACTTTTTTTGCAAAAAAAAGAAACCTATGGTTTGCTACGAATGCAGTTTGATTAATACTGAAGCCTGTTGCTTATCAGATTTTTTTTGTAACATTATCTGGCTTTCGCTTGTATTTACACAAGTGGGAGAGTACTCAACTTCAACAACCATTGGCAAATAAGTACTAACATTATTTCTTGTTGTTTAATCATGTATAGTATAATTTTAATTCTGCCACTTTTGGAATACAGGAGAAAATGTAGCATACGGTGAATTTTTGAAGTCCGTTTTGCTTGTGGAGTCTATTCACTTGGCTTAACATGATCACTTCCCAATCCGCATAAAGTCACAAAAAGTCACAAACTTGTGCCTCAATAAGGACATGCACTGAAATTTGCTTCTTTTTGGTGTCAAAGAGAGATATATTAATAGCCTTCACAAATACCCACCCCCCTTAGTCTCATGTTAGGGAACAATCTTGTTAGTGCAGTTTATACATTAGAGTAACTCAACTTTTTGGAGACTTTAACCCCTTCCTGTCAACGCCAATTTCCATTTTTCCGTTTTCGTTTTTTATATTCCTTCTTCCAGGAGCTACAACTTTTTTAAGGATGAATTGTATTTTTGAGTGACACCATTTGTTTTCCCTTGTGATGCACTGGAAAAATTCCAAGTGCGTCAAAATTGCAAAAGTGTGGTTCCAGAAAAGTTATTTATTTATTTTTTTTGTATTTATAATTTAGATCTCAGAAGGGATCTCATTTATATGTGTATATACTGTACATGTGCGGTCAATACAAAGGACTGGCGCATGACTTAATCTTCTAAAGACCATATGAAGGACCAGGGGGCACTCACTATTGGGTGGAAGAAAGGCGATTCCGGCAGCTAAATAGGAAAGGATTCTTTACAGTTAGAGAAGTCAGACTGTGGAATGCCGACCACACGAGATTGCAATGCGGAATTGTACTAATAAGCTTTCAGTTTAATTAATATTATTAATCCTATTGCAGACCAGATTTTTTCAATTTACAAGACCTCACATGACTCTGTGGGCCAAAATATGGAAAAATTATAGCTCTCAAAATGTGGTGATGCAAAAACTTTTTTTTGCAATAAAAAGCGTCTTTTGACAGCTGCCAAACATAAAAACCCGCTATAAAACCCGCTATAAATAGTAAATCAACCCCCCCTTTATCACCACCTTAGTTAGGGAAAAATAATAAAATAAAAAATTGTATTTATTTCCATTTTCCTGTTAGGGTTAGGGCTAAAGTTAGGGTTACGGTTGGGGCTAAAGTTAGGGTTTGGATTAAAGTTAAGGTTTGGATTAGGGTTAGGATTGGGATTAGGGGTGTGTTAGGGTTAGGTTTGTGGTTAAGGTTAGACCTGGGATTAGTGTTAGGGGTGTGTTGGGGTAAGGGTTGGAGTTAAAATTTGGAGGTTTCCACTGTTTAGGGACATCAGGGGTCTCCAAACGCGACATGGCGTCCGATCAATTCCAGCTAATTCTGCGTTGAAAAAGTCAAACATTGCTCTTTCCCTTCTGAGTTCTGCTCTGCGCCCAGTGATTTACCCCCACATATTAGGTATCGGCGTACTCAGGACAAATTGGACAACAACTTTTGGCGTCCAATTTCTCCTGTTACCCTTGTGAAAATAAAAAAATGGGGGCGAAAATATAATTTTTGTAAAAAATAAGATTTTTTTATTTTTACGGCTGTATGTTATAAACTTCTGTGAAGCACTTGGGGGTTCAAAGTGCTCATCATACATCTAGATAAGTTCCTTAGTGGGTCTAGTTTACAAAATGGTGTCACTTGTGGGGGGTTTCCACTGTTTAGGCACATCAGGGGTTCTCCAAACGCGACATGGCGTCCAATCTCAATTCTAGCCAATTTTGCATTGAAAAGTCAAACGGCGCTCCTTCCCTTCCGAGCTCTGCCATGCGCCCAAACAGTGGTTTACCTGCATATATGAGTTATGAACGTACTCAGTACAAATTATACAACAACTTTTGGGGTCCAATTTCTCCCGTTAACCTTGGTAAAATACAAAAAATTGGATCTGAAGTACATTTTTTGTGAAAAAAATTAAATGTTCCTGTTTTTAAACCATTCCAAAAATTCCTGTGAAGTACCTGAACGGTTAATACACTTCTTGAATGTGGTTTTGAGCACCTTCAGTGGTGCAGTTTTTAGAATGGTGTCACTTTTGGGTATTTTCTATCATATAAACCCCTCAAAGTGACTTCAAATGTGATGTGGTCCCCCAAAAAAATGGTGTTGTAAAGATGAGAAATCGCTGTTTAACTTTTAACCTTTATAGCTTCCTAACAAAAAAGAATTTTGGTTCCAAAATTTTGCTGATGTAAATTAAACATGTGGGAAATGTTACGTATTAAGTATTTTGTGTGACATATCTTTGTGATTCAAGGGCATGAAAATTCAAAGTTTGAAAATTGCTAAATTTTCCACATTTTCATTTTTTTCACAAATAAACGCAAGTCATATCAAAGAAATTTTACCACTATCATGAAGTACAATCTGTCACGAGAAAACATTGGCAGAATCACCGGGATCCATGGAAGCGTTCCAGAGTTATTACCTCATAAAGGACAGTGGTCAGAATTGTAAAAATTGGCCTGGTCATTAACTTGCAAACAACCCTTGGGGGTAAAGAGGTTTAATGGGGGAATAGTTGATTTGAACTTTTTTATTTTTTCTTTTTTTTTTTTTTTTTTAAATTTCACTTTTTACTGTACTTGTTAGTTCCCTTAGGGGACTTGAACCTGTAATTATTCGATTGCTTGTGCTGTACACTGCAGTGCTAAAATAATGCTACGTAAAGTAAAAAATCACGGTCTCCTATGAAAGCCAGCTACAGGCTGGCTTTCACAAAAGTACTGTCATCACAAGCAGGGAGGTCTTCAGCAGGCTACCGGCTGTCATCGCAATCCATCGGCACCCTGCGATGACGTCACGAGTGTGGCGATGGGCGCATAGAATGACTCGACCACCTACCAGCACGCATTAGATGCTGCTATCTGAGATTGCACCCTTAGCTGTTAGAGGTTGATGATGCCTGAATAATACAGCCATCATCTGCCGGGAAAGATGCAGGCTTGGCAACCTGCATAAAAGTCGGGTATATGGCGAATGACATAATTGTACAATATTTGTCAGAAAGGGGTTAATCCCCTAAAGAAACTACAAAATAGAATATGTACAGTGTATGTGTATATATATATATATATATATATACTGTAGGATTCGCTCTGGTAGGCAGTGGCCGGGCCGCAGTAATGAGGCAGCACACAGGCTTCAAGTCCAAAATTCAGTGGTTTAATAATACTTTTCCAGTCCGGATAACATAAACAAAAACAGAACATAAATACACTCCAGCTTGGAGAACCACTGTTCCCAGACTCACCCTTGTTGGGACGGGCTTAACTAAGCGGCTGCAGGCCAGCAGTGACCGCCAGGTGCCATTTCCCGGGTGGTCTGGAATCTGCTTTCTGGAGCTTACTGGCATAGTGCACCAAAAACCAAGTATCCAGGCTGGCTCCAGCCAAGCTCCTTCTCTTCCACCCCCACACACTACAACTGACCCTTCTTAAATAGCCCTAGACCACACCTTCAGGTGAGGTACACATCACCTTGGCTGCTCACATGACTATGACCTCATCACAGGTCCTTGTGTTCAGGGAAAATCCCGGCCAAACTTTAGCCTGCTGGGAGCAACATCCCATCCAGTAAGACCACCTTTGGTGTGCCACAATACTTTATTTTAAATAAGAAAACAAAATTATTTAAAAAAAATAACATTTGAATAGCTACTTTTTCCCCATTAAAAAAACCCATATTTGATATATCTGCGTTTGTAAAAGTCAGATCTATCAAAATATTAAATTAATCAGCTCGGTTGGTAAAAGACGTAAAGATTAAAAATTAGGGTTTTTCAATCACAACACCGGAAAAATGCAATAAGAAATTATGAATCTTATTTTATCTACTCCAGTAGTATAAAAAAGTTGTGAACTTTCCATGCAAGAAACAAGCCCTCACACAACTGTGTCAGGGTAAAAAAGAGAATCATTAGTTTTACACAATTTTTTTTCACCACTTAAATTAAAAAATAAAACAAATTCTACAAGTTTGGTATCACTGTAATTGTACTGACATGAAGAATCATATTGCCAGGTCCTTTTTTATAGCACGATGAATGCCGTAAAAGCAAAACCCCAAAAAACAATTGCGTTTTTTGCTCAATTTCACCTCGTTTTGATTATTTTCCCACTATATTAAATAGTAAAATGAATGGCGGCATTCAAAACTACAACACATTCTGCAAAAAAAAAATAAGCCTTGATATGTCTATATTGACAGAAAGATAAGAAAAAAAGTTTCAACTCTTGAAAGAAGGGGAGGATAAACACGAAAATGCAAAAAGGGAAAATCGCCCTGATAAATGGAGAGGTCTGTTGTTATTCTGATAGAGGTGCAAAGGATTCGGGGAGGAAGGTGATGTGGGATCGGAGTGGTCATAACACCGGCCTGGTATCGCCTCTCGGTGCAGATTGGGATAGTTATTTCTCCGATCACTCTGATTTATGGTGGATTGCCTTGCAGCTGTCTGGCAAGCAAAGAATTGCATTATGAAATGTCAGAGCCTTGTAGAAACAATGTGCTCTCACGGAACGATAACAGATTAAGCAGATTCTATATGTGTGTTGGCTTTGTAAAGCTCGTGTTTACTGCACCTATTGAGCAAAACCAGGAGTGGTTATGTGTAAAGAAAGAAGAGATTAGCCGTAATAAGGTAAAAATAATGATGTCTTAATAAGAAGAAAAGGAAAAACTGTAACTCAAGATAATAATCTCCAAAGACACAAAAGATTTATGTGCCAGGAAGATTGTAAGAGATCAAAGGTATTACAATATAATGCTATTGGCTACTGCTCCAGTTCCAACTTTTACGCATACAACATATGTATTATTAACCTGTACAACTAGATCTTTAACAATTAGAATGTAAATACCAAAGCACTGTAAGCTTGTAAATGCAGCTCGTCATTGTGGCTGCTATTAACCCCCTGCACCGTGCCCGTAGTCTTAGCAGGGCTGTGCTATCACAAGGCTGTTGTAGCGAAAGGGTTACAGCTCATGTAAATGGGGTGGGGCCCTGTGTGCGTGCAGTAAATCCACTGCTAATTACGCCTTCCAAGGAGTGATAGGTTTCAAAGATGTTATGGTTTAAGAACTAAATAGGTGTGGAGGATATTCACTTATTACACTTGCAATTTAATAAAGCCCATAAATCTCATCTCACTGTCCCGATGACACCGTCTTCTCACGCTTCTCGCTCATCCTTGTTTTACTTGGAAGTCAGACGTGAGACACCTACGGGCTCCAGTTCTTCCTGTGCTGTCCTGCGTTCTCGTCTGCTTGCCGGTATTGCACTTTTATGAACTCCAGGTCTCACACCATTTTTGTTAAATGTGATTTAAAAAGGATGAGAGCCTGCAAATTGTTTCATGTTACTTAGTGATGACTGAACGTACTCACATAATGTGTTCTTCGAGCATACTTGGGTGCTAACCGAGTGACTTTGGCGTGCTTGAATAATAGGTTTGAGTCCCCGCGGCTGTTTGACAGCCACAACACATGTAGGAATGTCCTGTTTGTTAGGTAATCCCCGCTATGTGGCAGCTGTCTTACAGCTTCGAGAAAAACAGCTGCGGGGACTCGAACATATTTTTCAAGCACACCGAAGTCACTCAGCACCCTAGCGTGCCCAGATAACACCTTATCCCAGCACGTTCGCTCATCACTATTGGTATTATTTGAAATACAATTGAGTAATGCATTTACCTCCTAATCTCAATGCCCTAAGCAGCTTAAGAAGGCCGGTCACCAGATCAAAAGTGATTTTTTTTTTTTAATCCGCTCTGTGTTTCCAGAGAAATGAGCCTTTTTATTTAGTGCTAATTTTTATGGTACTAACTAAAAGGTGGTGCTCACTGGATTCTCTGGGGCATGTCTTTAGGCTGCTCTTCATTATTATTCTAAATGCTACTCCTTCTTGGTAAAGAAGGACCATAAAAATTATCAAGTGAAAACACCCATGTCTCTAGATCTCTATGGTGGTTTTTAAAGAAAACTAGAAATCGGATATTCATGGGTGCATAGGGAATGAAAGAAGAACAAAACCTGGCCACTTTTGACCCAGTGTTGGATCACGTTTAAAGGGGTTGTCCACTACTTGGACAACCCCTTCTCATTCCTTATGTTGGCTCTGTTACAATAAAAGCACTTACGTATATTCCACTCCAGTGCCGGCAAAGTTCCAGCGATGTCGGCACTCACCTTACCGGGCTCAGATGATGTTGTTTCACATGAGCCGTGTGCCCAATCAGCGTCGGCATCACTGTCCCTGCCTTTGGACAAATTGAACATCAGGAAGAAATCAGAGCAGCCCTGGCTTCCTGTTGATGTTCAATATTTCTGAAGGCAGGGACAGTGAAGCCATAGCTGATTGGGTGCAGGGGTCACACGACTTGCATTGTGGTCTACTGTAAGATGGCAACTTCATGTGTGATTTGTGACCTGCAATAAAAAATCCAAGCGCAATAGGTTTCGATATTTCTCAGCAATCATCTTACATTGTGTTAGCTCTCGGGTCACAACTTAACCCCATTCACAATTATTAGGCTTAATAACACAGTGCCACTTTATGGTCAGAATTTCTGTGCTAGCCCTAGCCTAGTGGTCATGCAATGCTCCTACAGGTGAGCGTAGATATGTACTGTAATTTTTGGCCATTCCAAAACCTTTATATGGAATCGAAGGCTCCACTTTAGACCATTCCATGGCTTTGATCTTTGTAAGGGAAACTCGTCTTCAGCTTTCTGACAGAAGCCATCTTGTTTTTTTGCAAAAATCTCCTTATATTTGAAGTTATTAATTACTTTGATTTGAACTTTTGTTCTGAGTAGTGGCACCAAAGCATAAGCCTGCCCTTCCCATAATAAGGTTTACTTTGGGTTGTAAATTTTACACCATAGTAGTTTTTCATGCTATTTGTTAGGTAAATATTCACTGGTGAAATTTAGATGGTTTGGGTACATTTTTTATCTTGTCTTTGGCGGATTCTTATGAAAGGTTGCTCAGAACCCTTTTATTATGCGTGCTCTATTACCTTTTGTCATGACTGTGTCAGGATGACGTATTTTAGCTGTCTGTACAGATTGATTGCATACGTGTCATCAAAAAGATGTACTATGCAACTCTTTTTGATTAAGAATCTAGTGATTAGAAAATTTCAAGCAGGTGAAATGTAAAAAAAAAAACTCAACAAATTTACTTATTATAAATCATCAGAAATTTGATACATTTTATTAAAAATGTTATTTTTATGTTTATCAAAATACGGTAAGTATCCTGGAATGTTAACATTTCACAATGCGCAATAGATTATACCCAGAAGCGTGGTATTGTGTATGCTGCAATTCGGCTGTCTGCTTTGCTGTGTAGACTTGGATAAAACTGGCAGAGGGATACGAACGTAATAGGTCACTTGTACTTTTGTAGGACTAGATAAGACTGCATAATAACGCAATACACTCACATAGGCATCTGCTTGCATCTTCCCTGCCACACCAGTCTCTGGGGGGATGGCCTGTATACCCTCACTTTTGAAAGCTATAATAGTCTTACATTTCTGTCTTTTATTGTCTTCCTTTTATTTCAGTTGCCATAACGCTCATACATACACACGCTCCAAAAAAAAGTAAAGTCAGGTGTTTCTGAAATCCATCATGTTTCCCATTAATGACTTTCCTATAACTTGATGAGTAGTTGTCATAGACTTGCTAATATTCTCATTGACCTATAGCATGATTGTCATTAATGTCAGTTCTTTAACATATAAATGACTAAAAGAAAGCTCAACCCAAAACATTTCTAGTTTCTAAGTCTTCATTGTCAAAGACTGTCAAAGTCAATCTGGGCAGAAGACATGAGTAATATTTTGTGGTTTTTATTTACACACCCAACTGATCTCACTTAGTACAACCAATATCATTGCTACAAGAATGTTGTTTTATGTAAAGAAAAGTGTACCTTAGAATTAGGGGATCAAGTGATTGAATCCCCAAGGTTTTTTTAAATGAGATTTCTTTTTATTCCTGCCAATTTGTTAAAAAAAAAGGGAATACTTATTAAGAAAAGTACATTCCCCACACGTTTTGGTGAAGCTTTAAATGATTTTTGGCTGCTTTGTTCTTGTAGTCCAGCAACTAGAAGGCAGACATTTCATAAACCAATTAAAGTTAAATCAAAATTCACCCAGAAATCTTGTGGGGGCTAAAAAAAATGCATCCATAGCCTATCAGACTCTTATTTTAATTCCGTTAACCCCCTTTCCCAACCCGGGCAATTTTTCAGATTTTTTGTTTTTCGTTTTTGTTTTTTCCTCCCTTCTTCAAAAAGCCTGATTTTTAATTTTTTTTCTTCAAATTAGCCTTGGAGGGCTTTTTTTTTGCGGACGAATTGTCTTTTGAATTTATGCCATTGATTTTTGACTTTACCCCCGTGTACTGGAAAAAGGTTTTTAAAAATTCCCGTGCGGGAAATTGCAAAAAAAAGGGAATTCAACAATGGTTTATTGTTTTTTTTTACTTTCCATGTTACTTATGGTAAAAATGATCTGGGATAGGATTTCCCGGTCAGTACTAGTACCAAATACCCAAACATTTTTGTTTTTTTTTTTTTTACGTGGTGAAAAAAAATTCCAAATTTGTATGAAAATTTTTTTTTGCATTTGTCTCGTTCTCGGGGATTATTGCATTTCCATTTTTTTAAAAATCTAGGGCTGAGTGAGACTTATTTTTGCTGGTGTATCTGTGTTTTTATATACCATTTTGGGGTAGATTGTGTTTTAATAGCCTATTATTGATTTTATTGCAAAGCGGCAGTGACAAAAAACCCCAATCCCAGCATTTTTTTTTTGTTACAAAGTTTATGATAGATTAATTTACTTTATATTTTGATTGGAATTTTTTAACCCTGCGAAACAAAAGTGCATTTTTTTTTATATTTTTTTT
>JARQOD010000002.1:204541472-204762990 GCA_033576555.1 Oophaga sylvatica
AGTTCATGATACGCACGGATAAGTCTCCTAGCATGGATGTCCGAAGCAAACACCCAAGAATTATCTTCCTGACCATAACCTCTCCATTTAACCAAATACTGGAGTCTTCGTCTAGAAAAACGAGAATCCAATATTTTCTCAACCACATACTCCAGATTGCCCTCAACCAAAACAGGGTCAGGAGGCACAGCAGCAGGAACCACTGGCTCAATAAACCTCTTCAACAAGGACTTGTGGAACACGTTATGGATCTTAAATGTCCCTGGAAGAAGCAAACGAAAAGAAACAGGATTAATAATCTCCATGTCTTATAAGGTCCAATGAACCTAGGCTTAAATTTAGGAGATGCTACTCTCATAGGAATATTCTTTGAGGACAACCAACCAAGTCCCCCACTTTAAACCGAGGACCATCAGTCCTATGCCGGTTAGCAAACCGCTGGGCCTTCTCCTGAGAGAGGGACAACCTCTCCACTACCTGGTCCCAAATCTGCTGCATACGCTCAACAACAGAGTCAACACCTGGACAGACAGAAGCCTCCGTCTGTCCTGAAGAAAATCGAGGTGAAACCCAGAATTACAGAAAAACGGAGACATCAAAGTGGCAGAGCTAGCCCTATTATTAAGAGCAAACTCAGCCAAAGGCAAAAAAGAGACCCAGTCATCCTGATCAGCAGACACAAAGCATCTTAGATAAGTCTCCAATGTCTGGTTTGTTCTCTCAGTTTGACCATTGGTCTGAGGATGAAATGCCGAGGAGAAAGACAATTGAACACCCAGTTTAGAACAAAAAGTCCTCCAAAATCTGGAAACAAACTGGACTCCTCTGTCAGACACAATGTTCTCAGGAATGCCGTGTAAACGAACCACGTGCTGAAGGAACAACGGCACCAATTCAGAGGAGGAAGGCAACTTAGGTAATGGCACAAGATGTATCATTTTGGAAAACCTATCACAAATTACCCAGATGGTGGTCATTCTCTGAGAAACAGGAAGATCGGAAATGAAATCCATAGAGATATGGGTCCATGGTCTCTTGGGCACAGCAATGGCATCAACAAACCACTAGAGCGAGAGCAAGGCTTGGAGCGAGAGCAAGTCCCGCAGGACTGCACAAATTCCCTGACATCGCGAGACAAGGTAGGCCACCAAAAGGACCGACTAACCAAGTCTCTGGTACCAAACATTCCGGGATGCCCAGCCAATGCGGAACAATAAATCTCAGACATCACACTCTTTTTCCATTGTCCGGGACAAACAATTTTCCAACAGGGCAGCGCTCGGGCCTATCCTCCTGACACCCCTCCAGAGCAAGTCTCAAATTAGGCGAGATGGCGGAAAGAACTACACCCTCCTTCAAAATAACAGAGGGATCAGATAGCTCAGGAGAGTCCGCAAGGAAACTCCTCGAGAGGGCATCCGCCTTAACATTCTTAGTGCCAGGAAGAAAGGAAACCACAAAATTAAAACGTGTGAAAAACAAGGCCCACCTGGCCTGTCTAGGATTGAGTCGCTTGGCAGATTCCAGATAGACCAGATTCTTATGGTCCGTAAGGACCACCACCTGATGTTTGGCTCCCTCCAGCCAATGTCTCCACTCTTCAAAAGCCCACTTCATGGCCAATAACTCCCGATTACCCACGTCATAATTACGTTCAGTAGGAGAAAATTTTCAGAGAAAAAAAGGCACAAGGGTTACTTTTAGAGGTCTCTGGATCTTTTTGGGACAAAACGGCACCTGCCCCAATTTCAGAGGCATCAACCTCCACCTGAAATGGCAGAGAAACATCAGGCTGCCGTAGAACAGGAGCAGAAGTGAATCTCTGCTTAAGTTCCTGAAACGCAGAGACTGCCTCAGGAGGCCAATTCACCACATCAGAACCCTTTCTGGTCAAATCAGTTAATGGTTTAACAATAACAGAGAAATTACCAATAAATTTACGATAAAAATTGGCAAAACCCAAAAATCTCTGAAGAGCCTTTAATGAAGTAGGTTGGACCCAATCACAGATGGCCTGAACCTTGACCGGGTCCATTTCAATAACAGATGGGGACAAAATGAATCCCAGAAATGAGATCTTCTGTACGCCAAAAAGACACTTTGATCCCTTCACATACAGAGCATTCTCTCTCAAAATCTGGAATACAGTTCGAACATGTTTCACATGAGAGTCACAGTCATTAGAAAAAATCAAGATATCATCCAAATAAACAATCAGAAACTTGTCCACAAAATCCCTGAAAATGTCATTCATGAAGGACTGGAAGACGGAAGGAGCATTAGTGAGCCCAAAGGGCATCACAAGGTACTCAAAATGCCCTTCAGGGGTGTTAAATGCCGTCTTCCATTCATCCCCGTGCTTAATGCGAATAAGGTTATACGCCCCCCTGAGGTCAAGCTTGGTAAACCAAGTAGCGTTTTTCACCCTGGAAAACAGGTCAGAAATCAAGGGTAACGGGTATTGATATTTCACAGTAATATTGTTCAAGAGACGATAATCAATACACGGCCTTAATGAACCATCTTTTTTGGCCACAAAGAAAAAACCGGCACCTAAGGGTGAAGAGGATGGTCTGATATGACCCTTCTCCAATCATTCCTTGATATAAGACCGCATAGCGTCATGTTCAGGTACAGACAAGTTAAAAAGGCGACCCTTAGGGAATTTACTACCTGGCACTAATTCAATAGCGCAGTCATAGCTCCTATGGGGAGGTAAGGATGCAGATTTACTTTCGCTAAACACATCAGAAAAATCAAACAAAAAGTCAGGAACATCCTCAGCCTGGGGGAGGCAGAAAAAACAGGAGTGTTGGTGTTAACACATTGGCAGCCCCAACTGGTTACAGACACAGATTTCCAATCCAAAACAGGATTATGAGACTGTAACCAAGGGAAACCCAGCACGATAATGTCATGCAGATTATATAGAACCAAAAATTTGCAGCACTCCTGGTGATCAGGTTCAACCCTCATTATCACCTGAGTAGAAAACTGGGGTTTATTCTCAGCCAAAGGGGTAGAATCGATCCCCAGTAGGGGAATAGACTTCTGTAGGGGTATCAAGGGAAATCCACAACGTTTAGCAAAATCATAATCCATCAGGTTAATAGCTGCTCCAGAATCAACGAAAGCCTGAGCAGAAAATGAGGACAGAGAGCATATCAGAGTGACAGTTAATAAAAACTTAGTCTGAACACTACCCAAGACAACTGAGCGTGCAAAACGTCTTCCCCGCTTAGGGCAGACTGAAATAGCATGAGAGGCATCACCACAGTAGAAACATAACCCATTGCGCTTTCGAAACTCATGACGCTGTGCCCCAGACACCACTCCATCACACTGCATGTGCTCAGCAGCTGGCTCACAAGGCAACACCACTCCACGCATACTTCTCCGCTCACGCAAACGTCTGTCAATTTGAATCGCTAATGACATAGAATCATTGAGACCAGAGGGGACAGGGAATCCCACCATAACATCCTTTACATTATCCGACAGACCCTTCCGAAAAAGGGCCGCCAAAGCGTCGTCATTCCATTTGGTCAGGACTGCCCACCTACGGAATCTCTGACAGTATAACTCAGCGTCATCAAGCCCCTGATTTAATGCCAACAAGGCTTTTTCAGCTTGATCAGTGACATTAGGCTCATCGTACAACAACCCCAAAGCCTGAAAAAACGCATCAACATCACTCAAAACAGGATCCCCAGGTGTGAGGGAAAAAGCCCAATCCTGAGGATCGCCGCGCAGGAGAGAGATGACAATTTGAACCTGCTGCGCTGCGTTTCCTGAGGACTTAGATTTTAAGGCAAGAAACAATTTACAATTATTTTTGAAATTCTGAAACTTAGCTCGATCCCCTGAAAACAAATCTGGCATGGGGATCCTAGGTTTCACAACAGGCAACCTAGCAAGATATGCAGCAATACTCCGAACCTCAGTGGCAAGCTGATCCACACGGCCAGACAACTGTGCAAACTCCATTGGGAGAAAAGATCCTCCCCAGCACCCAGAGATACAGAGGGAAAAAAAAAAAAAAAAAAAAAAAAAATGCAACAAACAGAAAAATATCTCTGACAACTTTTCTTCCTTCAAAATATTTTTTCCCTTCTGTGAGTACCATACAATTTTTATGGCCGGTGATACTGTTCTGTTACGGTAGCTGAGGAGTGCAGATAAAAAAGGAAATACACCAGAGCAGTTGGAATCTATGAGATTGCAGTACCCTGACTAACCACCGCAACTAGAGGCAGCCGTGGAGCGTTCCTACGACGGTCCCAGACGCCTCGTCACAGCCTGAGAAACTAACTACACCTAAAGATAGAAATAGGAAAGCTATCTGCCCCGGAGCAGAACCCCAAAGATAATAGAAAGCCCCCAAACATGTAATGGCGGTTAGACAAGAGGAAATACTGACACAGAAAGAAAATAGTATGAGCAAACGCTGGGGCCCAAACTATCTAAATAGAAAAGGACAGGAAGGGTACTTACTGCAATCCCAGAAAACCCTGAAAAACACCAACTCTACTAATTTCAAAATCACCTGAGATCACACGACCTCTACCACCTAAATTAGTTCTCTGGTGTAACAAAAACAGCAGCCACTGAAAAAACTGCAAAAAGCAAAAGTACAAAACACAGTGGCTGGACTAAACTGAGAGGGCAAAAGCCCCCGGAGGGGACCCAGAAGGCCCCCACAGAAGTGCAGGACAAAATGCAAAAATATAGCAAAAACACAAAATAAGAAATTGTCTTATCTGATAGCAGGAGATGCAGACACGACACAGCAGGCTACAAGAGAAACTGGAAAGAAGGATTCAGACCAGAACAATTGATCACCGGCAACCCTGATGGGAAAATGATTCCCTTAAATAAGACCAATCAGTAACACCTGATTCCCAATCCTCACTAGTACCGCTTGTAACCACCAGAGGGAGCCTCTGCTCAGAACTCATCTCAAACCCATTCACAACAGATCTGTCTATCAATTTAAGCGGTGCAGGATGAAGCCGGCTTGGGCCGGCGCTGGATTCATCTGGTCTTTCCCTATCGGTACCAGCTGGTTCTTCTAACCATGCTTTCTCTGAAACACTCTAGTTGTGCAGCCAGGCTTTGATTCATGCTCCAGTGTGGTTTAGGCAGCATGAATTGAGTGACAGGTTCCCTTAAAAGTGCAATGCTCAGTGACAGGTTAAGCAGAGCTTCCCAAACTTTTTCTTCTGGGGCTTCAGAAGACAGACCAATGCCTGGACTGCACCATAAGTAGAGGAAGTCTATGTGACAGTTACAAATACCGCTCAATTTACATTTTATTTACCTCCTGATCTCTAACATTAAAATAAATACAAATTGTGTCATGTGCTCCCGCAAGTATATTATGTTTTTCTCTGGTACGTGGCAGCGTTTCAGCGTCAACCATACCTGGCGGAGATTGTATAGCTTGTGCCTGATGCACCCTGCCCGTGGATTGGGCGCCATGTATCAGCTGTCAGGTTCCCTTTAACAGCCCTATATATGTGTATGAGGCCACTGAGTTCAGGCCAGTCTGTTCTCGGACTGTGAGACATGGATGTGTGAACTGGCCTTAGACCTTCTAAACACCAACTTTACTAAAGTGCTCTCAAAGTTTCCATAATAGAAAAATGGATATTTATTTCACTTTCATTATTCATGTTTCTAATTGTGATGTTATTGGGTTACTAGTGCCTTAAATACCTCCCTTATTTCTCTCTCCTTTTGTACATGTTATTTTTGGGTGTTTTGCACAGTTCCTTTATCAGCCAGTGACGGCCCATTCTTTCAGTTTTTCCTTACAGAAAAATGCATGAGTATTCGGTTATGTAACTATAAGGCCACGGGCACACCTTGAGTAATTGGTAATTTGATAAAGATTGTTGATCTGTATTTGACAATGTTGTTTTGAAAATAAAAAGTAGATTTTTTTCAGTATTTGGGCTACTTCTATAGCCATAGCTCAAATGTTAAATTACAAAAATTGGTTCAAGTAGTGATTAATGGGAACAGAAAATGAAAAGAGAAAAATAACTTGAGATGAAGTTCATGGAGAATGTGTGGTGTCCTGCAGCTGCCCTCCGAAGAATCCAGTGATTTATTAAAGAAAGCCGATCTAAAAAGCCTTTATTTTAAAATCAACAGCTTGACTAATTTTAAATAACTGACTTTTCAAATGCTTTCATCGCAAACAAAGGCGTAATCCTGGGACTACTTGAGCCAGCAATGAAGGGTACGATGAAGACCACCAGTGAATGTGCCTTTCCCCTCCCTCTCTGTCCCCACCACACACAAAATGCATTGACTGCAGCTTTATGAAGTGAAAACACTGAGGAAAAGGGAAATGTGGAGATGCCGTCCACAGTTATTTCTTTGAAAGAATAGCTCTTGCATCTGGACATTGAGAACAAAAAGTGCTTAAGACAGAAATAATAGCTGAGGTCATTCACTTGCATGGAAGCAAAAGACTGGAACTGCCGTGCCTTGTTCCTCCACCACTGACCCTTGCGTTTTATTGTGCTGAAATGTCAGGGAAAGTGTAGAAAGAATTTTGCAGTTACAATGACTTTGTCATTTTTTTTTTACCTTATTGTGATTTTATGTTTTTCCTTTTTTTGTTATATACATCACTGAGTACTTAGAGGGTTTTTTCACATAACGTTGGTGACTTGTCTTGTGATTTTGGGTGGAGTGAAACTTTACGTTATGACGAGAACAAGTTCTGTAAGGTTGGCTAAGCCAGCATGTAATGTTATAGAAGAGAAAAGAAACAAAAGCATGGCTGATATGTGCATGTACAATACTGACAAATGAGAAGCCTTCTACTGTATCTCTATTCTAAATACATATTTATTATCTCGGTAGTAAACACAACACATGAATGGGTCAGGATTTACTCCTGATATTATACAAGTTTCCTCCAAAAATGGAGACTACAAAGGGCAGAAGAGCAGAGGCAGTTAATCAGGTTGAAATCCTTGGAGCCTGCTCCTCTTGTAGTCAAAGGCCTAATTTGTCATTCTCAGCAGGAGAGCGACAAAGCTGCCATTAAGCGTTAACAAGAGGCTAATCGAGGCACTTGGGGACCAAATAAGGCTATCATTTTAACACTATCATTTCAGCCACCTACGTTCAATTGGGCTTTTCAATAGTTAATGGAATATTTCAGTTTGTTTGCAAATTAAAAGATTGATGGATTTAAATCAGTGCAGCAATTTAGGCATGAAACCCTATCATTAGGATAAGTAGGGAGGACATGCTGCTGACAACACGTTCACATATTATATGTCACTGAACTGACCGCAGCCCGCTGCTTAAATTAATATAGAAGTCAAATTAGAAATAACGCAATACACTAAAAAAGGTAAAATAATATCTTAATATTTCATGTTATCTAAAAAGTGTGATCATGGAGGAGCGAACTGTCACTGTGCACCCACCAGCTACTGTACAGGTGCAAGAGTTATAGTCATAGCACCTAGAGGAGATGTTAAAAATTGCTCCCATGTGTTTAACACAGAAATTTACAGTTGTGCTCAAAAGTTTACATACCCCGGCAGAATTTTTGCTTTCTTGGCCTTTTTTTCAGAGAATATGAATGATAACACCAAAACTTTTACTCCAATCATGGTTAGTGGTTGGGTGAAGCCATTTATTGTCAAACTACTGTGTTTTCTCATTTTAAATCATAATGACAACCCAAAACATCCAAATGACTCTGATCAAAAGTTCACATACCCTGGTGCTTTTGGCCTGCACATGCACAGAAGTTGACACAAATGGGTTTGAATGGCTACTAAAGGAAACATACTCACCTGTGACTTTTGACAAGTGCCAGGAAAATTGTTCAGGATCCAAAGAAAAACCTACAAATAACATCAGCTGAAATACTGGACTTTCTGAAAACTAGCAGTGTGGCTGTTTCAAGATGCACAATAAGGAGGCACTTGAAGAAAAATGGGCTGCATGGTCGAGTCGCCAGAAGAAAGCCAAATGATCAAAAGTTCACATACCACATTTCTTTATACCATGTATAGCCCCCTCTAACATGAATGACAGCTTGAAATCTTTTGTGGTAGTTGTGGATGAGGTTCTTTATTTTCTCAGATGGAAAAGCTGCCCACTCTTCTTGGCAAAAAAAAACTCCAGTTCCTGTAAATTCCTGGGCTGTCTAGCATGAACTGCAGACTTGAAATCTCCCCAGAGTTGCTCAATTACATTGAGGTCAGGAGACTGAGATGGCCACTCCAGAACCTTCACTTTGTTCTGCTGTAGCCAATGACAGGTCGACTTGGCCTTGTATTTTGGATTGTTGTCATGTTGGAACATCCAAGTTCATCCCATGCGCAGTTTCCGGGCTGATGATTGCAAATTTGCCTCCAGTATTTGCTGATAACGTGCTGCATTCATCTTTCCTTCAACTTTGAACAAGTTTCTTGTGTCTTTGTAGCTCACACATCCCCAAAACATCAGCAATCCACCTCTGTTCTTTACCGTAGGAATGGTGTTTCTTTCATCATAGGCCTTGATGCCTTTCTCCAAATGTTACATTTATGGTTGTGGCCAAAAAGTTCAATTTTGGTTTAATCACTCCAAATTACCTTGTTCCAGAAGTTTTGAGGGTTGTCTCTGTGCTGTTTTGCGTATTGTAGGCAAGATACTTTGTGGCATTTCGGCAGTAATGGCTTTCTTCTGGCGACTCTACCACACAGCCCATTTTTCTTCAAGTGCCTCCTTATTGTGCATCCTGAAACGGCCACATTGCTAGTTTTCAGAGAGTCCAGTATTTAAGCTGATGTTATTTGTGGGTTTTTGCATCACGAACAATTTTCCTGGCATTTGTCACATGTCACAGGTGAGGATGTTACCTTTAGTAGCCATTCAAACCCATTTGTGTTAACTTCTGTGCATGTTATCAGGTCAAATCACCAGGGTATGTTTACTTTTGATCAAGGTCATTTGGATGTTTTGCGTTGTCATTATGGTTTATAGAGAAAACACAGTAGTTTGACAATAAATGGCTTCACCTAACCACTAACCATGAGTGGAGAAAGCGTTTTGGTGTTATCATTCATAATCTCTGAAAAAAGGCCAAGAAAGCAAAAATTCTGCCGGGGTATGTAAACTTTTGAGCACAACTGTACACTTGTTGCTGCAGTATTTAAACAGCGTATCAGAGTTAGCATAAGTGCTGACCCTATATATTTGGTAAGACTGTGTTTAAGGTAATGTGAACGTCTGGCTGTATTATAAGTGAATTGGGTCTAGTGCCAAGGTAATGACTGGTGAGGACAGCCTTCAGGCTATGTGCACACGTTGCGTATTTTTCACGTTTTTTTCGCGTTTCTTCACAGCAAAAACGCTTAAAAAACGCATGAATGAAGCATCCTAATATTTAGAATGAATTCCGCAATTTTTGTGCACATGGTGCGTTTTTTTCCGTGAAAAAAACGCATCGCGGAAAAAAACGCAGCATGTTCATTAATTTTGCGTTAAATCTGCGTTTTTTCCCGCGATATTATTGACCTAGAATGTTCAGGAAAATTTTGCGGTAAAAACGCACCAAAAATGCGTAAAATAACCGCGATAAAAACGCATGTGTTTTTTACGCTGAAAAAGTCCGTTTTTGCTCAGGAAATTTCTGCAAACATTCCTGAACGTGTGCACTTAGCCTTAGTAGGCAACGTTGATTTTATTTTATTTTCATTTTTGTTTGTATATTTACAATTAATTTTTATAATTCCAATTATATATGTTACATCTAAAAAGAGCTCTTTGCCAGATGTGTTCTTTTAACATATACTTTTCTCTAATAATTTTGCATTCTTAGCAATGATATGTTTCACTACCAATCCTTAAAGGGTTTGTCCTGTTTCAAATGTTATTAGTCTATAAATTCAAACTTATAAAATAACAAATTGAGATTCTACTCACCCACCCTGGGACCAGCGATACCTCTCTTCTGTTGCCTCCATGACTTTTCTTCAGTCTTAGGGCCCCGTCTCACATAGTGAGATTGCTGCTAAACAGCGATCTCAGCAGCGATCTCACTATGTCTGACACGTACCTGCGATCAGGCCCCTGCTGTGAATCGCTGGTCGTGTCAGAAATGCCAGGACTTTTTTTTATTCGCTGGTCTCCCGCTGGCCAGCACGCATCGCTGCGTGTGACAGGCAGGAGACCAGCGATCAGCTGGTAACCAAGGTGCACATCGGGTTTCCAGGCGCGGGGCTGTGCCTGGAAACCCGATGTGTACCTTGGTTACCAGCTCCCTGCATCAGGGCGCTGGTATCCAACGTACACTGCGGGTAACTAGGCGACGTTACCCGCAGTGTCGCTGTCCTGATCGCTGCCTGAGCTGCCTGTTTGGCAGCTCAGCAGCGATCATGTAGCGACATACCAGCGATCCTGATCGTTGTCGGGATCGCTGGTGTCTCGCTATGTGGGACGGGGCCCTTAGTTGATAGTCTGCTTTGGTGATACATGAATAGCTCTGCAGCCAATCACTGGGCTTATCAGTTGTAGCATGTCCGGCTGTGTGCTGTTGTTTACTTAGACTGAAGCATTAATCACCTAGTGCTTATCATTGCTGTGACTATCTGGCAGAGTGCTTGCAAATCTAACTCCCCCCTCCTGTCATAAGCAGCTGATGTTTTACAGCTATGTACACAAAGAGCCTGTTGTGGGCAGGATTAGCTTTCTCAGCTCTGCTTCATGCT
Source organism: Oophaga sylvatica (assembly GCA_033576555.1). Taxonomy (NCBI): domain Eukaryota; kingdom Metazoa; phylum Chordata; class Amphibia; order Anura; family Dendrobatidae; genus Oophaga; species Oophaga sylvatica. The sequence continues at coordinate 204,552,206 of JARQOD010000002.1, forward strand.
AAATTTAAAAACTCAGTTTACTGGGTGCTGCCGTTCTGACACAAAGTGATACGATACATTATAATCAACAACATCCTCTTAACTCTTTATAGTGATAAAGAGTCAAAGGCAAAAAATAAATCAAAACTACATATTTATTAATAATATATTAAAATTGTATTAAACATATAAACAAAGGAGATTTGTCAAACAGGTTTCAAGGCTGGGGAGGTAAAAGACCTGTGTGGTAAATCGGTTAGTGAGTATAATCAAAAAATAATGATAAATATACTATTATAATAGGACCTTGTACAATAATATATCATGGTGTTTTTTGTCAGCAATATCTAATAAAGTGTATAGTGCTTATATATTGCAGCAACATATCCATAATATAAATATTACTATGGCCATAAACACAGACTATGTGACATATGATATGCCCCCATTTGAGGAAGCCAGTCCGGCGAAACAGCGCCATTGACCAGGAAAGACATTCATGTAGGTAACTGTTTATTTTTATCGGTAGCCATAAGTCATGTTTAAGCACTGATGCACCTTAAATTTTGATTTGTCACATAGTCTGTGTTTATAGCCATAGTAAAATTTCTATTATGGATATGTTGCTGCAATATATAAGCACTATACACTTTATTAGATATTGGTGTCAAAAAACACCATGATATATTATTGTACAAGGTCCTTTTATAACACAGTATATTTATCATTATTTTTTTGATTATACTCACTACCTGATTGACCACACTGGTGTTTACCTCCCCAGCTTTGAAACCTGTTTGAGAAATCTCCTTTGTTTATGAGAGAAAGAGAGAAAGAAACTGGGCATGCTCCGAGCACAAAAACAGAATGCGGTGGCCGGATCAGGCAAAAGACTGATCCTGTCGCCGGATTAGCCAATTGACTTGCATTGTATCTAAGAGCCGGTTGCGCCGTATCCGCAGCTGTCCGTTTTTTTCGCCGGACACAAAAAATGTTACGACACGCGTTGTGTCCGGACACCGGAAACTAAATTTTAGATGGATCTGGAAAAAAACCGACGAAACCTAAGAACGTGTGGCGCGATCCGGTGCTAATGCAACTCAATGAGAAAAAAACAAATCCGGCGGAAGCAAAAACCGCATCCGTTTTTTTAAAAACAAGTCTGATCGCGCCGGACGGCAAAAAATGGATGTGTGAAAGAGGCCTTAGTGGATGTTGTTGATTATGATTGTACCTTGAATGGACATTTGATTCTCATACAAAGTGATACATTGTTGGATTCGGGGTCTATTTGCCTACATTACGCTGTTTTCAGACGAGGTATCAAAAACCTGCTGCCAGATTCCCTTTAATTAGCAGCTGAAGCACTGGAAAGGGAACATATTCGTGATTATCAAAAGTTTTTCGCTTACCTAATTTGATTACATTTCAGCTGCAGATGAAGGAAGAGAGCCACAGTAATTCATTACTGATGGGTAGGCGGAGCCCCAGATCAGGATGTTACCTCAGATCAAAAGAGTGATGACTGGCTGGCCCCTCCAGCTCGGGCTCCTCCTACTCAGCTCCAGTCTAAGATTTGAGGTCCAGAGGATGGTCGCTGCTAATGCAGCTCCTCAGAAAATTTTATTATTTTAATATTCGGACAGGAGACTTGGATCACTAGTTGGTCTAGAGGTCTCAGGGGTATCAGCGCTGCTGTACCCCAACCTCTCCCTTGGCGGATCTGTATTCACTCAAAGTCCCTGCAGAATCCTTGCCGGCCCTGGGGGATGAGGAGAGCTTCTCTGGCGGGAACGCAAACCACACGTGCGGTCACTGCGTTCTTCGCCCTGGGGGGAAGCATGGGCACTGCGCCAGAAACCCCTGAGGGTCCCTGTGGCGCCTTGGCTGGTGAGTACTCCACACAAATTTTAATAATGATTATGTGTGAGTGCTTTAGCGTCTGAATGAGCAGCGCTATTATTAATGTCAGCGTTACTATGTCAGTATGCGTCAGCGCTGCTGTGACAGCGCTACTACATGTAAATGTCAGTATGCTTCAGCGCTACTGTGACAGCGCTACTACATGTAATGTCAGTATGCTTCAGCGCTACTGTGACAGCGCTACTACATGTAAATGTCAGTAAGCTTCAGCGCTGCTGTGACAGCGCTACTACATGTAAAGTCAGTATGCTTCAGCGCTGCTGTGACAGCGCTACTACATGTAAAGTCAGTATGCTTCAGCGCTGCTGTGACAGCGCTACTACATGAAGATGTGGTGATCTTTTGTCCGCAGGCAGATAGCTGCAGGACAGAGAGGGAGCAGGAGCGGGGAGAGTTCGCGCTCATTATTTGAGCTAGCGGGGGCGTGGCCTATCTATCCCGGTCTTTTGAGCAGGAAGACGCGCGCTCTGGCTTTTCTCCTGCGACCCCCTCACTGTGGCGGCCATTACTCAGGCTCCTGGGCTCCTCGGACCGCTCCCCTCCTCATATAGACACCACGGCCAGCTGGGTGAGTGTGGATTCCTCACCCCGCAGCGCAGCGATCGCTATCCTGCAGCTGCAGTCTCATCAGAGACATAAAAATTGGCTGGGGCTCACAAATATATATATATTTTGGTGAGTTTGCAATATTAACCCCTTTGAGGGTTATTTCTACCTGCTAAATTTGCTGACTGAATACCGCTGGGGTAACTCTGCTTGGTGGAGCGTTAACCCTTCAGCGTTTGGAAAAAAAAAAAAAAAAAACCGCATAGTTTTTTGCTGGTATTACCGCTTTGACCTGCTCATTCAGATGAGACATGTCTGAACAGAGTTCAGATGCCGCGGATCACGTCCCAGTGCCATTGCGGCAATCAGATACGCAGACCTCCACAGCGTCTAGCGCTGCGGTCGACAGCGGTGGAAAATTGGATGATATCGCTCGATCGATTAATAACTTATCTGACCTTTTAGGTCAATATGTGTCTGCTAATTCCTCTCAGAGGAAGCGACGCAGGCCGTTACCGGCCTCTACACGGAGCGAGTCAGATGTATCTGATATTGGGCAGAGTTCCCCTTTAAATTCGGATGGAGAAATATCCGATTCAGATGCGGACGAGCCGCAGGGACGTTCCTCTATGACGAAGCGTACGGAGGCATTAATTGAAGCCATGAGAGATATACTACAGTTACCGGAGGAGGTAACTAGTCGTCCTGGTAAATCAGCACGCATGTTCCAGGAGTCCCGTGCTTCGCGCACAACATTGCCAGCTCTGGATGAGCTTAATGCGTGATAGAGGAGGAACGTCTATGTCCAGATAAGCGTTTTCATGGAACGCATTTCTTTGATACACTTTATCCTTGCTCTACGGAGTTAAAGGCTAATTGGACTTCTGCTCCTGAAGTGGATGTGTCCTTGTCTCAGCTTAGTAAATCCTCACTACTCCCTATTAAGGGAAAAGCGAGCTTACAGGAGCCTTTGGATAGAAAGGCAGAATTGGCGGCAAAAGCAAGCTATGAGGCTGCGGGTCATGGATTTCGAGCAGTGCTAGGATCCATGTGTGCTGCTAGAGCTTCTCTAAGCTGGTTGGCACGTCTGAAGTCGGAGTTACAAAATGAATCTCCGTTATCTGAGATACGGGAAACTTGTGAATGGTTAGAAACGGCAGCCTGTTATATCTTTGATGCCGGTCTGGATACGGCATCTCTGCTGGCCAAAGCGCAAGCTTCAGCGGTCACAGTCAGAAGAGCTTTATGGCTCAGACAGTGGGCCGGGACGCAGTTTCCAAACAAGGGTTGTTGGCCTTACCTTACAAGGGTGGCCATCTTTTTGGATCCGACCTCACAGAGCTGATTTCCAAGGCTAAGGCAAAGGAATCAGCATTACCACAGCGAAGGGCCATGGCCTCGGTGTCCAGTAAGCCTGGTGTTTATAGTGGTCGGCGGTCCTTTCGGGGCCGAGGACGATCTAGTCACTCCTCGTGGGGATCGGGTCGTCCTTCTTTCTCAGGAAAGAAATCCTCTCAGAAAACTCGTACTCCCTGGAAGCAGAGTTTCCGCCAGAACAAGCGGGAACTTGACAAGAAACCCGCAAAGTCGGATTGACGCCAGGGTCCACTCGAGGATTCTCGAGTGGGGGGTCGCCTGCTTCTTTTCAAGGAGACTTGGTTGGCTCGCGTTCCAGATTCCTGGGTAACGCGGATAGTGTCGGCAGGCTATTTCATAGAGTTTGCTTCTCAACCCCCAAATGTTTTTTGTCAATCTCGCGTTCCGTCGGAACCCGAGCTTGTTGTCGCTCTACAGCGAGAGGTCGAATCGCTACTACAAAAAGGTGTAGTGATACCGGTTCCGTCAGAGGACCGAGGGAAAGGTTTTTATTCCAACCTTTTTATAGTTCCCAAAAAGGAGAACAAATTTCGCCCGATTCTGGATCTCAAGCGATTAAACCGGCATGTCCATGCCCGGAAGTTTCGCATGGAGTCGCTTCGTTCCGTTGTGGCAGCTCTGTCACAGAACGATTTTCTGGTGTCAATCGACATTCGCGACGCCTATTTGCATATTCCCATCGGAAAGGCTCATCAGCGCTTTCTTCGATTTGCCATAGGTCAGAATCATTACCAGTTCGTGGCTCTGCCTTTCGGCTTAGCCTCAGCGCCAAGGGTCTTTACAAAAGTTCTGGCGCCCCTCATGGCACTCCTTCGAAGACAGGGATTACGATTCTCCCTTATCTGGACGATCTTTTGATCGTGGCTTCCTCGGAGGAGGAGGCATTGACGGCTCGGGATTTGTCTCTTCAGTTTCTGAAAGACTTCGGTTGGCTGGTCAATTGGGAGAAGTCGTCCCTGGAACCATCGAGGACAATTCTCTTTTTGGGAATGCATCTCGACACGTTTCGGTCGGTAGTTTCCCTACCACCAGACAAGCAGTCATGTCTTCTTCGACATGTACAGATTATGACATCCTCAACAGCAATGTCCCTACGGAAGTGTATGCGTCTTCTGGGACTGATGGTGGCGTCCTTGGAGGCAATTCCTTTTGCCCAGTTCCACTCCAGGACTCTTCAAAGGTTCATCTTGAGTCGATGGAACCAGTCGCAATCGCTGGATTGCAGTGTCACCATTTCTCGCGCGGTGCGGGATTCTCTAGAATGGTGGTTACGTCCAGGGGCATTCTCCCTGGGGAAGTCTTTCCTCCCTCTGAAGTGGTCAGTCATAACCACCGATGCCAGCCTGACGGGCTGGGGGGTGTTTGGACCAATCTCTGGATTCAGGGGGTATGGTCTCCGGAAGAGTCTGTGCTTCCGATCAACATCCTGGAATTGAGGGCGATTTTTCTTTGCCTCCAACATTGGACGGTCCTTTTGAGCGGTCTGCCAGTCCGTGTGCAGACAGACAATGCGACGGCTGTCGCGTATAGCAATCACCAAGGTGGGACAAGGAGTTCCAGACTCATGGTAGAGGTGTCCCGAATTCTGATTTGGGCAGAGGCCAATGTACCAGCCATTTCGGCGATTCACATTCCGGGGGTTCAGAATATTACAGCGGACTTTCTCAGTCGCAGAAGGATGGATCCCGGGGAATGGAGCCTCCACCCGGAAGTCTTTGCACTACTGTGCTCTCGCTGGGGAACCCCCCAAGTGGATTTGATGGCTTCCAGGTCCAATGCCAAGTTACCGACATTCATGTCCAGGTACAAGGACCCGAAGGCGGTGGCGGTGGATGCTCTAGTGGCTCAGTGGGATCAGTTCAAGCTGATCTATGTATTCCCGCCGATATCCTTACTTCCTCTAGTGCTGCGTCGGATCAGACTAGAGAGAATTCCAGCTATTCTAATAGCTCCAGACTGGCCAAGAAGGGTGTGGTTCTCGACAATAATGTCGCTGTTGGCGGCACCTCCGTTTCCACTCCCTCTTCAACAGGACTTGTTGACTCAGGGGCCCATTTGTCATCCGGACTTGATGTCCCTGCGTTTGACGGCGTGGCTCTTGAGACCGAGATCTTGACCCGTAGAGGTTTTTCAGCCGAGGTTATTGCTACCCTTCGTGCTGCAAGAAGTCCGGCTACTTCTAGGATTTACCACAAAATTTGGGAAACCTTCTTTTCGTGGTGTTTGGGGTCTTCTCGGAACCCGAGAAAATTTTCCATTCCCAACCTGTTGGCTTTTCTGCAGCATGGGCTAGACAAGGGTTTGGCAGTTAGCACTCTGAAAGGTCAGATTTCTGCTCTGTCCTTATTATTCCGGAGAACCATTGCTTCGAATAGAGACGTGATCTCTTTTTTCCGAGGTATCTCTCGTAAGTTTCCGCCGCGGAAGGCACCCGTGTCTCCTTGGCGGCTCAACCTTGTTTTGGAGGCTCTTCAGCATAAACCTTTTGAACCTATGGTTTCTGCTAGCCTTTCTTTACTTTCTTGGAAGGTGGCTTTCCTTGTTGCAGTCACTTCCTTGAGGAGAGTTTCTGAATTGGCAGCTCTTTCTTGCTCGCCTCCTTTTCTGGAGTTTTTTCCGGATCGTGTAGTGCTTCGCACTCGGGGTGATTTTTTGCCTAAAGTGGTGTCACAATTTCATGTTAACCAGGATATTGTGTTGCCTTCACTCTGTCCGGATCCGAAGAATACGAAAGAGCGAGATTTACACACATTGGATTTAGGCGGGCCTTGAAGTTTTATCTATCTATTACTCAAGGTTTTCGTAAGACGGACTCTCTGTTTGTGGTTCCGGCAGGTCGTCGGCGTGGTCAACGAGCTTCCAAGGGTTCTATAGCTCGTTGGATCCGGTCAGCTATTTTGGAAGCTTACCGTCTTCGGGGTGAATCTTGCCCGATTAAGATTCGAGCCCATTCCACGAGAGCTGTGGCTTCATCGTGGGCTTTTCATCAAGGTGCTTCGGCAGTGCAGCTTTGCCGAGCTGCGACTTGGCGCTCTGTCCACACGTTTACAAGATTTTATAAAGTGGACGTCAGTGCTTCCGCTGATGCAGCCCTCGGACGTAGGGTCCTGCAGGCAGCTGTAGTTTAGAGTTCTGGATGAACTTGTGTTTAGCGCTGGTTGCGCTTTGTTGTTAAGGTTGTTGGGTTTCTGCCTTTTGTTGGTTTTTCCCACCCTTATTTTTGAACTGCTTTGGGACGTCCCATCAGTAATGAATTACTGTGGCTCTCTTCCTTCATCTGCAGCTGAAACACGGATTTTGGTAAAGACTTACCTGTAAAATCCTTTTCAGCGAAGGAAGGAAGAGAGACACAGCACCCTCCCACGGCAGAAGTGTGTTGATGTTTTCAGATGCAGCGCGACCCTTATCTGATAGCGATTATCTGGGCTGAGGTCAGCGCGCTAAGGCTCTGTTCCAGCATCGCCAGCTCATCGCAGTAGTCAGGTTCCGTGAGTAGTACCTGGAACTCTGTGGTTTTTGGCTTTCTTTGCATGCATAACCTGTATCCTTGTGTTTTTTCTCTGAAGTTCCTTCAGAAGGGGTTATGTTGCTCCGCTGGTGATCTTGGCTCTTTTCCTAAAAGCTTTGATACGACTGGAGCTGAGTAGGAGGAGCCCGAGCTGGAGGGGCCAGCCAGTCATCACTCTTTTGATCTGAGGTAACATCCTGATCTGGGGCTCCGCCTACCCATCAGTAATGAATTACTGTGTCTCTCTTCCTTCCTTCGCTGAAAAGGATTTTACAGGTAAGTCTTTACCAAAATCCGTGTTTTATTTGCATAGCACCAGTGGAATTTTTGAACAATACTTTTAAGAATGTATGTATTTGAACATTAAGCAGACGTACACTTCACATTGTCTGTGTGACCACAATGCATGATGTTCATTGAAACTCACTATTCATCAACTTAATTCATGATACTTGTTCTATATAAACACGTCTGACATTGTTTGCTATTCGCGCGGTACAATATCATTGTTTAACCACTTAATGACCGCCGATACGCCTTTTAATTGGCGGCAGTTAAGGAGCTTAGAACCGTTAATAAGCCATGCTGAGGAACACAGAAATAAGGATATAGCGCCCCCAGTTTCAGAAAACCGGGGGCAGCTGAGACACTGGAGAACATAATCAGGGCTGTTTTTTCCGATCACCTGTCACATGATTGCAGTTATTCACTGAATAACTGCTATCACGTAAAAAAAAGTAAAGTCCGATTTAAAATTAATTTCTCTTTCCTCTAACATATCGGAGGTGAGAGAAATGGGGTCCCCGTTCTGCAATTCCCCTGCCCCCCTTCTTTCTTCCACAGCAAAATGGCAGGCTCATGCACAGTGCTTCTGCCGAGATCTGCCTCCCTGCACCCATCAACATCAGGAATTTTTTTCATTGGTTGATCATTTTTGATTAGGCCGGATCACACATGCAAGAAACATGGACGAGTTTCGCATGTGAATTCCCGGCTCTGCTGCCTGCACTCGGGAGCGGAGCGAGCGGCTGCATAGAAATACATGGAGCTGCATGCTCTGCTCCCGAGTGCCGGTGGTAGTTCCGGGAATTCACATGCGAGTCTCGTCCGTGTTTCTCGCATGTGTGATCCCAGCCTTAGGCCTCATACTCACTGGTGCCGAAAACGGATGAAAATCAGACGATAAAAAATCGGATGCAAATCTGACCAATGTTAGTCAATGGGTGAGTTCTCATTAGCGATTTTTTTCTCATCAGATATTGGTGTGAGAAAAAAATCACAGCTTGCTGCGATTTGATGCGATTTTGGGATGAAAATCGCCAATGCAAGTCAATGGGTGCGATTAAAAAACGCACCATGCACGTGCTGTCCGATTTATATGCACCAGTCTCCTTTGAAAAGCCGGTAATTCATCCCCGGCTACTGTAAAATCACACTGACAGCTCACAAAACAGTAGATACATACACATAGAATACATATATATATATATATATACATGTCATTGTAACACATACATATATATATTTATAGTTCTTACACTTCTACATACTGTAATAGCCGCTAATTCAATTGCCGGCTTTTGTGAAATCACAGAAGCTGACATGAAATGATACATTGTTTCCACACAGTTAACCATGTCATTTCCTGTATTTTGATATATGGTTTGAACTTACAATTACATGAGTGTATTTGTACAAAATTTCAGACATGTAGGGGTTAATTAAAGGTGTAAATTTGTTGAAAAAAAATGCGTGGGCTCCCGCTGTATTTTCTCCACCAGACAGACAAAGCAAGCGAGTGGGGGCAGATAATAATAGCCTAGGGAGGTTACATTTTTTTTGTGCCCCCCCTGGCTACTAACATCTGCCCCCAGACACCCCAGAAAGGGCAAATCTATAATTAGACGGGCACTTTGCCCGTCTATTCCCATTGCCCTGTAGTGGTGGCGAATGGGTTAATAAGGCGTTAATGTCACCTTAGTATTGAAAGGTGACCTTAAGGCAGGTTAATAATTGAGAGCTGTCAATTAGACAACTATCAATTATTAATCCTATTGAAGTAAATAAAAAAACACAAACACACTTTAAGAATAAATAATTTTAATGAAATCAAAACACATATTTTTGACCATCTTTTATTTAACTCTTAATCCATTCGAAGCCCTTGTTCTTCTAAAATAAATATAAAATAATAAAACAACATTATTCTTACCTATCTGGCGATCTGTCACGTCCCACGATGTAATCCTTCACAAAGGGTTAACTAGCAATCAGATAAGCAGCGCAAGTAATCCTGCATGCTCAGCTGATAGCTCCTGAATGAATGAGCTTATCTCCTGCCGACAGGAGAGGATGTGATTCATGAATGAAGCTTAATTGATTGTATCCCACTTTCACCTTAGGTCAGGTCACTCAAGTGAAAGTGGCAATAAATCAATTAAGCTCCATTCATGAATCTCTTCCTCTCCTTTCGCTGGGAGAGTAAGTTATTCATTCATGGGAATACAGCTCGGAGACAGCATTAGCTCACTGTTAACTGTAACCTGTTAACCCTTTCTGATGGATTACACCGTGGGACCTGACTGTACATCGGATTGGTAAGAATAATTTTGCTTTTTTATTTTATTTTTATTACAGGAAATGGTTTTAGCAGGAAAATAAAATATGGTCAAAAACTGTGTGATTATTTCATTAAACTTATTTTTTATTAAACTGTGTGTGTTTGATTTTTCTATCATACAATAGGATTAATAATTGATAGTTGTCTAATTGACAGCTCTCAATTATTAACATGGCTTAAGGTCACCTTTCAATAGCAAGGTGACATTAACCCCTTATTAACCCATTCGCCACCGCTACAGGGCAATGGGAATAGACGGGCAAAGTGCCAGAAAGGGCGAATCTAATTAGAGATTTGCCCTTTCTGGAGTGTCTGGGGGCAGATGTTAGTAGCCAGGGGGGCACAAAAAAATGTACCCTCCCTAGGCTATTATTATCTGCCCCCACTCGCTTGCTTTGTCTGTCTGGTGGAGAAAATACAGCGGGAGCCCACGCATTTTTTTTTCAACGAATTTACACCTTTAATTAACCCCTACATGTCTGAAATTTTGTACAAATACACTCATGTAATTGTAAGTTCAAACCATATATCAAAATGCAGGAAATGACATGGTTAACTGTGTGGAAACAATGTATCATTTCATGTCGGCTTCTGTGATTTCACAAAAGCCGGCAATTGAATTAGCGGCTATTACAGTATGTAGAAGTCTAGGAACTATAAATATATGTATATATATATATATATATATATGTCACAATTACATATATATATATATATATGTATTCTATTTGTGTATATGTATTGTTTCTATTCTTTATTAAAGCTGTCAGTGTGATTTTACAGTAATGCCAGGGATGAATTAGCGGCTATTATACTATGTAGAAGTGTATGACCTATATATATATTATATATATATTTATTAGATGTATATATATATATATATATATTATATATATAATTATTTGCTTTTTGTGTAAATTTTTTTGTTACAATGTGATTTTTACATGACTTTTTACATAGAGATAACTGCTCTATGTAAAACTTCATGTTAAAATCGCATTGCATACAGATGGAAAACTGATGGAAAACTGACAGAAAACGCATGGTGCGATTTAAAATCGCATCAAAATCGCATGCCTTTTTACAACAAATGTACCGTTTTTTTTCCTGCAGAAAACGGACCGATTTTTTTCCACCCAGTGAGTATGAGGCCTAACTGTGAGAGACCTTATCACAATGATCAAAAGCCCCAATATTTAGTAAACATGGCAGCACTTTGGCTGTGCCTCTCCCTTTTCTCCTTGTAGTTGTTCTGGGAGAGAAAAGAGATACAATATGTCCAAGTGCTGTCCTGTCAAAGAAAAAAAAACAATTTTCAGACCATTTTCCATAAATGCTTTAGGATTAAGAGTTTAGGGTTTCTTCAAAAGTAAAAAAATAAATATAAAAATATAAATATACATGTATAAATTAATAAAATTGTTGTCACCAATTTTACGCCATTTCAATTTTTCCAAATTTTGTTAACCCAGAAGTCCTACAATTGATTGTCCACCAGACCAATTTATATGCCCGACAAAACATTTCCCAAAACCCCACTGCCTTTCATTCCTGTTCCTGAATCCCCACAAATGTCCTCAGAACTAAAAAAAAAAAAATTGGGGCCTTGCCCTCAACATGGGTATAGTAAAAAAAAAAAAACACTGTCCACTCCTACTGGCCAACAAAATCTGTCCACCGTACTCCTGTATTTGCAGCTGTCATGTCCTGAGCCCGATATGAAGCCCTAATGAGATTCCTTCATTTTAGTGATAATTCCCAAGCCCCCCAAGATATGACCCCAACTACGATTACCTTATCAAATTGAGACACCAAATTTCTCTCCTACAAGATTAATTTATAAATTCATATACCCCTGAGCAAAATGTCAACAAGTCCCTCACGAGTTCCAAGGGCCGTCTGTCATTCCTCCAATTCATCCTCTCCAAGCGTCAAATTGTACAAAATGTGTGAGAGCTAGTGTTGAGCATTCCGATACTGCAAATATCGGGTATCGGCCGGCATTACCCGGCAATTGAATCAGAGGCTATTTTACTATGTAGAAGTGTATGAACTATAAATATATGTGTATATATATATATATACATATATATATATATATATGTCACAATGACATGTATATATATATATGTATTCTGTGTGTGCATATTTAGTGTTTACAAGGAAAGAAAGAGTTTTTTTTAGTTCCGATATTTCTGTCCCATAGACTTACATTGGATTTCCGGTATCGGAATCGGGTATTGCCGACACTTTTTGGTATCGGCGAGACCCATTCCGATCCGATACTTCTTGATATCGGGAAGTATCGCTCAACTCTAGTGAGAGCACAACATGCTGCACATCCACCTAATATTTGAAGGTACCCCCAAATTGAAGGGATCACCAAATTAACCCACAATACTGCTCCAGATAATTGGCATCCTGGATGAAATTGTCTCAGAGCCCAGATGCCATTTTTACATCAAGGGTACCACGTGTACATAGACAACTACTACACAAGTATCTCCCATACAAATCCCTCCACACTGCAAATACAGGGACTCATGGGACAGTCAGGAAAAAATGAGTAGGTTTTTCGTCACAGTTGGTGTCCAGACGTTTAGAGAGAGGGGGCGTCATTCTCACTTGCAAGTGACCAACTTTTTGCAGTGAAGTGGAAAGACAGGAAGGACTTCTACATGCTGACCACACTGTGATGGTCAGAGATAGGGGCACCACCAAGGACAAACAAACCAATCAGTTCAACATAGATTCTAGTAAATTTATGGGTGGCGTTGACCTGTTATATTACTGCCACACTTAGCGATCGCACTAGCGATCACGACAACGACTTAACCTGGCGAGATCGCTAGTGCGATCGCTATGTGATCGCTAGTTAGATTCCAAACACAACTCATCAGCGATCTGTGATTCCAAACACAACTGATCAGCGATCTGTATAACGACCTCTGCGGTCGTTGGGAAAACCTAGTCCCACCTGCGACGCTGGTGAAGTCATTCATAAAGGGTGTCACACTCAGCGATTCAGGCTCACCAGCGGGACACCAACGACCAAAAAACGGCTCAGAACGTTTATGAGCGATCAGCGACATCTCAGCAGGGGCCACATCGCTGCTACATGTCACACACAGCTAAGTCGCTAACGAGATCGCTACTCCGTCATAAATGATGACGCAGTAGCGATCTCGCTAGCAATCTCACTTAGTGTGGCATACCCTTTAGACCAGGTGCTTCAACCATACCTGGTGAAACAGAAGACCAGGGCCTGGTATAAAAAGGTAGCAATCCACCTAATCCAAATTGCTAGATATAACCGTTTTGTCCCGTACAAAAAATCACAAAGAGTTCACACTTTTTACTCCAGTTCCAGGAGAAAATTGTTGAGTGTCTCATATTTGACTCAATGGCACAGGAGCAAGCCTTTGAGTCTGGAGAATTGCAGAACGGCATTTTTTTACCCCGTCCCTGCCACTCACACCCAAAAGTATTCCCAAAAAAAGATGCCGGATTGTAGGAAGCACGGTAGAAAGAGTGATTCCTGTTATTGTTGCCCCATGTGTTCATCACAACCAGGCCTTTGTATTTCTCACTGTTTTGAGATCTACCACATGTCTTTTAATTATTTGGGTTTTTTGTTCTAATCATTTAAAAAAAAAATTCTGCTTAGTGGGATCCAGTAGAATCATTTTTATGGAACAAGTAATGAAGATAATATTTTCATAATTCAATCACATTTTACACCATTTCACAATTAATTCCAGGACTTGATCAGTCACATACCAAACTATTATTCAGACAAATTCTCATCCATGTACCCATGTCTGTGCAGTCCAGAGCGAGGACACCACAAATGTTCTTGAAAAGTCAGGTCATCTGGCAATCCATTCATATTAGTTTTGTTTGTTTTTACGATTGTCTTACTACACAAAAATGTTGTTTTTCATTTATATGACTTATATATTATTTATATTGGTGATACAGGCATGATAATTTTATTGGAGTATCTCTAATAATGAGTCTGTTCTGTACTTATACACTATGGGCTTTACTGTATGGTTCTTACCAAACCTTCTGTACCACACACTAATTTAGGGATTCTGTAAGGGATTGGTTGTATTGTGTACGTAACGGTTCTTACCTTGGCGGGCAGGAGTCTGCTATGGTGTACCACATTTATTGGCACCTTTGTCTCTCATATAGGGATTGATAGAGCTAAATGGCATCTTTGGAAAAAAAAAATCAGATTTGCCACATAATTGGCTACATTTTCCTCCACATTTTGTCCTTCTTTCCAGTACAGTTTATTTTCAGTTTGTAATACCTCTTGCAAAAGTGAGAAATGTTGGGCTGAAGCAAGATTTTTGTGGGGAAAAAAACTTTTTCAATATGGCGACCTAATGATATTTTAATTTTAATCTCATTAGTAATACACCACCAGGGGTGTTTCTTTGTCTTGTGCAGCTTTTTTATATGTACAGTACAGACAAAAAGTTTGGACACACCTTCTCATTCAAAGATTTTTCTGTATTTTCATGACTATGAAAATTGCACATTCACACTGAAGGCATCAAAACTATGAATTAACACATGTGGAATTATATACTTAACAAAAAGTGTGTAACAACTGAAATTATGTCTTCTATTCTAGCTTCTTCAAAGTAGCCACCTTTTGCTTTGATGACTGCTTTGCACACTCTTGGCTCTTGATGAGCTTCAAGAGGTAGTCACCGGAAATGGTCTTCCTTCCAGCAATCTTTAATGAGTTCCCAGAGATGCTTAGCACTTGTTGGCCCTTTTGCCTTCACTCTGTGGTCCAGCTCACCCAAAACCATCTCGATTGGGTTCAGGTCTGGTGACTGTGGAGGCCAGGTCATCTGGCGTAGCACCCCATCACTCTCCTTCTTGGTCAAATAGCCCTTACACAGCCTGGAGGTCTGTTTGGGGTCATTGTCCTGTTGAAAAATAAATGATGGTCCAACTAAACACAAACCGGATGGAATAGCATGCCGCTGCATGATGCTGTGGTAGCCATGCTGGTTCAGTATGCCTTCAATTTTGAATAAATCCCCAACAGTGTCACCAGCAAAGCACCCCCACACCATCACACCTCCTCCTCCATGCTTCACGGTGGGAACCAGGCATGTAGAGTCCATCCGTTCACCTTTTCTGCGTCGCACAAAGACACGGTGGTTGGAACCAAAGATCTCAAATTTGGACTCATCAGACCAAAGCACAGATTTCCACTGGTCTAATATCCATTCCTTGTGTTCTTTAGCCCAAACAAGTCTCTTCTGCTTGTTGCCTGTCCTTAACAGTGGTTTCCTAGCAGCTATTTTGCCATGAAGGCCTGCTGCAAAGTCTCCTCTTAACAGTTGTTGAAGAGATGTGTCTGCTGCTAGAACTCTGTGTGGCATTGACCTGGTCTCTAATCTGAGCTGCTGTAAACCTGCGATTTCTGAGGCTGGTGACTCGGATAAACATCCTCAGAAGCAGAGGTGACTCTTGGTCTTCCTTTCCTGGGGCGGTCCTCATGTGAGCCAGTGTCTTTGTAACGCTTGATGGTTTTTGCAACTGCACTTAGGGACACTTTCAAAGTTTTCCCAATTTTTCTGACTGACCTTAATTTCTTAAAGTAATGATGGCCACTCGTTTTTCTTAGCTGCTTTTTTCTTGCCATAATACACATTCTAACAGTCTATTCAGTAGGACTGTCAGCTGTGTATCCACCAGACTTCTGCACAACACAACTGATGGTCCCAACCCCATTTTTAAGGCCAGAAATCCCACTTATTAAACCTGACAGGGCACACCTGTGAAGTGAAAACCATTTCCGGTGACTACCTCTTGAAGCTCATGAAGAGAATGCCAAGAGTGTGCAAAGCAGTAATCAAAGCAAAAGGTGGCTACTTTGAAGAACCTAGAATATAAGACATATTTTCAGTTGTTTCACACTTTTTTATTAAATATATAATTCCACATGTGTTAATTCATAGTTTAGATGCCTTCAGTGTGAATGTGCAATTTTTATAGTCATCTTAATACAGAAAAATCTTTGAATGAGAAGGTGTGTCCAAACTTTTGGTCTGTACTGTATGTCTTTGCATATGTATCCCTTTGCCTAAATGTCCTGTAAGTGTGAATAACGCGGGTAACAATATCTAAATATGGGAAATTTTATTTTAATTATTTTGTGTGGTAGAAGTATTTGATATAAAGGCCTAAAAATAAATTTTCTATATTTTGAAAAAAATGCCAAAATCATATCAACCAAAATTTACCACTACAATATGTCACAAAAAACAGTCTCAGAATCACTGGGATCCGATGAAGCGTTCAAGAGTTATTATCACATAAAGTGACATTGGTCAGATTTCAAAAGTTTGGCTTGGTCATTAAGGTCAAAATTGGCTTGGTCGCTAAGGGGTTAAACTACACTGAACAAAAATATATAAGCAACACTTCTTTTTGCTCCCATTTATTGATGAACTGAAGTTAAATATCTAAGACTTTTTTATGTATACAAAAGGTCTTTTTCACTCAAATCTTGTTCACAAATTTGTCTAAATCTGTGTTAGTAAGCAATTTTCCTTTGCTTAGTTCCATAAATGAGCAGCGGTGCAGAGAGACGCCACTAAAGCAGTTGTACAGCGCTTATTTACCCCATTAAATCCACCCCTCATAGACAAAGAGCAGTGGGATATTTGGGGTTACGTGCAGTTCCGTATTGGCTGGAGTTTTTATTATGCGGCTTTATGGTTTGTTACTCCATTTAGGGAATAAAAGTTATTAGGTTATTAGGATGTGTATAGTATGAACAATTGTATAATTGTTACTCATGTTTTTTTTTTCAGGTGTTTCTCCAGATATTAGGGGTAATTGCTGTAGCGGTTGCTGTTATTCCGTGGATTTTAATTCCGTTGATTCCTCTTGTCATCATTTTCTATTTCCTAAGGAAGTACTTTCTGGAAACATCACGAGATATCAAACGACTTGAGTCAACAAGTAAGTGCTGTATAAACCAAGTACACAAATCAGCTAAAATCTCTACATGTCTTAATCACGGTATGTCTAACCATGCTTGAATTTTACCAAATTCAGGTCACATGCTGGTCTCTGTTGTGAGAAGCTCAAATAATATTAAGACCATTTACTGTAAGTTTTATCTTTCTCATCTTCTGATGTTAAAGGGACTATGTCACCAGGTTTTTGCCATGCAATTTGACAGCATCATAATGTAGGAACTGAGACCCGGCTTATAGTGATGCATCACTTAGTTTTCTGGGTGCAGCAGGTGTGAAATAATCCGTTTTCTATGCTGCAGATTTAGCAGAGCTCAGAATATTGAGCCCACACCACTGGTTGTACACAGAAATCTGCCAATCAGTGATGGAGGTGGTTGTTGGACCAGCAAGCACAAGGCAGCTAATCAAGTAACCATAATCTCCTGCTGACCATGACTCTCAGCCACCATCCGACTAGATGGACGTAGCCTCGCTGAATGCAAGTGTATTGAGTGAGATCGGAAACAGTCTAGTCGGATAATGGCCTGGAGTTTGCATATTGCACATTTGTGGTCACTTAACCGCCGTTCCCGTGCTCTCGATGTGAGGCTTCATGAGTCCGCCATCACATAGAGTGACTGCAGAGTTGTCATTTTAGATCAGACAACTCCTTTAAGTGACATGATGTGTCATATTTCATGACTATGTACTCAAAAGAGCAAATTACAGCCAATCTATTCACTTATATTGAGGAAGTACCGTATGTGCTGGTATTCTATGGGGCCAGGTATACAGTGATGACAATATTCATAAATAATTCACTAGAGACAAATTCTTGCCAACTCCGGTTACAATAGAATGCCATGTTTCTGTCTTATCCCAGTTCCTTCCTCTGACCTTTTTCTTTTATTCCAATGATTTATTAGGGTTTTATATTTATTTTTTATTTGGTGTTATTTCTGTTGATTTCTGCATGTTTGTTTGGTGGTGAATTAATGGTGCCTTCCTATCAAAGCACTTTTAAAAGTTATTCAGACAGTAATGTTTTGTCTTTTCTAAAGTGGTTTGATTGACACGTCTTCTGTTGTCTAGATCATGTTAGGTGACATTTATTTTCTATGAGAGAGTGACCACTCAACAAAAGGAAATAAAAAAATATGAAAGAAAGAGAGAAGGAGCTACCATAGCCTGAAAGCGCTTTATAATGCCTCCATTGTAAAACTGTCTTACCTGCTGACAGGCACAACCAGTTGCTGTCACTTTATATTCCATTAATAAGCGGCCATTGTAGTCTCAGTGTATGAGGGAGGTGGACTGAGACCATCTCAGATGATGCTGTTCTCAATTTCATCCTATAGTTCCTGCAGACAGGAGCTGGTATATTTTGTAGATTTGCTGTAATTTTAACAGTACATGTAAAATGTTTATTAAAAAAATGTCAAAAGTAAATGCACATTCAGAATGTGTCCTTCATTACCATTTTTCACTACATATGGAGAATGCAGTGCTATATTTCGCCACTTTGTTTTTTATATATGTAACCTTTGACTAATACCATGGCTAATGTTCCCTTTAACTAGTGTCCTTTAGGTTAAGTATTAAAGCAGATCTGTCACTAAATTTCCCAACATAAACTGCTTACATTACAGGGGTTATACGGCATACAGCATTGATGGCATATCCTTCTGGTAGGTCATCAATATCATATCTTTTGGATCTGACACCTGGCACCACCAATGATCAGCTGTTATTAGCTCCAGCACCAGCCGGATGTCACTAAGTGGCGCTCAGCCCCAATGTATAGTTGCCGCTATTCTCTTAAATAGGTACCCTAACCCAAAAGACCCCCTTACACATTATGATAATGTCAGGTGAGCCCATCAATATCTACATGTTCATCCACCTCTGGTGGTGCCAGTCAACTGATCGCACGGGTAGATGTCAATAGGGTATGTCCAATTTTGGACCGTCAATTATATAATGCATGATATAAATACACCATATAAATGTAAGCTATCAGAGAGGAAACACATTAGGTTGGGTTCCCAGCAAAGAAGGTCGCCTTGTCGCGGCTGCTGGGCACACATGAATTGGCCAAATTATGTGCTACGCAGCTTCATTTTTTCCTCTTTTCTAGAGCAGTATTGCAATTCCAGTGTCATTCGCGCTCTATAGCATTACACAGTACTACTTTATTTTTATATTGGTGAAACAGCTGCGATGGCTGTCGGACGATCAATTGGCCAAAGCGTTTTTTGACCTACAACTGTTTATTGTGTATGGCCGGCTCGAGCCGCTCAACACACCTGTGCTGTTCAGTGTCTACATCTGTCGTAGCTAATAGCCGCTGATCCTAATGATGGGTCATCTGCATTATATGCCCGGACAACCCTTTTAATAAACTGACCTCTTCGGCCTGTTGAGACTGGTGTACTGTGAACATTATTTCAGAATGACTTAAATTAAAATGTGCATTTTATGTGTCCAAGTAGTTTCTCATTTTAATATTAAGCAGGTAAACTTTGACAAAGGATTTTACCTCCAATCTGACTTTGAATTTCAAAGTAAGTACACCAGCCTCATGAGATCTAAGAGATCTGTTTAACAATGTATGCAGCTTGTAATGTGATATTGTCATGGTTTGCTGGGAGTTTGTTGGGGGTGTTAAGGGTTAACCCGGATGGCCTCCTTTTGGTTTCTCTAAGGCTTTTTATAGCCTCATTGTGGGGCCATCCTTTGTAGGTTATACTTTTGCCCTTGGCTGAGTACGTCAACCCCCGTGTGTCTGTGCCTTGTGCCTGAATCCTCTTCCGTTTGCTTGGTTTTGACTTGGTTTGTTCCCCATTGTGATTTTGCCTACTGATTCTGTACCTCATCTGCTTCTCTGGTTTCTAACTTCGGCTTTGTATTAGGGTTTGTCTACTTGTCTTCTGATTCGGTACTTCCTTGTCTGCTCCGGTTCCCCTGACCTCGGCTTGCCCTGACCATTCTTCCGTAGTGCCCTTCCGTCTCTGTATCCCCGTATTCCATTCCCCACCAAACCTCTGGTATTTACAGTGCGCTCCACTGTCTCCTTCTGCAGTGTTGCGTTAGTCCCCTTCCCTTCCTTTGTGACCAGCAGTCAGGTGATCGCAGGTCCTATTCCTGCCTTCTCCTCACTTCCCAGGCTTCTCTGCCTGCACCGCGGTCGCTGCCCTCAGTTCCTGGACAGCGTGGGAGCTGCCGTCTGTCCTGGGGCATCTGTGGCTCTGTTCTCCCACAAGCTCGGACCGCTGAGACCCCCTGGGAGTGTTTGCCTGGCAAGTCCTGATTGATATCTGGTGACAGATCCGCTGACCTTTAGTAAGTAACACGAATGTGCAATGCAAGTATTTCTATTCTTTTTACTCAAAGTCTGAACACTTGATGGAAAAGGAACCTACACAAAAATAATTTCCCGCACTACAAGACCTTTTTCTAATTTGCTTTGCCCAGATGTAATTTGTTTAGGACAATTGTAAACTAAATGCTATAGTCCACATGTATTGATAATGGTTTATTTTGCATCCGTGAAATTGACAGGTGCAGTTGGCAAGTATAAGCGCACACCTCTGTGTGAGTGTCTGCCCCAAGCCACCATACATTTGTCGTGAACTTCCTCTTTACTTTTAGAAATTAGCCTAAATGTATGTTGTTGTTTTTTTTGTAGCTTAGCATTCCCACTCTTATCTGTTTTCTGTTTTGGAGTAAAAAGAAAAATGTTGCGACTTTTGGTGCTATGTGTAGGGTACTTTTTTTCATTAAGTGCAATTTCCTTAAAAGTCACACATCAGTTGATTGTTATGCTGTATGTAGGTTTATGGATTTAGCATTTTTTAAATATCTGGTTTAATGCATGATCGGTAAGTGCTGCAGCCAATAAATCAGATTGCCATTAGTTTGAATTGATCATTATTACCTTAATATCATAGATGTATTTATTATGTATTGTTCTGAATACTTGCTTTACTTGTGGCCAACCTCAAATAGAGTTTTAGCATCACCAACTAATATATAGGTTGTCTACGATACGATACGATACGATACACTTTATTGATCCCGGGGGGAAATTACAGTATTACAGCAGCAATACAAACAGCAGTACATAAAATATTAGGACACAAATCTTGCACAGGTGTACCAACATTACATAATAAATAAAAGTGTGTAGTTCAGGTATATATAAGATAATGTTAATTGACATTAGTACACCAGCCATCAGTCATTATTTTCTACCACCCTTAGGAAATTATTATACATCCCCATAGCAGTAGGTACAAACGATTTCCTGAATTTCTCCTTCTTGCACCTTAGTAGGATTAGACGGCTGCTGAATGTGCTCTTCTGATTCAAGAACAGCTCGTATAGTGGGTGTGTGTTATTGTTCATTATTGCCCTACACTAGAAGATGAGCATATGTTTTATCCATTAACGTTTGAATCATATATTTTACATTGGTATTCTACTCAAACATTTATGGCAAATCTACAACGTAAGACCTCCTTCACATGTCAGTGTGTCTGGTACGTGTGGTGACCGTTTTCACGTGTACTGGAGACACTTACACACATAGACCCATTCAAGTGAATGGGTTTGCGCACATATCAGTGCGTTTCCACGGACCGTATGTTGACCGTGTGTCTGTGGGCAAAGCACGCTGACATGTCCATTTTTTATCAGCAGCATGGGCTGCAAATCGTCCTACACATGCACGTGCACACTGATGACATCTGTGACACGTACCGGAGCCTTGGAAAAAGTGGTACACTTCGTGTTGTTCCCATGCGCCGGGTGCTGCATGGCTGAGCGGTGGCATGATGTGACCGCCAAGAGTCCAGGGCACACTGAGCATGAGTGGTAACGTTAGAGGTTACTGCCAATCACTGCCAGTTGTTCCCGCTCTCAGTTCAGTGTGAAGCATCCGATGAACTGTGGTAACATTAATGATGTCATTGCTAGCACAGTGAGAAATTTCAGCTCAGTTCTGTGTGCCCAGATTCATGGCTGAGCAGTTGCATCATTCCACCGCTCAGCTATGCAATCCAGATGCAGCAGAGCTGGACTTCTTTGTGGGATAAATGGATTGTCTACGGACAGGTGAGGAATATCGTGTTTTTATTATTTTAATTTTTGCAATAGCACCGGATGAGCCTGCTCCATACAACCACTACCAACTTCCGCCATACATGCTCGGCGGATGTCGGTAAGGGTTTAAGTGTTTTTCGATAAAAATAACTGATCATTTTTTCAGAAACTTGAAAATTGCGTAGTTTTATTGTGTGACTTTCATACTTGTCACTTGTGGTTATACCTTTTCTCTGGGTAAGTTAGTTTTATTTTGTGTTGAACACATATGAAGCCACACATCTTAATCTGCATCTTCTGTTGGTCAAAGCAAAAACTGATCCTTTATAAATTACTTATTCTTTTCCAGCTCGAAGTCCAGTGTTCTCGCACCTATCATCTTCCCTCCAGGGACTTTGGACCATACGGGCATTCAAAGCAGAGGAGCGTTTCCAACAATTGTTTGATGCAAAGCAAGATCTTCATTCTGGTTTGTGTAACTCGTACTCTTCTCAGAGTGATATGGGAATACAAATAGAAAATAGGGTCTTTGTTACTAACCGTCAACATTATTGTATTATTATTTCATTAAAGTTGGACTTTATTGTGCACAGTGGAGGCCTCACCATAGTCAGTAAATCACTATTTGGAGCCCAATGAGTTTTTTGATCAGAATAGTAAATGAGGGGGTTGCAATTTAGCAGTGATAACAAGTGTTTGGTGTTCAGCAATCCAGGCTCTTCTCACGATACTTTACTGTGGTAAGCTAGATGAATGGCCGAAGAAGATACAGCAAGATCCCCTTAACGCCTGTTTTTAGTGCACCTGTCTTCTTTGTGACAATAGGGCTTAATGGCAGGTTGTTAAAATCTTTCTTCTTCAGAAGAGGTTGGAATCATGTCACTATTTGCAGTGCTATTTTGTTATGGTGCCACCTCATGCTATTGTGCCATCACATCTATTTCCAGTAATGTGGGAGAATTACTGGTCTACAGATACCTAAGAGATCGTGTAGTCTGGATTTATTGTTCTACAGGTCCTTCTCAAAAAATTAGCATATAGTGCTAAATTTCATTATTTTCCATAATGTAATGATTACAATTAAACTTTCATATATTTTAGATTCATTACCACCAACTGAAATTTGTCAGGTCTTTTATTGTTTTAATACTGATGATTTTGGCATACAACTCCTGATAACCCAAAAAACCTGTCTCAAAAAATTAGCATATCAAGAAAAGGTTCTCTAAACGACCTATTATCCTAATCTTCTGAATCAACTAATTAACTCTAAACACATGCAAAAGATTCCTGAGGCTTTTAAAAACTCCCTGCCTGGTTCATTACTCAAAACCACCATCATGGGTAAGACTAGCGACCTTACTGATGTCAAGAAGGCCATCATTGACACCCTCAAGCAAGAGGGTAAGACCCAGAAAGAAATTTCTCAACAAATAGGCTGTTCCCAGAGTGCTGTATCAAGACACCTCAATGGGAAGTCTGTTGGAAGGAAACAATGTGGCAGAAAACGCTGTACAACGAGAAGAGGTGACCGGACCCTGAGGAAGATTGTGGAGAAGGACCGATTCCAGACCTTGGGGGACCTGAGGAAGCAGTGGACTGAGTCTGGTGTAGAAACATTCAGAGCCACCGTGCACAGGCGTGTGCAGGAAATGGGCTACAGGTGCCGCATTCCCCAGGTAAAGCCACTTTTGAACCATAAACAGCGGCAGAAGCGCCTGACCTGGGCTACAGAGAAGCAGCACTGAACTGTTGCTAAGTGGTCCCAAGTACTTTTTTCTGATGAAAGCAAATTTTGCATGTCATTCGGAAATCAAGGTGCCAGAGTCTGGAGGAAGACTGGGGAGAAGGAAATGCCAAAATGCCTGAAGTCCAGTGTCAAGTACCCACAGTCAGTGATGGTGTGGGGTGCCATGTCAGCTGCTGGTGTTTGTCCACTGTGTTTCATCAAGGGCAGGGTCAATGCAGCTAGCTATCAGGAGATTTTGGAGCACTTCATGCTTCCATCGGCTGAAATGCTTTATGGAGATGAAGATTTCATTTTTCAGCACGACCTGGCACCTGCTCACAGTGCCAAAACCACTGGTAAATGGTTTACTGACCATGGTATTACTGTGCTCAATTGGCCTGCCAACTCTCCTGACCTGAACCCCATAGAAAATCTGTGGGATATTGTGAAGAGAAAGTTGAGAGACGCAAGACCCAACACTCTGGATGAGCTTAAGGCCACTATCGAAGCATCCTGGGCCTCCATAACACCTCAGCAGTGTCACAGGCTGATTGCCTCCATGCCACGCCGCATTGAAGCAGTCATTTCTGCAAAAGGATTCCCGACCAAGTATTGAGTGCATAACTGAACTTTATTATTTGATGGTTTTTTTGTTTGTTTTTAAAAAACACTTTTATTTTATTGGACGGTTGAAATATGTTAATTTTTTGAGACAGGTTTTTTGGGTTATCAGGAGTTGTATGCCAAAATCATCAGTATTAAAACAATAAAAGACCTGACAAATTTCAGTTGGTGTGTAATGATTCTAAAATATATGAAAGTTTAATTGTAATCATTACATTATGGAAAATAATGAAATTTTGCACTATATGCTAATTTTTTGAGAAGGACCTGTATATATTTTTTAGATTATACTTAATTATGTTTGAGGGCACCAAATATCTTTAGCTTGTTTTGAACATATTAAAAAGTTTTACCCCCTCTTGTTGTGGTGTATTTTACATTTGATCATCTTTTATTCCAACAGAGGCCTGGTTTTTGTTCCTGACAACATCCCGTTGGCTTGCAGTGCGCCTGGATGCCATATGTGCCCTGTTTGTAATAGCCATTGCCTTCGGGTCCTTAATACTTTCAAAAAGTAAGCCTTGTGTTCAGACTATATGACATTCATTCTTGGCTACGTAAGTTAGTTGTCATTTGGAAATAGACCGAATAGACTCGGTCAAGAAAACACTGTTTTCTTTAGGAAGCTCCTAACATTACCGATGCTGTTTATCACACAAGTCATGCTGATCTGAACGGATGGTTAATTCCACATTTAGTCTGCGCCTCTCACATACACACTATCAGGAGAGCTTGTTGGTGTGAAAATAGCTCATTATAGAGTCAGAATTTAGTACAGCCAAATCCTTCTCCGGTATAGTTCAGCTTCACTCCTAAAGAGCTGAATTAAGTGCTGCTCAATTACTTCACTTCTTTCTTTACTAATCTAATCGGAATACCTTGCTATTGGGATTATTGTGTAGTCTGTTTAGTTGATGTGATGTTTTTCTACTTACCAATAAGCCATGGCTGATTTTCCACTTCTCTTTATATTTTAATATTTTACTTTTGTCGATGAATCAGTGTTGGTGCTGACCATCGGTGTATGTTCCATATGTTTTATAGTGCAGTCTGAACTGACAATATAATTCTTTATAATGCCCAATCCCCCTAACAGTTATGGCTGATGCTTGTAAGTCTGGTTATGTGTCACACATAATATTTGCAGCTCATAGGCTAAAGAGTTGCTCTACCAAACTAAGCTCACATTGTGCTCTGATAACAAGAGATATAATCCTAAAGAATTAGTTCCCCCTTTCACATTTTGTGAGACATGACAGCCCCCTTGGATACCCCAAAACATTTTTTTTTCAAACTGAATTTATCTTGGAATAGAATTTATTCTTTTCAGGTAAAACCTTTTTGAACCAAGAAAACAAAGATTAATTGGATTTGAGAAAGCTTTATTTTTCTGAAAAAACAATCCCTATTACCTAAGGGATGATTTCTAAATTATAGAAAATATTTCTGCAATGTAAATGAGGACCGTCCCACTTTGCATTTCTACTATATTTGGTGAGAGGTTTGGATACTGATCTTGGGACTTAATGGAGGAAAATTACAGTTCTAGGTTTAGCCCTAAATGTGATTGGTTTGATGTTTTTGGCAATTTTCTGCTCTTTAGATTTTTGAGCAGAGGTTATTGAAGATCTGATAGTGATTTCTGATGATTGAGCATACTTTGAACCCTGGGATATATTTTGTAGATGATCTAAAGATTATGTTGTGTCTTAAACAACATTAACAAATTCTCACCTCCTTTTCCCCCTTCCTTTCTGTTCTGGAACGAGAATGTGGTTGAAGGAGGGGAATAATATCTTTGTAAAACTGTTTTTGTTTCTGTATGGAAGAAATGATTTAAGGAAAAAATAAATAAAAGAAACCCCCACAGAATGATTATAATTCAATACGTCATGAGGTTGAATAAATACCCGATCAAAATGGTTCTAAGGGTTGTCAAGCTACAACATATTGAAGACTTATTCATAGGGCAGGTCATGAATATCAGATCCGTGGAGGTCCGACACCCAACACCCTCATTGCGCAGATGTTATTTCCTCCGGATACAGAATAGCTCCTAGATCTAGAGCTTTTCTAGACCTGTCCTGCAGAACATAACAGCAACTGCTACACTAATTGTCTACATCCATTGGTCTCCAGATCAGATAACGCTTGATTGGTGAGTGTGCCAGATGGCAGTATCCTATGGATATGTCATCAATAAGGTGTGACCTGACAGCCCCTTTATGTATTTTTTATGTGTTGTATATAGCCATTATTGAAATAAATAGGCGGCTTCTAACATTTTTTCTCAATTATGGCATTTATAATGCACAGTCTTCCCAAGGAGATAAAAACAGGGTGGTTTGAAAAGTGACCTTTCCCCCAACACCATTCACATTCTCATGATCTATAACATGTAGCAGCCATATGCCAGAAAATGCAGATGTATCGACTAAATTTTCCTTTTTTTTTTTTTTTTTACGCTGCTTCAGCTCTTGATGCAGGACAGGTTGGTTTGGCGCTGTCTTATGCCATTACAATCATGGGATCCTTCCAGTGGGGAGTAAGGCAAAGTGCAGAGGTTGAAAATCTGGTAAAATATTTTCCTTAATTTCATTTTATTATTTTTCACATTTTTAGTCATTTATATTTAAAATGTGATATATATGAAGCATTGTATGAATGTAGTATATACTATTGTCTGGATGTTTGCTACAGCTGCTTGGTTTAGAGGTTAGGCCTTTTTCACACTTCAGTCTTTTGGCGTCAGTCCCAATCCGTCAAAGTGTGAATTAAACGGATCCGTAGCAGATTGTAAAAAACTGATGCAGCAGATCCGTTTTTTGACGGCTCAGTCAAGGGTGCCGAAGTGAACTTTTGAACTCTGTATATGCAGTTCTAGAGAGAGAGGAGGCGAGAGATTGATTTCTGTGGCAAAAGGGCTTCTGGGCATGCTCAGCATTCAATAACGGATTCCGTTGTCGGATTCCGCCATATGACGGATTAGGACGGATCCGCCTCCCATAGACGCCCATTCTAGAAAAAGGCGGACGTGACGGATCCGTCACGATCCGCCATTTCGATGCAGACAAAAAACGTTCCAATGTCCGTCTACTCCAAACAGCGGACGCCAATTTTCTGACGGATCCGTGGAATGACGGATGGAACGGACGACCATCCGTCGCAATCCGTCACTAATGCAACTCTATGGGGAAAAAAAACGGATTCCGCCAAAAAAAGGCGGATCCGTTTTTTCCTCAAAAAGGCGGATTTTGACTGACGCCAAACCACTGAATTGTGAAAGAGGCCTTACCAGTGGATTTAATATATGTTACTTGTTTCATATGTATAGAGAAGGAAGCACTAGAAGTTAAAGCGTGAAACCTGGAATTCCTGGGTTATAATAATATAATATATTTAATATTAGTTCTTAAGTATTATTCTACCTGTAGGTTATCATATTGTTTTCTGACCTTTTTATTAGGCATTTGGTAAAAAGGCATGTGGATATCATTGATTCTGACCATAGAATGCGTAATGTCTGAAATATATATTTTCATATAACCCCGGTCTTTTAGGCCCTTGTGCAAATTATATAGAACTCAAATAAATAAACTTTTACAAGTTTATTTCAAAATTGCAAAGTAAGATATGAAAAATGCACAACATTGTAATTATGTTTGTTTGCAAAAAGTAAGCTATCGGGCATAAAAAGCCTGGGTTACGCATTATAGGCTTAAAGGGAACCTGACATCAGGATTTACCTTAGAAGTTTTCAGTATCTTTTTAGCTGCCTCCTTATGCCCCCATTAGTGATGCCATTACTTTCCCTAAACACTAAATGTTTGTGTTTAAAAACCATGTTGAATTGTCCCTGCTGTCCCTGTCTGCGGCCATCGGACTTGTCCTGGATCGCTGTCAATAAGTGCCTTATTGAGGTGGGAACACAGCCACAGCAGGGTGACTAACATCCCAGCATGTGGAAAACAAAACCATATGCAAAAGAGGGACTGCACATACAAAAAAAATAATATTTTATTATAAAAATAAAGAGAACAAATATAGCACAGCGATTAAAATCACCAAAGGGTACAGATATGTAGTTGGACAACACACACACAAAAAAACAATCCCTCCAAGTGCCACAGTATTTCAGAGTTAAATATATATATGGCTGAAATCGTATAGCAACTGTCTGTTGCATACTGTCTGTGGATCGGGCAGCATGTAACAGCTGTCAGGTTCACTTTAAGGCCAGGATCACACATGTGAGAAACACGGAGAAATCTCGCATGTGAATATCCGGCACTGCCGCCTACACTCGAGAGCGGAGCGCTCGGCAGCATGTATTTCTATGCAGCCGCTCGCTCCGCTCCCGAGTGCCGGATATTAACATGCGAGACTCGTCCGTGTTTCTCGCATGTGTGATCCCGGCCTAAAGAGAGTATTAGGAGGCTGATAAAGTGCTCCTCATTGGTAATGATCGAACCTGAACGTTAAAAGTTTTGAATTCGGGGGAAAGACCGTTGCAGAGAGACAGATTTTTTTTCCCAGATCCAAAGCTCGGTTCTCCATTCTTTTCAATGGGGTTCAAGTTCGGGTACAGTTCTGGTACCCTTACCAAGCGTTGGACTAAAGTTCGGATTGGGTACCAGAACCTGAAGTTCCATGGGTCCACTCATCCCTACTTGTAATACCTTCTAGGTGTAACTACTGATGTCAGGGTACACTTTAACTGATATTTTCTGTTCAGCACTACTTAACTTATCAATCTAATAATAATCTTTATTTTTATAAAGCACCAACATATTCCACCCACATTATCATCTCTGTCCCCGATGGGGCTCACAATCTAATTTCCCTTTCAGTATGTCTTTGGAGTGTGGGAGGAAACCGGAGAACCCCAAGGAAATCCATGCAAACACGGGGAGAACATACAAACTCCTTTAAGATGTTGTCCTTGGTGGGATTTGAACCCAGGACCCCAGTTCTGCAAGACTACAGTGCTAACCACTGAGCCTCCATGCTGCTCCTCCTTTCTAGTTTCTACTCCTACTTTCCAGTCCTATTTTGTATCCACATCTGTAAGAAACACCAAGAAAAGAGCTCTACCAAAAAATAGGTAATAAAAAATAGCACATTTTTATTAAATATATTAGTTAAAAACTACATTGAAAATAATATGCCGGACAAAAAACAACACAGAAAACAGACAAATCGGTGGTACAGCCCAGATAAGAGACAATGTGAATAACAAATCAATATATAACAAATATTTCAAAACAAGGTACAGTGTGAAAAAGAAAATAAATTGCAGAGATAAGTACTTCTATATGTCAATGTATATGTCAAAAAAATCAACACAATGTGGGTGTCCTTAGTCAGCAGATAAGGGAATAATGCCAACCCCTAATTAAGAAAAATATATATATCCAGAAATATAAATTGCACTAAATGGAATTATATATATAGAATATAGATAATAATTAAATAATAAGTGCTTATATCACCAGAAAAGAAAATTGGATGGTGGACCATCCGAAAATGTGAATGGAAACACCCAGGAAGTGGAAGGGAATAGCCCAAATGAAAGGATAAAGATACGACCAAAATATATAGAAATAATGCCTTTATTTGTACAAAGAATTGGCTGACAAATTTGTAATAAAACCATGTAAAAATATTAATACAAAATAAAATGATAAATACTGATTAAATGAACCAAACACACCACAAGCTGTGAGTTGAAAAATATATCTACACAAAAGTACAATAATAACAATTAAATAAATACTCAAAATTGTGTATACATATGCTCATTATAATAACCAGGTATATGCACAGATGGTATATATGGCAAAATTATTGTATATTATTATTATATAGTATGTGGCACAAAAGTAAGTGTAAGCTTGAAAATAATAAAATATAATAAGAACAACCTCACTGCAATAATGTTTAATAAATAACCAATGTACAGAAATGTGAGTTTGTGAAAACAAAATATTCATACATTTATATGTATGAACAACACGTAAAAAGAGCAAAATCTAGAGGAATAAACTGTGCTCCATAGTGTTGATAAAGTGAATCACAAATAGAACACAAAGAAAATATACTTGGTGCTATTGTCCTGAATGAACACAATAAACCAATATAGTGTGCTGCGCTGAGCAAATCAAACAAAAAGTGCTAATAATTGTGCAAGAAAGTTGTGCCACATAATAAAAGTAGACTGCTACCTGGGAGCATGAACAGCGTGGTGTGCTGAGAAAAAAGAACGCGCCCCGACGCGCGTTTCGGAAGTTGAATCCTTCGTCAGGGGGATGTGTCAACGTTGTTTGATTTGCTCAGCGCAGCACACTATATTGGTTTATTGTGTTCATTCAGGACAATAGCACCAAGTATATTTTCTTTGTGTTCTATTTGTGATTCACTTTATCAACACTATGGAGCACAGTTTATTCCTCTAGATTTTGCTCTTTTTACGTGTTGTTCATACATATAAATGTATGAATATTTTGTTTTCACAAACTCACATTTCTGTACATTGGTTATTTATTAAACATTATTGCAGTGAGGTTGTTCTTATTATATTTTATTATTTTCAAGCTTACACTTACTTTTGTGCCACATACTATATAATAATAATATAATATACAATAATTTTGCCATATATACCATCTGTGCATATACCTGGTTATTATAATGAGCATATGTATACACAATTTTGAGTATTTATTTAATTGTTATTATTGTACTTTTGTGTAGATATATTTTTCAACTCACAGCTTGTGGTGTGTTTGGTTCATTTAATCAGTATTTATCATTTTATTTTGTATTAATATTTTTACATGGTTTTATTGCAAATTTGTCAGCCAATTCTTTGTACAAATAAAGGCATTATTTCTATATATTTTGGTCGTATCTTTATCCTTTCATTTGGGCTATTCCCTTCCACTTCCTGGGTGTTTCCAACCCCTAATTAAGTACGCCCACTCTCCAAGGTAAACATGTGTTCCTACAGTCATGGCCAAAAGTTTTGAGAATGACACAAATATTAATTTTTACAAAGTCTACTGCTTCACTTTTTCTAATGGCAATTTGAATATATACTCCAGAATGTTATAAAGAGTGATCAGCTTAACAGCAATTACTTGCAAAGTCAATATTTGGCTAGAAAATTAACTTTATCCCCCAAAACACATTTCAACATCATTGCAGCCCTGCCTTAAAAGGACCAGCTAACCTCTTTTCAGTGATTACTCCATTAACACAGGTGTGGGTGTTGATGAGGAGATGGCTGGAGATCAATCTGTCATGATTAAGTAAGAATGATACCACTGGACACTTTAAAAGGAGGCTGGTGCAGTGGTGCTTGGCATCATTGTTTCTCTTCTGTTAACCATGGTAATCTCTAAAGAAACACGTGCAGTCATCATTGCAATGCACAAAAATGGCCTAACAGGGAAGAATATCGCAGCTAGAAAGATTGCACCTCAGTCAACAATCTATTGCATCATCAAGAACTTCAAGGAGAGAGGTTCCATTGTTGCCAAAAAGGCTCCAGGGCGCCCAAGAAAGACCAGCAAGCGCCAGGACTGTCTCTTAAAAGTGTTTCAGCTGCGGGATCGGGCTACCAGCAGTGCAGAGCTTGCTCAGGAATGGCATCAGGCAGGTGTGAGTGCATCTGCACGCACTGTGAGGCGGAGACTCTTGGAGCAAGGCCTGGTCTCAAGGAGGGCAGCAAAGAAGCCACTTCTCTCCAGAAAAAACATCATGGACAGACTGATATTCAGCAAAAGGTACAGGCAGTGGACTGCTGAGGACTGGGGTAAAGTTATTTTCTCTGATGAATCCCCTTTTCAATTGTTTGAGACATCAGGAAAACGCCTCATTCGGAGAAGACAAGGTGAGCGCTACCACCAGTCTTGTCTCATGCCAACTGTTAAGCATCCTGAAACCATTCATGTGTGGGGTTGCTTCTCAGCCAAGGGAATCGGCTCTCTCACAGTCTTGCTTAAAAACACAGCCATGAATAAAGAATGGTACCAAAATGTCCTCCAAGAGCAATTTCTCCCAACCCTCCAAGAGCAGTTTGGCGATCAACAATGCCTTTTCCAGCATGATGGAGCACCTTGCCATAAAGCAAAGGTGATAACTAAATGGCTCAGGGAACAAAACATAGAGATTTTGGGTCCATGGCCTGGAAACTCCCCAGATCTTAATCCATTGAGAACTTGTGGTCAATCATCAAGAGACGGGTGGACAAACAAAAACCTAAAAATTCAGACTAAATGAAAGCATTGATTGTGCAAGAATAGACTGCTATCAGTCAGGATTTGGTCCAGAAGTTGATTGAGAGCATGCCAGGGAGAATTTGCAGAGGTCCTGAAGAAGAAGGGTCAACACTGCAAATATTGACTTGCTGCATTAACTCATTCTAAAGGGTATGCCACACTAAACAACATCGCTAACGGGATCGCTAAAAAACGTCACTATTTAGCGATCCCGTTAGCGATGTTGTTGTGTGCGGCATCTGTCAGCGACGAGCTCCCTGATGAGATCCTGCTGTGATCTCGCTCGTCGCTGACATCGTTCCGGACCCTATTTAGATCGTCGGCGCCCCGCAGGTAAGTATATATCGCTAAGTGTGGCACCTTTTCTTAGCGATTTAGCGGTACTTTTGTACCGCTAAAGTCGTTAAGAAGATCGCTAACCGCGATAGCGTCGTTAACTATATCGCTAAGTTAAGCCACACTTAGCGATATAGAAACAATCCCGCTAGCGATCGCATTAGTTTGCGTCGTTATCGTGATCGCTAGCGGGATTGTTTAGTGTGGCAGTACCTTAACTGTCAATATAAGCTTTTGTTACTCATATGTTTGCAATTATATTTCTGTCTGTGATAAAAACATCTGTCAAACACACACATAAAAACCAAAGGGCAGCAGATCATGTGAAAATATAATATTTGGGTCATTCTCAAAACTTTTGGCCATGACTGTAGTATCCATAGGCACTATGCCAGAATATATGTATATCCTATATGTGCTTCTCTTTGTTATGTATGCTTGCATGCATTTCTTTACTTGTCACTAATGGGGTTGTATGCCTTTATAGCACCTAAGGGATCTGCCTATTAGCTAACATACCCATATGGGACTATTGTTCCCTGGGTGGCCAGTTTCAAAAACTCCACTTGGAGTGTATCTGTGTACTTAATTAGGGGTTGGCATTATTCCCTTATCTGCTGACTAAGGACACCTACATTGTGTTGATTTTTTTTACATATACATTCACATATAGAAGTACTTATCTCTGCAATTTATTTTCTTTTTCACACTGTACCTTGTTTTGAAATATTTGTTATATATTGATTTGTTATTCACATTGTCTCTTACCTGGGCTGTACCACCGATTTGTCTGTTTTCTGTGTTGTTTTTTGTCCGGCATATTATTTTCAATGTAGTTTTTAACTAATATATTTAATAAAAATTTGCTATTTTTTATTACCTATTTTTTGTAGAGCTCTTTTCTTGGTGTTTCTTATCCTGTGTGTGCTCTATAACAAACATATGGGTTACATATATAGGTGTTGTGTATCCACATCTGTAGTAGCAAATCTCCAACACATTCTGCTGTGATTTCCTAAAAAGTAAAGACATATAGACCATTAGTATTTTCATACAAAACAATGACTAATACCAATCAGATACAGTAAAGATGTATATCTTTGTACCGTGTTAGCCAGTAGATAGAAAAATATTTAGAATTGAGAGTCCTCAGTGGTTGATACCTTTTAATGGCTAACTGAAAAGATGGTAACAAATTGCAAGCTTTTGAGACTACTCAGGTCTCTTCATCAGGCAAAGACTAATACAATATCTGAAGAATCACATATTTATACACAACACAGCACAGAAACAATGCAATAGATAAGACAAGTGACGTGAAGCAGAACTGTCATTATGGGAGATAGAGATGAACATAAATATTGGAACAGTTCATAGATAAGGAGTGTGAAAGTTTTATTGCCCTCTGATTGGGGTCTGGTAATGTTTATTGATGCCTCCACAAGGTCTTTGGAGCAAATTCGACACGTTCATTCCTGCACTGAGTGTCAAAGGTCATCATGAGTTTATATTTGGAGACTCTCCTGTCTCTCTGAGATGTGAAATTACTTTTCAGTACCAGTAATTTCATGTTTGTGGTGCTGTGATCAGGCATACAAAAATGTTTTGCCACAGGTAGATCCATTCTTTTTTCTCTTATTGTGTGGCGATGAGAATTCATCCTAGTTCTCAGTTTTTGCCCGGTCTCCCCCACATACAGACCCCCAGTTGGACATTTAGTACAAATGATTAAGTACACCACATTAGATGTGATGCAACTGAAAGTACTTGGGATCTTGTAGTCCTGAAGGGAGTTCGGGATCTTTATCTTGTCCGTGGTCATTATAAATGGACAGGTTTTACATTTTTTCTTGTTGCAAGGAAAGGTTCCTGCAGCTGTTGGAGAGGACAGGGAGCTTCTGACAATGATGCTTCTTAGATTTGGGGGCTGCCTAAAACACAGTAGTGGGGGGGTCTGGAAATATGGATTGTAATTGGGCATCTTTTTGTAGTAAAGGTTGTAATTTTCGTGCAGCTCCTCTTAGCACCTCCAGATTTGGATTGTAGGTGACTACTAAAGGCACCGGGTATTTTTTTCTTTAGCTTTGTAATGTAGCAGGTGATTCCTTGATATTCTGGTGGCTCTTGTAATTTGGTTCTCAATTGTTTTTGGATGGTAGCCCTGATTTAAAAAGGTCTTTCTGAGGCGATCAAGGTGTTCATCTCTATCCATGAGGTTGGAACATATACGGTTGTATCTGATGGCTTGGCTGTAGATAATAGAGTTTTTTATGTGTTTTGGATGGAAACTGTCCCATTTAAGGTATGTTGGACGGTCGATTGGCTTCTGATACAGGGATGTCTCTATTTCATTGTTCTTTAGCTTAATGATGGTGTCTAAAAAGTTAATTTCAGTGCTGGAGTAGTTGAGTGTTAAATTGATGGTGGGATGAAATTGATTGAACTGTTCATGGAACGTCTTTAGCTGTTGCTCAGACTCCGTCCAGATGATTAAAATATCATCAATGTAGCGGTAGTAGGCCAGAGACCTGATGGGACATGAGGACAAAAAGTCACTTTCAAGCTTGGCCATGAAAAGATTTGCATACTGTGGAGCCATTTTACTTCCCATAGCTGTGCCAGTCTCCTGTAGATAGATCTTGTTGTCAAATTCAAAATAATTGTGGGTGAGGATGAATTTTGTGAGTTTCACCACAGAGTCAGCATCATTCCCGGTGTTTTCCATGAAGACTTTGCAGGCATTTAATCTATCCTGGTGTGGGATATTAGAGTACAAAGATTCCACATCCATGGTGGCCAGGTTGGTTCCTTCTGGTAGAGGACCTATTGCTGCTAGTTTATTCAGTAGGTCGGTTGTGTTCTGAATGTAGCTGGGTGTATCCTTTACCAGGGGTTTAAGAATACCCTCTACCCATCCAGATACCTGCTCAGTAAGGGTGTCCACACATGAAATAATCGGCCTCCCTGGATTTCCAGCTTTGTGGATTTTGGGAAGCATGTAGAATGTCCCTATTCTTGGACTCTCTGGTATCAGGTCATCGGCTCTTATGGATTTGTCATGCAGGCAAGATACCAACTTGTTTAGTTCCTTGCAATAGTCCTGTGTAGGATCCGACCTCAATTTTCTGTAGTAGCGTGTGTCCATAAGTTGTCTGTTTGCTTCCTTCATATAGTCTGATGTGTTCATCATGACTATTTCACCTCCCTTGTCAGCAGGTTTAATGATGATTTCTTTGTTGGTTTTCAGAGACTGTATGGCCTTTCTCTCCTGGGCACTGATGTTGGATGCTTGTCTCCTGTTGGTGTCTATGATGTGGGGGCATCAATAAACATTACCAGACCCCAATCAGAGGGCAATAAAACTTTCACACTCCTTATCTATGAACTGTTCCAATATTTATGTTCATCTCTATCTCCCATAATGACAGTTCTGCTTCACGTCACTTGTCTTATCTATTGCATTGTTTCTGTGCTGTGTTTTGTATAAATATGTGATTCTTCAGATGTTGTATTAGTCTTTGCCTGATGAAGAGACCTGAGTAGTCTCAAAAGCTTGCAATTTGTTACCATCTTTTCAGTTAGCCATTAAAAGGTATCAACCACTGAGGACTCTCAATTCTAAATATTTTTTTAATACCAATCAGTAAGCAGAGATAGATCATTCTGATTATGAGACGGTACCCATAATGAGTGCACCTTGAGCGGTTATTCAGATAATTTAGTCATCAATGAGCAGCATTCTTATTCTTTGTTGATTATTTTTCTCTTGAACATTTGTTACCATTCAGATCTAAATAACAATTGTGTCTCATAAACAGACGTCGTAGACCACAACATGGCTTATTCCTTGTGTCTTGCTATGTACAAGGACTCTTGGAGGGTCCACTGAATAAAAATGTCTATGCGGTTACTTGGCATAAATAGAAATGAATATCAATTATATTGTGCTAAGATGTAATCATCGTCTTCCACGTACATTAGATATTAATAATATTTTATATTTCCATCCTGTTTGTATAGTTGTCAGTTTTATTATGTGAAGGTGTGATTTATTTGTATTTCAAAATGGTATGTTCAAGCTATTCCGCTTTCATTCTTTCTTACTCTTGTTGTGGCATTGGTATTTATTCAGTGAATTAAAGGGATCCTTTTAGTAAATTAATGCTGCCCATACAGTAACCATATAGTGGTAGATACTAGTCTTACAGAACTTATTAAGAGATAAAAGTGCAGTTATATATAATGAATTACAGATTATGTTCTTTTTGATTGAATCAGTCTTTTTTCCCGTTTGTTATTTGTGGTCCAGACCACTATGACCTTTAAGTTCTCACATTTCCAGCACCATCTCCATGTATTCCCAACCTGAAAAATGTCCTCATGTTACTGCTATCACCCCAATGGTAAGCTGCTGCTGCCGCCGTATGTGCCCCTCTTACTGCATCTGCCGTGTGGCACAAAAACTGAGCTTCTCTTTGTGCCCAACATAAAAATACTCGCCACTGTGCCCCTTTCAAAGTAAAGAGCGTCCATTGTTCCCTCTAGATTGTAAAACTGCCTGCTAGAAAATATTGTACCTTGTGCAAGTGCTCTATTAAACAGTGCCCACATTTAGCAAAGAATGATGGGCCCATAGCTCCCCTATACACAGTATGATGTGCCCACAGCCTCCCTATTTACAGAAAGATTACCCCACAGTTCTCCTATTCACAGTACGATGCCACACGGCTCGTATATGCAAAATATGGCGGGCACATAGCTTCCCTATGCCCACTGTGATGCCCCCACAGCTTCCCTGTGGACAGTATGATGCCCCCACAGCTCCCCTGTGGACAGTATGATGCCCTCACAGCTCCCCTATACACAGCGTGATGGGCCTAGAATTCTGCTGTGAACCAAATGATGGGCCCACAGTTCCCTTATACATACTGTAATACACCCAAAGCTCCCCTATACACCAGGGCTGTGGATTCAGTAAGCTAAACCTCTGACTCCTCAATTTCCCGGACCCTGACTTCGACTACACGACTCCGACTCCACAGCACTGGAGGAGGAGCTTCACTTCTGAGCATGTACATAAAGTGCAGTGCAGATTCATCTTGGGATCAGGAACAGAACAGACATTTATAGGACAGTTCATAACTTTCTCAAATTCTTATAAAAAAATATTCAGGACATTCTGCATTGAACTACTGCACCTAATTTATTATATATTTAGGAGTTAATCCATTTTATACCGACTCTAACTATAAAACTGTTTTCTTGGAAATGTCGTTGGGCAGCATGAATCAATTGACAGATTCCCTTTAATGTAACTTTACTAAAATAGTTAGAAAAACAATGTAAGAAAAAGATTTATTTTTTTCTAGATGATCTCTGTGGAGAGAGTGATGGAATACACTCAGCTCGAAAAAGAAGCTGCATGGGAGTCTAAAAAGCGCCCTCCACCAGGCTGGCCAAGTAAAGGCATGATAGCCTTTGAAAATGTCAGCTTTGCATATAGCTTAGATGGACCACTGGTTCTAAGACATTTAACTGCTCTAATCCGACCAAAAGAAAAGGTAATTCTGAAAATAGTGGTTTATTTTTTGTGTCTTCCTTGTAAATGTTGTTTTTCAGAATTTTACAGCAATAAAATTATCAAAAAAGGCTTTGCTGATGATCTACCCTGTAATGTAAGTTGCCCACTATGAAGTTGATGCCTGCATTAATCTCTGTGAAGCTATCCCAGCCTGTATGGGTGATAGCACCTGGAGTTCATATAAATAAATTCTATTTTTTCTGCTACTGAATGCTCAATATTAGTGGTCGATGACTGCATGTTAGGTGAACTTGCTATTTACTAATTGCAGGGGTAATCTAGTTTCAGTACATGAAAATCTCTTCACTGCATAATGAAGCATTACATTTCTGCATGCATTTAGTGTGTATTTATACAGACTTAAGAGTGTACCAATACCATATACAACCCATAGACCAAGGATGTACCAATACTAGATACAGCCGATAGACAAGGGTTTACCAATACCAGATACAGCCCATGGACAAGGGTGTACCAGTAACCAATACATCCAATAAGCAAGGGTGTACCAATACCAGACACAGCCCATAGACAGGGAGTACCAATACCAGATACAACCCATAGTTAAGGGTATACCAATACCAAATACATCCCATAGTCAAGAATGTACCAATGTCGGATATATCTTGTAGACAAGCGTGTACCAGATACAAACCATAGAAAGGTTGTACCAACACCAGATAGAGCCCTTAGATCAAGGGTGTTCCAATACTAGATACAGCTCATAGACAAGGGTGTACCATTACCATATACAGCCCCTAGACCAAAGATGTGCCAATACCAGATACAGCCCATAGACCAGTGATGTACCAATACCAGATACAGCCCATAGAATAAGGTGGTACCAATACCAGATACAACCAATAGACCAAGGGTGTACAAATACCAGATACAACCCATAGATCAACTGTGTACCAATACCAGATACTGACTGGACACAAGAATAGGTCTGTGCACATTGTTGAGATTTTTAGGTTGATGGTCCTAACTACTTTTCAGGTTGGAATAGTGGGAAGAACTGGAGCTGGAAAGAGTTCCCTCATTGCTGCTCTATTCCGTCTTGCTGAACCTGAAGGAAAAATTTGGATTGATAGAATTTTGACATCAGACTTAGGCCTACATGATTTGAGGAAGAGAATGTCCATTATACCCCAGGTATGTTTTCATTGTGGCTTGTAAGACTTGTTTTATTACCTGCTGAAGAAAAAAGAGGGCATTCAGTATGTTGGCTTCACAAATATTTATGGAAAGTGGTATGAATAGACATGAGTACAGATGCCATATAACTCTTCTTTGCCATGAAAAATGGTAGTGTGCAATGTGCAAAATATCTGCCTTATTAGTGTACAAACTATTTTGTTTTTTGAGCCATGTTATTTTAAGGACGTTTTACATGTTACCTGGCCACGCAAACCCATGTGTCATATAGGTAGAATTATCTGATGTCACATTAAGGCTATGTGCGCACGTTGAGTATTTGCTTGCAGAAATTTCTGCAAGGTTTCTGCATCTCTTGGCAGGAAAAACGCTGCTGGAAAAACACATGTTTTTGCTGCATTTTTTGCATGCGTTTTTGCATGTGTTTTTGTACATCAATGAAAGCTTTTGAGCTAAAGATATTTAAAAAAAAAGTTTTGTAATTTAACTTCTTGGTTCAACACCACCTTTTTCATGCTGATGCAGTGGCATCAGGGTAATGGGATTAGGGCTTGGTGTCAGCAATTGTCATTGACACCTAGCCCTAGGCTTAAGGGTATGCCACACTAAACAACATCGCTAACGGGATCGCTAAAAAACGTCACTATTTAGCGATCCCGTTAGCGATGTTGTTGTGTG
Source organism: Oophaga sylvatica (assembly GCA_033576555.1). Classification (NCBI taxonomy): domain Eukaryota; kingdom Metazoa; phylum Chordata; class Amphibia; order Anura; family Dendrobatidae; genus Oophaga; species Oophaga sylvatica. The sequence continues at coordinate 204,592,651 of JARQOD010000002.1, forward strand.
CGGCATCTGCCAGCGACGAGCTTCCTGCTGTGATCTCGCTCGTCGCTGGAATCGTTCCGGACCCTATTTTCGTCGATGGCGCCCCGCTGGTAAGTATCTAATCGCTGAGTGTGGCACCTTTTTTAGCGATTTAGCGGTACTTTTGTACCGCTAAAGTCGTTAAGGAGATCGCTAACCGCGATAGCGTCCTAACGACATCGCTAAAATAGGTAGATACTAGCGATATAGAAACAATCCCGCTAGCGATCTCATTAGTATGCGACGCTAACGAGATCGCTAGCGGGATTGTGTAGTGTGGCAGTACCATTAGTAATGAAAAGGTGTCAGCCCGACACCCTCATTACTAAGCCAATAAGTAAACACAAACACACACATTGTCGCCAGCCTATGTAGGAGCATTAACAGAACGAACTTACATAGGCTGTAAGCAATCAGCAACTGTTAATTTTAAAGAAAAATAAATTGCGTGGGCTCCTGCATAATTTTTATAACCAGCAGAAGGAAAACCGACAGCTGAGGGCTGATATTAATATTCTGGGAAGGAGCCAATAGCCATAAAGGTTCCCAGGCTATTAATATCAGTTCACAGCTGTTTGCTTAGCCTTTACTGGCTAGTTTACAGGGGAACCCCAGAAAAAAATTGACATAGGGTCCTCCTATAAAATCTGACTAGCAAAGGCTAGTCAGGCAGCTGAGTGCTGATGTTAATAGTCTAAGAAGGAGCCATGGATAATGGCCTCCCCGTGCTAAAAACATCAGCTCTCAGCCACCCCAGAAAAGGCACATCTGTAAGATGTGCCAAATCTGGCACTTAGCCTCGCTTTTCCCACTTGCCCTGTAGCGGTGGCAAGTGGAGTTGATGTCACCTTTGTATTGTCAGGTGACATCAAGCCTACATGTTAGTAATCGAGAGGTGTCTATAAGACACCTATCCATTAGTAACCCCATAGTGATGTTGTATAAAAAACACAGACACCCAGAATAAAGTCATTTTATTTGAAATAATCACACAGACTCCTTTAATGAATCTTAATTAAACCATACTCACCGAACGCCTAATCCACCGAAGCCAACGTCTCCTGCAACAAAAATAAAATAACCACAATATTCCTCACCTGTCCACAGAGAAAATAATCCATAATGTCCCACGCCATTCCTGATGCCTTTCAGAGCAGTCAGTGGTGAATATGACGTTTTTTTTATTTTTATTTAAACATGTATGTAATTACTTAACTTTTTTTTTTAACTGTGAGCACAAGCGCCTACTACGTCTCCCATCAGCAGCAACTGCTGTCACTGTTGTCCGTGACCGTAGACGTAGCCTGATGGGAGTCGTAGTCTCATTAGCCCACGCCTGCTGACCTGCGGTAAGCTTTTAACCGCAGGTCACCGCTGCAGATCACAGTCATAGCTGCTGGGTCACGCTGACATCTGACGGCATGACCCCGCAGCGCTCTGAGTGACAGTCTGACTGGCGGTAGCGTTACCGCCGATAGTAACCACCGCTCCAGTGTTTCCCACGCTGTCACACAGATGACAGCATTGGAAACCACTCAGTTATCTAGCTCATGCAAATATTGAATGGAGGAGATGAAAATAGCATAAAAATCTTGTCCATTATTAGTGCATCATAAAAACAAGCTGACACGTTTCAGGCAGTACTGCCCTTAGTCATAGCATAATACAAAACATGTTACAACACATATATAAAGGCACATAATATATGGCTACAACCAATCACTATACATGTCAATTAACCATATACCAAACACCTGAGTACCCGGTGGAAAAATTCACACACCCAGCCCACTGAGTGTTACACAAATCTTATAGCCACTAAATCTATATACCATATTGCAAATACAAATAGTAAAATTACAGCAATACCCTTTGTCAATATATATAAATACATGAAAATACATATGAATAAATATGCAGAGACCACATATCTTTATTACATTTATGCATTAAAATATCTATTTATATAATTGCATTGTAATGTTTTCATTTTCTGTTCTATCCAGATGTCACCGTATCCCAGAATTCCAAGTGGAGGAAGTTCACCGACCGCCATATTAGGACACCCAAATGATGGGTGTCTCAATATGGAAACTGCTGCTGGTACCAACCTATTGCGTGGTACCACCAGCGGAACACCGTCACACCACACACACACTCTATACACCGTATGCACCACACACACACACACACTCACACACACTCTCACACTCATACTCACATCACACACTCAGACTCACTCACAAACGCAGACTACTCACACACTCGACACTCAACTCACCACCACTCTCACACTCACTCGCACTCACTCACAGTCACACTCATGCTGCCTCTTGCGAGGTACCACCAGCGGAACACCGTCGCGAACACGCTGCCGCCGGGATCAGCCGAATGATTCACTGACTGCCGCCATCTTTGTACAGGAGCAGCGCATGCGCAGTTTTAATGTGACCGCCGCTATCTGTCTGCACAAAGATGGCGGCAGCCTGATTTACTGCGCCTGTGTGAATTACGCGCAGGTGCAGTGAATCATTCTGCTGATCCCGGCGGCAGATGCGCGACGTGTCTACAGGCAGAGGAAGCGGTCACATTAAAGAGGTTTTCCCACGAACGAAAGTTCATTTTAAAAATTGACTGTGTCTGACTGTGTACAGAGCATACCACATCTCCTGGGCAGGGGAGAAAGCAAAAGACAATACTGACATTACAGCAGGGGATCACAGAAGATTCATTTTGTGAGGTAAAATATTTCACTGAGTGTTTTTAAAAAATATTTTACCTCACAAAATGTATCCTCTGCGCTCTCCTGCTGTAATGTCAGTATTGTCTTTTGCTTCCTCCCCTGCCCATTAGCTGTGGTATGTTCTGTACACGATCTTACACAGGGGTGAGAGAGACAGAACACAGGGGGAGACAGAGGGGAAACAGCTCAAACGGGACAGCACATGAGGGGAGAACACAGCACAGGAAGGAGAGAGACAGCAGACAAGGGGGATAGCACATGGGTAGACAGGTCAAAGAAGAGAGCACAGATGGGAAAAGTTAGCACATGGGGAAAGAGAGAGTGGATAGGTGGGTGAGCACATGGGGGGAGAGATTCTCAACGCTGCAAAGCCTGCCCCAATAGTGACATTAGAGAGGACGAAAGGCTAGCACTCAATATGATAATAAATGGTGCAGGTGAACGAGATCAAAAACCTCCAAAAACCATATGTCAAAATAACACCGCACTCCTTGTAAATATGCTTCAAAAGTGAAAATCTTTATTGAACGTGCCTCATATGGAAAAGCAACAAGCAATTTAACGTTTCGGCCACAGCCTGGCCTTGATCACAATATCAACTTATAGAGATGCTTCAAAGGAATGGTTTTCAAGGATCCCTTACAGGGAATTAATGCAGGGCGCAAGAAAAAATCCACAATTATGGGCCCATGCAGAATTGATAATGGTATGATCGCCGTATATAGGCTGATTGCACATATATATGTGTAGTGCTCCGCACATAGGTTGTGAGGTTCTGGGATGCTGAATATCGACTGGGCACAATGAGCTATGCAATGCTGTGATCCGTTGGTGATATAGTAGTCACCCTGCAGTATGCGTCAGGATTTGGAAGCGTTGGTGGTGTAGTGGAACGCTGGCACACCAGTGCCTGAGCTGGGAATCTGTATAACGACCTCTGCGGTCGTTGGGAAAACCTAGTCTCACCTGCGATGCTGGTGAAGTCGTTCATAAAGGGTGTCACACTCAGCGATTCAGGCTCACCAGCGGGACACCAGCGACCAAAAAAACGGCTCAGAACTTTTATAAGCGATCAGCGACATCTCAGCAGGGGCCACATCGCTGCTACATGTCACACACAGTTAAGTCGCTAACGAGATCGCTACTGCGTCATAAATGATGACGCAGTAGCGATCTCGTTAGCGATCTCGCTTAGTGTGGCATACCCTTAAGTAAAAAGGTTAAAAAAAATGTGACCCACCCCTACAAAAGTATAACCGAAAAATAAAAAACACATATGTTATGTAAAAACAAAAATAAACAAAAAAAAATTCTTATTTGGTATTACATTCAAAAAGACTTTTACTATGAAACTGTTACCTTTTTTAACCTGTGCAATAAACAAATGAAAAACAGCTAAATACTCTGTTTTTTCATCATACCAACTCTCGAAAATTGGAATAAAACACGATCAAAAGTTTGTACGTTAAGAAACATGAAATCACTGAAAACATCAACTACTGCTTTGGCACCTCAGGGACTCTGCAAATACAACATGGTTCTACCAAAATTGAGTTGTCAATGGCAAATAACGCTGCTGTCCTTTCCGATCACTGTCATGTGCCCAAACAGTAGCTTATGACCACATATAAGGCATTGCTGCATTCAGGAGTTATTGCATAAGAAAATATGGGTTCCATTTCCTCTTAATACCCCTTGTGAAAATAAAAAATTAGATCTAAAGCAACATTTTAGTTGAAAAAAGTTACTTATCATTTCTACAACCTAGCATTTACATTTTTTGTAAAGCACATTGGGGTTCAAAATGTTCACCAGACCATAAGATGAATGCATTAAGGGGTGCACTTTCAAAAATGGAGTACATTTTTGGGGTCCCTGTTGTTTTGGCATCTCAGAGGCTCTCCCAAATTGACATGGTGCCCATAATGTATTCCAACCAAAATTGTGTAACTAGAGTCAAATTGTGCTTATTCCATTCCAAGCCCTGTTCCCAAACATTGGTTTCTGACCACTTATAGGGAGTTGCCACGTTCCTGAGAAATTGTAAAAAAAACATTTTTTGGTCATTGTCTCTGTTTACCCCTTGTCAAAAATGATAATTTAGGGATAAAACAACATTTTAGCAGAAAAAAAACATTGTTTTTAATTTTCACAACCAGGCTCAGACTGCCCCATAGGGTAACAGGGGAATCCCACGATGGGCCCCAACCCCACTGTATGGGCAGTATTTGACATAATTCACTTGATTCACTCTTTACAGAAAAAGCAACATCTCATCATTCACTAACTAAACTACCCAGTTTATTATTATATAGTAATATTTGTATGTAGGTGAAAAGTGGGGTCCCCAAAGTCAATGTTACTGGTGGACCCTTAGCACCCCAGTCCAACAGTGTTCACAACACAATTTTATACAATTCAGTGATGCTCCTATGGGTTCAAACTTCTCACTGTAACCCTAGATGAATTCCTTACTGTGTGTAGTTTCTAAAATAGGGTCTCTTGTGGGCAGTTTCTGGTATTTTGGCATCTAAGGGGCTCTTCAAATGTAATGTGGTGTCCATAATCTATTCCAGCCAAATTTGCTCTCTAAAAGTCAAGTAGTGTTCCTCTCTTTCCTAGCCCTGACGTGTAGTTTCTAAATACATTTGAGGTTTAAATATTACCCCTTGTAAACATTTAAAAAAGAACAGTATTATAAAATTCAATTTTGTGCTTATATCTATGTAAATCTGAAGGGTTAACAATCTCTGCACGTTTTGAAATCCTTGAGGGATGCAGTTTTTAAAATCGAAAATTGTTTGTGTGTTTTCTGACATATAAGCCTCTCGAAGTCTCTTCAAAAGTGAAGTGGTCCTTGAAAACAAGGTTTTGTAAATTTACCATAAGTGAAAAAAGAATAAAACTTGCTGCTAAACTTTTAACCCATGTAACATCCTAAGAAAATAAAAGGATGTTTTAAAAAATGATGCTGATCTTGACGTACGGTAAATATTGTTCTGTCACCTTTTTTGTGTGTGCTATCTTTTTTATTGGAATGTGAAATAAAACTAATCAACTTTATTTAAATTTAATTAAAATTCAAACAATATAGTGCACGTGCAAAGACAAACAAAAATACCAGTGGTACTGCACATCAGTCAAAATAGCCACCTAGGAACTCTTAGGACCCTCAGTCCTTAATAACATAATCAGGTACCTGTGTTATATTCCAAACCTTATTCAAATAGGCAACCAATGTCCGTATACTCTGACCAGACAATTTGTTTTATACAGAATGACGTGAATAGTCCACAGAAGCACTAAAGCAAAAACCTATGACCACTGCGTATCTTAAATCTGGTCACAATTATCTATCATGATCAACCATTTACAGTGTGTCATGCATTAGTGCCTATAAATATTGGCATAGGTGGTAGTTTGACCATAATCAATACTGCAAGCTTTTAATAGACCCAGTGATTAGGCTGCCTGTCTCTGGCAAGTCCCTGCATGGGACCCCAGCCCCGATCCTAACTGGTCATTATGCAGCACATGGCAAAACAATAGAGTCACTGGACAATATTTGGTTATCAATAATATCATGTAGCAATTGAATGCATTAATTTTGTCCACCTACAGACCCTCTTTCTTTCATCATATCCTTAAATAGACCAATGTGGGATATTCACGTCATTCTGTATAAAAGAAATTGTCTGGTCAGAGTTCTAAGGGTTCCTAGGTGGCTATTTTGACTGATGTGTAGTACCACTGGTATTTTTGTTTGTCTTTGCACGTGCACTTTATTGTCTGAATTTTAATTAAATTTAAATAAAGTTGATTAGTTTGATTTCGCATTCCAATACGATAGCCCTTCCCCACTTTAGATTGGAAGTACCATCTGCTAGAAATTATCTTTTTATTGGCATAAATATTACAATTTTAAAAACTAATTTTTTTTCCATTTTTGTCAAAATTCCGATGTTTTCATGAATAAATGCAAACATGGACTTAAATTTACCACTAAAACAAGCAAGCTCCAAATCACAGGGCTTGGAAGAAGCGTTACAAAGTTCTTCCAGCATAGTGACACTTGTCAGATTTGAAAAATTTGGCCTTGTCAAGGAAGGGGAAAATTGGCTTTGGCGGGAAGGAGTTAAACAGTAATTCATTTTATTTTATCTTTTTCGTAAACGAATTGTACACATGAAATAAGAAACTCTGTAATATATCTTATCAGAGAAATCTGCAGGACAAATCATTCATTTTCAATTCAAAGTAAAATCCATCTTCAGTGGATGGCGACATTACTGAGATAGGAGGAGATGGCAGTTGCTGTTGATAAAGCTCTATAGAGAGGAGAGGGAGGAGTTATTACCGTATTTTCCGGCGTATAAGACGACTGGGCATATAAGACGACCCCCCAATTTTTACAGTCAAAATATGAAATCGTCTTAAAAGTGGGGGGGGGTCTTCTTATACGCCGGGTGTCATCTTATACGCCGGGTACGGAACATATGGTGGGGGGACTGGGCGTTTCAGAGGCAAGGTGTTTACCTGATCATATCAGCGAGGGTCTGGCGCTGGGGGGCGGCGTTGGCGGCTCCTTTTTGTGCAGCCTGGGGGGGCTCTGTGCTGGGGGACAGCGGCGGCTCCTCTTTGTGCAGCCTGGGGGGGCTCTGTGCTGGGGGACGGCGGCGGCTCCCCTTTGTGCAGCCTGGGGGGGCTCTGTTCTGGGGGACGGCGGCGGCTTCTCTTGTGCAGCCCCCCAGGCTCTGTGCTGGGGGATGGCGGCGGTGGTTCTTTCTGCAGAGTCTTGGCTCTGCAGGCATTTTCTCAATCCCCGAAGGCCCCAGCAGCTTCATTGCTGCAATGCGGTGGACTCCGGGAAAATGGCTGCTGAGGGCGGCGCATGCTCAGTTTCAGATCTCGTCTCCCGAGATCTTGAGACGAGATCTGAAGCTAAGCATGCAGCGGCCATTTTCCCGGAGGCCACCGCATCGCAGCAATGAAGCTGCCGCGGCCTCCGGGGATTGAGAAAATGCCTGCAGAGCCAAGACTCTGCAGAAAGAACCACCGCCGCTGTCCCCCAGCACAGAGCCTGGGGGGGCTGCACAAGAGGAGCTGCCGCCGTCACCCAGCACAGAGCCCCCCCAGGCTGCACAAAGAGGAGCCGCCGCCGTCCCTCAGCACAGAGCCCCCCCAGGCTGCACAAAAAGGAGCCGCCAACGCCGCCCCCCAGCGCCTAGACCCTTGCTGATATGATCAGGTAAACACCTTGCCTCTGAAACGCCCACTCCCCCCACCATATGTTCCGTACCCGGCGTATAAGACGACCCCTGACTTTGAAGACGATTTTCAGGGGTTAAAAAGTTGTCTTATACGCCGGAAAATACGGTATGTATTATTATATTATTATTTTTATTTATATAGCACCATTGATTCCATGGTGCTGTACATGAGGAGTTGGAGGCTGACCCCAAAAATCTGCTACAAGTTCTTCTGAATCGGTAGTTAGACTTTCAAGGGTTTTTTCTAGTTTCAGAAAACCAAACTCCCCTCCACAATGTAGTTTGTTAAAATAGAGCAAACTGTCCTTTAATTACTCTCCCTGGGTCCAGCTCCTGGTCTCTGCGCTGCTCCTGGTGTCTGTTATTGGCTGACGTTACACTGCAGCAAATAAGGCCTCATTCACATGTCAGTATGTTTGCATCAGTCTTTCATCAGTAGTTGTATGCCAAAACCAGGAGTGTCCCCAAAACACAGGACAGGTGTGAATCCTTCAATTAGAGTTTTTATCCATAAGTTCCTCTGGTTTTGGCATACAAAACATGGTGCAAAAATCCTATGTGTGGATGAGGCCTGTGTGAGCTCAGCAGCTGTGCCCCAGTTGATGGCACGAGGCGCTCAAAACCGTAGAGCTCAGTTATTGGCTGCAGCATTGTCGACGTGACATGAGCGCTGCAGACAATTACAGACACTGAGTGAAGGCCCAGACATTCAGTGGTGGACCTGGGAAGTGTAACTAAAGCTCAGGTTATCTATTTAGAACAAACTGCAGCCAGGAACACAGGTTTTACCAAACTGGAAACCCCCGTTAAGAGCGTTTGCTCTGTATAAAAATAAGACCGTATCGGTTAATATGCCCCAATATGCTTATATCCACACTATAATGCAGGTGCTTTCAGGTGTTCTGTCTCCGTTAGTGTGATGTATGGTGTCTTGGGGATGTGAGGTGGATATTGCTAGAAACAAAAGGACTCAAGGAGAGCTGATTAATTACCCTCTTTGCATAGCCAAAGCAAAAGTCAATGGGCAAAGTTGTGCGGAGCCGTAGAAATGCTTTGTAGTCCAGGACAGAGCTTTGTTTCTGCTCGGCAAAGGCTTCATTAACACAGTGCAGCTGCTCACCAGAGCTAGTAGTGACCTTTTCATTTCCAAAGAAGACCCTACACAGACTTAAAATTTTTTTCTTTTGTAAGTGAACAATATGCTTTTTCTGTGGAGAATAAATGCTGTTAGATTTCCCTTTGTGTTCGGTTCAGACAGACGGTTTAGAGGTCTTGTCATGTGCAAGGGTTAAGAAGTATATAAGAAACAAACTTTCTTGAAGATTCTGCGTCTTTGGGATTATATTTTCCTTTATTATCATTGAAAGCGCAGCTCTAAACATGTCATTTTTTTATTTTTGAGTATACATTTTCTACTGTGGACCCTCATCTGCCTTGTATCCTTACTAGCCTAGATTTGATCAGCGCAGCCCAGAATTTCTGGCTTTTTTCTCAAGCTAGTTGACTTTGGGTTTAGCAACACAGGATGGATAGATTCCAGCGGTGTACTTCAGTATTGTTACACATGCTGATTTCATCTGACATTATTGTATAATAGATATTATGTTATTATGGAAATTAGCTGTTTAGTATGAATAAGGCAGGCAACAGCCATTTAATGGGAATTTGTCATCTGAAATTGACCGTTTGATTAAATCAGGGTTTCAGCTGCAGATGGAAGGAAGAGAGCCACAGTCATTACTAGTGGGTAGGCGGAGCCCAGATAGGATTGACACCTCAGATTAAAAAGAGTGTTGACCGGCCCCTCCAGCTCGGGCTCCTCCTACTCAGCTCCTCCAGTTTACAATTTGAGGTCTCAGAGGATAGTCGCTGCTGGAAGCAGCTCCTCAGTAGATTTTATTATTTTTTTATCGGACAAGAGACTTGGATCACCAAATGTGGTCTAGAGGTCTCAGGAGTCTCAGCGCTGCTGGACTCCCACCTCTCCCTTGGCGGATCTGTATTACCCTAATGGTGGTCCCTGCAGAACCCTTCCGGCCTGGGGGGATGAGGATGGCTTCCCTGGCGGGGGCGCAAACCGCGCTGCAGGGGTCACTGGTCCCCCGCCCTGGGGGGAAGCATGGGCATAGCGCCAGAAACCCCTGGGGTCCCTGTGGCGCTTCGGCTGGTGAGTACCTCACATTTTTACCTCACATTTTTATTAATGTGTGTGTGAGTGTTTAAGCGACTGCTGCGGCAGCCGCTGTACATTACATGTCGGTGACTGTGTTTTTTGTCCGCAGGTGGATGCCTGCAGGACATAGGAGAGGAGTGCGCGCCTTTTTATTTGAATTTTTAGCGCCGCTCTGAGCGCGCGCTTTACTGCTGTCTCCATTTCCGGCTTCCCTCATGGAGCACACGGAGGCACAGCGCGGCGGCCATTAAAGAAGCAGGCTGAAAGCTTCTTCTGGCTCTTCTCCCTCCTCCCCTCCCGGCAAGATGTTACACTGTTACCAGCTGGGTGAGTCGCTTCTAGCCCGCAGGCAGAAGCTTAACCCCTTCACCCCCACAGCGCGGGCGCCTTCTGGGGCACTAATGAGTGACAGACTGCGCTGTCCTGCGGCTGTTATCGCATAAGGGGCTCGCACACTCTTTTCAATAATAATAAAGAGTTTGTGGGGAGTCTGCGATTTTAATACTGCCACTATACGTTCCCACTAACGATCCTGATAACGACGCATACTAATGCGATCGTTTGTGTGATCATTTTTTAATGTCGCTAGTAGCTGCCAATCTGGGCGATCTCATTAACATCGCATAAGCGGTTAGCGATCTCCTTAACAACTTTGGCGGTCATTGCGATATACAAAACAGCGCAATTTTTAGCGATCTTGTGGAACGTTTTTCTGTTAGTGTGGCGTAAAAAGCTGTCCTGCAGCTGCTGCCTTATAAGAGGCACTTGGGGCTCGCACAACTTTTTCATTATCAAGGTTGTGGGGAGTCTGCTACTTTAACCCCTTCTTAGGCGGTTAACTATTAATGCTGGGGTAGCTCTCTCTTTAAGAGCTTTAACCCTTCAGCGATTGTTTTTTCTTTAAGAAACACACTGTTATAGTTACTGACAGGTTTAACCTGCCATATACTGTGCAAGGACATGTCAGATGCGGACTATCTGACACGCAGACCCCGACAGCGTCATGCGCAGCGGTCAGAGGTTCCAGTGGTGTCAAAATGGAGGCCCTCGCTAGTTTCTATGATGGCCTGTCTGACCTTCTAGGTTATGGAGTGTCAGCTAGATCCTCTCAAGGAAGCGACACAAATCGGTGCCTTCCTTCTCGCGTAGCGAAGATGTCCGTTTCGGACAAGGAGGATCGGCAGGGACACTCTGCCTCTCTCATGGACCGTACTATTGGAGCCATGAGGGCGTTATAGTTACCAGAGAGAGGTAACTAGGCGTCCTGGTAAGTCGGCCCGGATGTTTCAGGAGTCGCATAGGTCGCGACGGCTTTACAATATGTATCCGTTTTCTACGGAGTTGGTTGTTAATTGGATCTCCTGAAGTGAATGTCCCTTTATCCTGGTAAAGGAAGGCGAGTCTGCAGGACCTGCTGGACAGAAAAATGGAGATGGCAACAATATCCATCTGCAAGGCCGCGGGTCATGGATTCAGTATTAAGGATCTATGTGTACTTGTAAAGTTTCCCTGAGCCGTTTGGACCGTCTACGGACAGCGTGACAAGATGGATCCCCTCTATCGAGATAGATGGGCTTTTCAAGTTGAAGGATTCTGCGTCACTGCTATCCAGGGCGCAATCCTCGGCAGTCACAGTCAGAAGAGCACTGTGGCTTAGACAGTGGAACGCGGTTTCCAAGCAGGGTTTGCTATCTTTAGCTTCCAAAGTGGTCAGCTATTTGAATCTGACCTCACTGAGCTGATTTCTGAGGCAAAAGAAACAGCTTTACCGCAGCGCAGAGCTGTGACTTCTGCGTCTGGCAGGACTAGTGCCGGTAGTTGTCGGCGGTCCTTTCGGTCCAGGGGATGATCCGGTCAACCCTCTGGGGGTTTGGGTCGTTCCTCTCTTTTTTAAAAAAAAAAAAAAAAGGGGGAATTTCTCAGAAATTCCGCATACCCTGGAAACAGAACTTCCATTAAGACAGAAGCTGGCAAAAAACCCGCTAAAGCGGTCTGACGTCTGGGTCTCACTCGATCGCTCTCGAGTGGAGGGTCGTTTACTCCAATTCAAACCGACTTGGGTTTCCCTGTGTCGGACGCCTGGGTAACACAGGTTGTGTTGGCAGGCTACTTCATAGAGTTTCTTTCTCGACCCCCGGACAGGTTTTGCCAATCTCGCATTCCGTCAGAGCCGAGCTATTTGCCGCTCTACTACGAGAGGTCGATTCCCTTCTGCAGAAGGGTGTGGTGATACCGGTTTCGCAGAGGACCGGGGAAGAGGATTCTTATTCCAACCTCTTTGTGGTCCCCAAAAAGGAGGACAAATTTCGCCCTATTTTGGATTTCAAAGATTGAATCGGCATGTTTACATCCCGAAAATTCCGCATGGAGTCGCTTCGCTCCGTTGTGGCAGCCCTGTCGCAGAACATCTTTTTGGTCAATCGACATTCGCGACGTTTATTTGCATGTTCCCGTCGGAAGGGCTCACCGGCGCTTCCTTCGTTTTGCCATAGGTCAGGACCATTGCCAGTTTGTGACTCTGCCATTCGGCTTGGCCTCGGCGCCCAGAGTTTTTACAAAAATTCTAGCGCCCCTCATGGCAATTCTTCGAAGACAGGGGGTTACGATTTCCCTACCTGGACGACCTTCTGATTGTGGCGTCCTCAAAGGAGGAGGCGGGGACGGCTCGCAATCTATCCCTTCAGCTCCTGGAGGATTTCGGGTGGCTGGTCAATTGGGAGAAGTCGTCTCTGGAAGTCAATCCTGTTTTTGGGAATGCATTTCGACACTGTACGGACGGTGGTGTCCCTTCCTCCAGACAAGCGGGCATGTCTCTTTCGACATGTACAGATTATGAGGTCTACGGCAGCAATGTCCTTTCGGAAGTGTATGCGCCTTCTGGGTTTGACGTCCATGGAGGCACTTCCGTTTGCCCAATTTCATTCCAGGGCCTTCCAAAGGCTCATTCTGAGTCGTTGGGATCGATCGCAAGCTTCTCTGAATTGCAGCGTCATCATCTCTCACAGGGTGCGAGAATCCCTAGGATGGTGGTTACGTCCAGGAGCGTTATTCCTGGGGAAATCTTTCCTCCCTCCGAGGTGGTCAGTCATAACCACCGATGCCAGCCTGACGGGCTGGGGGGGGTGTCTGGAACGATCTTTGGATCCAGGGAGTATGGTCATCAGAAGAGTCTGTTCTACCGATCAACATCTTGGAGTTGAGGGCAATTTTTCCTTTGCCTACAACACTGGACGGTCCCTTTAAGCGGTCTACCAGTCCGAGTGCAGACAGACAACGCGACGGCGTTGCGTATATCAACCACCAAGGCGGGACAAGGAGCTCCAGCCTCATGATGGAGGTGTCTCGGATCCTGCTATGGGCCGAGACCAAGGTTCCAGCCATCTCTGCGATCACATTCCAGGAGTCCAGAATACCACGGCGGACTTCCTCAGTCGCGAGAAGATGGATCCTGGAGAATGGAGTCTTCATCCGAAAATTTTTGCGCTGCTGTGCTTCCGTTGGGGAACTCCCCAAGTGGATTTGATGGCATCCAGGTTCAAATGCCAAACTACCGACCTTCATGTCCAGGTACAAGGACCCGAAGGCTGTGGCGGGGTGGTTGCTCTGTTGGCTCCGTGGGACCATTTCGAGCTAGTCTATGTGTTTCCGCCGATATCTTTACTTCCTCTGGTGCTGCGTCGGATCAGACTGGAAGAGAATTCCGGCTATGTTGATAGCCCCGGATTGGCCAAGGAGGACGTGGTTCTCGACACTGGTGTCGTTTTTGGCGGCACCGCCATTCCACTTCCTCCTCGCCCGGACCTGTTAACCCAGGGGCCCGTTCGTCATCCGGACTTGAAGTCTCTGCGTTTGACGGCGTGGCTCTTGAGACCGAAACCTTGACCCGTAGAGGTTTTCAGCCAAAGTCATTGCCACTCTGCGAGCTGCCAGAGGTCCGGCTACTACTAAGATTTATCACAAGACTTGGTCTTTTCGTGGTTTCGGGTTCTTCAAGGAATCCGAGGATTTTTTTCCATTCCCAATTTGTTGGCTTTGCTACAGTACGGGCTGGACAAAAGGTTTGGCAGTTAGCACTCTGAAAGATCAGGTTTCTGCCCTGTCTTTGCTATTTCGGAAGGCTATCGCCTCGCGTAGGGACGTACGTTCCTTTTTTCGCAGAGTAACCCGTCAGTTTCCACTGCGGAAGGCGCCTGTGTCTCCTTGGCGGCTCAACCTTGTCTTGGAGGCTCTTCAGCATATATCTTTTGAGCCTATGGGTTCTGCTAGCCTTTCTTTAATTTCTTGGAAGGTTACCTTCTTAGTGGCGGTAACCTCTTTAAGAAGGGTTTCTGAGTTGGCAGCTTTTTCCTGCTCGCCTCCTTTCCTTGAGTTTTACCCGGATCGAGTAGTGCTTCGCACACGGGGCGATTTTCTACCTAAGGTGGTGTCGCAATTTCATGTTAACCAGGATATTGTGTTGCCCTCGCTTTGCCCGGGCCCAGGGAATGCAAAGGAACGGAACTTGCACAAATTGGATTTAGTGCGGGTCTTGAAGTTCTATTTTGTCTATTACTCAAGGTTTTCGAAAGTCAGATTCCCTGTTTGTGATTACAGCAGGTCGTAGGCGTGATCAACGAGTTTTCAAGGACTCTATAGCTCGTTGGATTCGGTCGGCCATTTTGGAGGCTTACCGTCTTAATGGCGAACCTTGCCCGATTAAGATTCGAGCTCGCTCCCCGAGGGCTGTGACTTCATCGTGGGCCTTTAAAACAAGGGTTTTGGCCCCTCAGTCTCCCCAGGGGGCGACCGGGCCCGGGGTTTTTCCCCCAAAATTTAAAAAATTTTATAAGGGAGTCGTGCTTCCGCTGATTTTTCCCTTTGGACGGGGGGGCCTGGCAGGGGGGGTTTTAATTTTTTAAAATTTTTTGGGGCCGTGGGCATTTATTTGGGTTTTTTTGGGGGTTTTTGTCTATTTTGGTTTTTTCCCACCCAAAAATTTTTTTTATGCTTTTGGGGGCCCCTTTTTTAAGGGGGTTTTTGGTATTTCCCCTTTTCCCTCTGGGGGAAAAAACCCCGGTTTGGGGGAAAAATTTGGGGAAAAACCCTTTTAAGGGGGCAAAGGGAACATTTTCCCATCAGGGTTGTTTTGGTTTTTAAATTTTTCGGCTAAACCCCTTTTTACCCTTTCCCCCCGAGGTCGGCGTTCGGCCCCCTTTTTCCCCGATTCCCAAACTTTTTTGGTTTTTCATTTTTTTTATTTTTCCTAAAACCCCGGGGGGTTTTTTCCGGGGGTTTTTCCCCCCTTTACCCAAATTTTTTTCTTTTCCCTTTTTGAAAGGGGTTTTTTTCGGGGTGTGTTTTTTTCCCAAAAAAAATTTTTGGGGAGGGGTCAAGGTAAAATTTTGGGGGGGGCCCGGGGCGGGGGGGGCCGGGGAAACCCCCCCCTTTTTAAAAATTTTAATTTTGGGGGCCCCCTTTTTTCCCCCTAAAATTTTACTGTGCCCTTTTTTCCCTTTCCCCTTTCCCAAAAAGGGGGTTTTTTAAGGGGGGTTTCCCCCCAAAAAAAGCTTTTTTTTTATTTTAAGGGGGTTTAGAATTTTTTCGGCCGGGGAAAGGGGAAAAGGGACCCACTAGGGCCCCCGGTTCCCGGGGGGGGAAAACAGGGGCAAACCCCCCAAAAACCCCTGGGGGCCCCCCCTTTGGGGTTTTAAAAATAACCCCCCCCTTTAAAAAATTAGGGTAAAAGGGTTTTTTTGGGTTTTTTCGGGTTTTTGCTGTTCATTTTTTTTTTTTTTTTTTTTTTTCCCTGAAAACCTGGGGCCGGGGGCCCCAAGGGGGAAAGGGGGGGTTGGCGTTTCCTTTTTTTTGAACCGGGGGGGGGCCTGGTCCCCTCCGGTTTTCGGGGGCAGAAGCGGGCCCCAAAAAAATTTTTGCTTCCTTGGTCCCCCGGGCGCGGGGGCCCCTTAAATTGAACCCTCCCGGGCTTTCCCCGGGGTTTTTTCCCCGGCAAAGGGGCCTTTTTAAGGGAAACCCCCCTTTTTGGGGGAGTAAAGGCCCAAAGGGCCCCCCACCCCCAAAAAAAAACCCTTTTAAAAAAGGGGCAGACGATGGTTTTCTGCGGTGGGTTTCCCCATAAGCCCTTTAAAATTTTGCCCCTTTTTCCCCCCCCCTTTTTAATTTTGGGGTAAGGGAGCCTGGGGGGGAATTAACCCCTTTTAAAGGGTTTTAAACCCCTTTTAGTGGCAAACCCCTGGGTTCTATCCCAATTGGGATCAGAACTTATAAGGGTTATTTTTATCGCAGTATAAACTGAGAATCAGCTGGGTAGCTCTCCACTTAAGAGCTTTTAAACCCCTTTAGCGACTTTTTTTGCATCCACTTTAAAAAAAAAAAAAAAAAAACAACTTTTCTAATTACTTTCGGGTTTGACCCGTCATATACTGTGTGAGGGCATTCGGAACAGGGGGGAAAGTTGCGGACCGTAATTCCAAATTCCCCCTTTAGGTTCAGTTTACGCTATCTGATTCGCAACCTCACGGCGCAAGCCAGAGATCGGAGGCACAGCGATTTCCAAATTACGCCTTTGCTCGCTCTATTTTTTTGGGCCCTTTTTACCTTTTAGGGCAAGGGTGTCAGCTAGATCCTCGCATGGCAGGAAGCGACACAGGCCGGTATCATCCTACCCGCATAGCGAATCAGAGTTCTCTGATATGGAATGCGGACAGGGTTCCCCTTTAAACTCAGATGGGGAGTTATCTGATTCGGATAAGGAGCGACAGGGGCATTCTGCCTCTTTTCTGTAGCGAACAGATGCTTTTATTGAAGCCATGAGAGAGGCGTTACAGTTGCCGGAGGAGGTAACTACACGTCCTGGTAAGTCGGACCGGATGTACCAGGAGTACCGTAAGTCGCGAGCGACATTGCCTGCTCTGGTTGAGCTTAATGGAGCAGTGGAGAAGGAACGCCTGTGTCCAGATAAACGTTTTCAAGGGACACGGTTTTTTGAGGCACTATATCCGTGTTCTACGGAATTGACGGATAATTGGATTCCTTCTCCTGAAGTGGATGTTCCTTTATCCCAGCACAGTAAATCCTCATTGCTCCCTGTTAAAGGGAAGGCGAGTCTGCAGGACCCGCTGGACAGAAAAACGGAGATGGCGGCGAAATCCAACTACGAGGCTTCGGGTCATGGATTCAGAGCGGTGCTAGGAGCCATGTGTGCTTGTAAGGCTTCTCTGTGCTGGTTGGACCGTATACGGTCGGCGTTGCAAAATAGATCTCCGTTATCTGAGGTGGATGGGCTTCTCAATTTATTGGAGACTGCAGTCCGTTATAGCTATGACGCAGGTTTAGATACTGCGTCACTGTTGTCCAGGGCGCAAGCCTCGGCGATCACAGTCAGAAGAGCACTGTGGCTTAAACAGTGGACTGGGGACGCGGTGTCCAAACAAGGTTTGCTGTCTCTAGCCTACAAGGGTAGTCAGCTATTTGGATCTGACCTCACAGAGCTGATTGCTAAGGCAAAAACAAAAGAAGCGGCTTTACCACAGCGAAGGGCTATGGCCTCTGCGCCTGGCAGACCTGGTGCCGGTAGTGGCCGGCGGTCCTTTCGATCCAGGGGACGATTCGGTCAGTCCTCTTGGGGATCGGGTCGTCCCTCTTTTTCGGGAAAAAAGTCTTCTCAGAGATCCCGCACTCCCTGGAAATCAAGTTTCCGTCAAGACAAGAGGGAAGCTGACAAGAAGCCCGCCAAGGCGGACTGACGCCAGGGCCTCACTCGAGAGCTCTCGAGTGGGGGGTCGCCTGCTCCAATTCAAAGCGACTTGGATTTCCCGCGTTCCGGACACCTGGGTAACGCGGGTCGTGTCGGCAGGCTATTTCATAGAGTTTTCTTCTCGACCCCCGGACAGTTTTTGTCAGTCTCGCACACCGTCAGAGCCCGAGTTGGTTGCCGCACTGCTGCGAGAGGTCGAATTCCTTCAGCAGAAGGGTGTGGTAATACCGGTTCCGCGGAGGACCGGGGAAGAGGATTTTATTCCAATCTTTTTGTGGTCCACAAAAAGGAGGACAAATTTCGTCCTATCCTGGATCTCAAAAGACTGAATCGGCATGTCCACACTCAAAAATTCCGCATGGAGTCACTTCGCTCCGTGGTGGCAGCCCTGTCGCAGAACGACTTCTTAGTGTCAATCGACATTCGCGAGCTTATTTGCATGTTCCCGTCGGAAGGGCTCATCAGCGCTTCCTTCGTTTTGCCATAGGTCAGGACCATTACCAGTTTGTGGCTCTGCCATATGGCTTGGCCTCAGCGCCCAGAGTCTTTACAAAAATTCTGGCGCCCCTCATGGCAATTCTTCGAAGACAGGGGGTTACCATTCTCCCCTACCTGGACGACCTTTTGATTGTAGCTTCCTCAAAGGAGGAGGCGGTGACGGCTTGCAATCTATCCCTTCAGCTCCTGGAGGATTTCGGGTGTTGGTCAATTGGGAGAAGTCGTCTCTGGAACCGTCGCAGTCAATCCTGTTTTTGGGGATGCATTTCGACACGGTACGGGCGGTGGTGTCCCTACCTCCAGACAAGCAGGCATGTCTTCTCCGACATGTACAGATTATGAAGTCTGTGACAGCAATGTCCCTTCGGAAGTGTATGCGCCTTCTGGGTTTGATGGTGGCGTCCATGGAGGCACTTCCGTTTGCCCAATTTCATTCCAGAACTCTCCAAAAGCTCATTCTGAGTCGTTGGGATCTATCGCAAGTTTCACTGGATTGCAGCGTCACCATCTCTCACAGGGTGCGAGAATCCCTAGGATGGTGGTTACGTCCAGGAGCGTTATCCCTGGGGAAATCTTTCCTCCCTCCGAAGTGGTTGGTCATAACCACCGATGACAGCCTGACGGGCTGGGGGGGTGTCTGGAACGATCTCTGGATCCAGGAGTATGGTCATCGGAAGAGTCGGTTCTACCGACCAACATCCTGGAATTGAGGGCAATTTTTCTTTGCCTCCAACACTGGACGGTCCCTTTGAGCGGTCTGCCAGTCCGAGTGCAGACAGACAACGCGACGGCGGTCGCGTATATCAACCACCAAGACGGGACGAGGAGTTCCAGGCTCATGATGGAGGTGTCTCGGATCCTGATATGGGCCGAGACCAGGGTTCCAGCCATCTCTGCGATTCACATTCCAGGAGTCCAGAATACCACGGCGGACTTCCTCAGTCGCGAGAAGATGGATCCCGGAGAATGGAGTCTTCATCCGGAAATTTTTGCACTGCTGTGCTCCCGTTGGGGAACTCCCCAAGTGGACTTGATGGCATCCAGGTTCAATGCCAAACTACCGACCTTCATGTCCAGGTACAAGGACCCGAAGGCTGTGGCGGTAGACGCTCTGGTGGCTCCGTGGGACCATTTCGAGCTAGTCTATGTGTTTCCGCCGATATCTTTACTCCCTCTGGTGCTGCGTCGGATCAGACTGGAGAGAATTCCGGCTATGTTGATAGCCCCAGATTGGCCAAGGAGGACGTGGTTCTCGACACTGGTGTCGCTTTTGGCGGCGCCGCCATTCCCACTTCCTCTTCGCCCGGACCTGTTGACCCAGGGTCCCGTTCGTCATCCGGATGAAGTCTCTGCGTTTGACGGCGTGGCTCTTGAGACCGAAATATTGACCCTTAGAGGTTTTTCAGCCAAAGTCATTGCCACTCTGCGAGCTGCCAGAAGTCCGGCTACTACTAGGATTTATCACAAGACTTGGGAAGCCTTCTTTTCGTGGTGTTCGGGTTCTTCAAGGAACCCGAGGATTTTTTCCATTCCCAATTTGTTGGCTTTTCTGCAGTACGGGCTGGACAAAGGTTTGGCAGTGAGCACCCTGAAAGGTCAGGTTTCTGCTCTGTCATTACTGTTTCGGAGGGCTATCGCCTCCCGTAGGGATGTGCGTTCCTTTTTTTCGCGGAGTAACCCGTCAGTTTCCACCGCGGAAGGCGCCTGTGTCTCCATGGCGGCTCAACCTTGTCTTGGAGGCTCTTCAGCATGTGCCTTTTGAGCCTATGAGTTCTGCTAGCCTTTCTTTACTTTCTTGGAAGGTTGCTTTCTTAGTGGCAGTAACCTCTTTGAGAAGAGTTTCTGAGTTGGCGGCTCTTTCCTGCTCGCCTCCTTTCCTGGAGTTTTACTCTGATCGAGTAGTGCTTCGCACACGGGCGACTTTCTACCTAAGGTGGTGTCGCAATTTCATGTTAACCAGGATATTGTGTTGCCCTCGCTTTGCCCGGGCCCGAGGAATGCAAAGGAACGGGCCTTGCACACATTGGATTTGGTGCGGGTCTTGAAGTTCTATTTGTCTATTACTCAAGGTTTTCGGAAGTCAGATTCTCTGTTTGTGATTCCAGCAGGTCGCAGGCGTGGTCAACGAGCTTCCAAGGACTCTATAGCTCGTTGGATTCGGTCGGCCATTTTGGAGGCTTACCAACTTAAAGGCGAACCTTGCCCGATTAAGATTCGAGCTCACTCCACGAGGGCTGTGGCTTCATCGTGGGCCTTTCATCAAGGGGCTTCGGCAGCTCAGCTCTGCCGAGCGGCGACCTGGCGCTCTGTCCACACATTTACAAAGTTTTATAAGGTGGACGTTAGTGCTTCCGCTGATGCGGCCTTAGGACGTAGGGTCCTGCAGGCAGCGGTAGTTTAAAGTTCTAGTTAACTTGTGTTTGTCGCCTGTTGCGCTTTTATCTAGGTTGTTGGGTTTCTGCCTATTTTGGTTTTGTTACCCACCCTAATTTTTGGACTGCTTTGGGACGTCCCACTAGTTATGAACTAGTGTGTCTCCTTTCCTTCCATCTGCTGCTGAAAGACGGATTTTGGTAAGAACTTACCTGTAAAATCCTTTTCAGCGAAGGAAGGAAAGGAGACACAGCTCCCTCCCATGGCAGAAGTGTGTTGTTGTATTTACAGATGCGGCGTGACCCTTCTCTGATAGCGTTTATCTGGGCTGAGGTCGACGCGCTACGGCTCTGTTCCAGCATTGCCAGCTCATCGCAGTGGTCAGGTCCAGTGAGTAGTACCTGGAACTGTGTTTTTTTTTGCCAAATGCATACATAACCTGTACTCTTGTGTTTTTTTCTCTGAAGTCCTTCAGAAGGGGTTATGTTGCTCCGCTGGTGATATTGCTCTTCCGTAAGCTTGGGTACGACTGGAGAAAGCTGAGTAGGAGGAGCCTGTGCTGGAGGGGCCGGTCAACACTCTTTTTAATCTAAGGTGTTAATCCTATCTGGGCTCCGCCTACCCACTAGTTATGAACTAGTGTGTCTCCTTTCCTTCCTTCGCTGAAAAGGATTTTACAGGTAAGTTCTTACCAAAATCCGTCTTTTTCCATCTCACAATCTTTATTAAAAATGAGAATTCTTGCAATTTTCAGAACGGCTCTTTTGAATTTTTTAAACTTCCTGTTGTTTCAGGAAATTTATATGTACATTAGCGGCAATGAACAGTCTTTTGTATGGAAGCACCTATTGAGCATGTGCAAAGGTTATTGTGAAGCGAGATCTGTCACATCACCTATTATTATTTTCATTTATAGGTGTTAGCTGTCAATGTAATCCTGCCTCTGCTGATAAGGAGGCTGCTGAAAGGACAGAAAGTCTAAAATAACACCAGTGGCCAGTGTGAAAGTTGCAAGAGTACTCATTTTGTTTTGTTTTTATTGAATATCATGAAGAAAACCATTGCAAAAATAAAATACATGCAACACGAAAATTGTTTAAGCAATAGGTAATTTTCTGTAAAGCATCCCTTTTAATTCACCTAACTTTTCTAATTGTTACTATTGCCAATATGAGGACATTGGAAGCTACAGATTAGGCTATTTTGCATCTGATTTGAGTACTTTTTGTCTTGACAGTCCAGTTAATTCCAATATTTTTTATACTAGTAAACAGTGGGAGTCCATCAGTCCTACATTAGTAATTGGCCAGTCTGCATAGAATATTGCCTATCCTATAACCTATCCTAATCACACAAATAATAATCATTTTATTTAAGTTTAAGACTTCTTGAGACAGTATAAAGTCAAACTAACCTATAGTACATTCAGGAAATGTATTTTTTTTAATTTAATATGAAATTTATTCATAAATACATGTTTCCTTTGTTGTGTGATTATTTAAATGGGTATTCCAGTCTATCCACTAGAAGGGTGATAATTATGAGATCCGTATGGATCCCACTTCTTGAACCCCCTCTGTTTGCCTTAGGCTGGTTTCACACGTCAGTGGCTCCGGTATGTGTAGTGACAGTTTCCTCACGTACCGGAGACACTGACACACGCAGACACATTAAAATCAATGTGTCTCTGCACATGTCAGCGTGTTTTCACTGACTGCTTGTCCGTGTGATAAACACGTAGACATGTCCGTTTTCGTGGGAGCGCACGGTCCGCAAAAATGCTGAATACGTGCACACAGAGAACTGTTCACACAATCCTCCGTGCACACGGACGGCACGGACAGCTACAGTAAGCGCTGTCCCACTGCCTGTGGTGCTGAAGCTGCTTGTCATTATTCTTCCTGCTCTGCCGGCAACAGCGAGCAGGGAGAATCAATGAAAAACCTGAGGAAGGAGTGAGGCTCCGAAACGTACGTTGGGGTGGGTCAGCTGTCCGTCTCGCACCCTATTATTCTAGGTATGTGTATTCTTTGCCATGTCTGTGATACTTACCTGTTTGCTATTTAGCTCATGATTTATGAATGTTGTTGTTTCAGACATGCCATTGCCTATATAGTAATATATTTGGGTGGGTAGATGGACTCTGATCCCCTTTTCACGTTTTGATGCTGACACCACTGTGTCCGTCAGTTCCCCTGCGTGTTGTGCACCTGTGCTATTTTTGTGTTATGCTATTTATCTAATAAAAGTGTTTTGGTGGAATAGTGGACTGTTTTTCTTTTTGTTTACGGACAGCTACAGTAAGCGCTGTCCCACTGCCTGTGGTGCTGAAGCTGCTTGTCATTATTCTTCCTGCTCTGCCGGCAACAGCGAGCAGGGAGAATCAATGAAAAACCTGACGTAGGTGTCTTATTGACACCTATGCATTACTAAGCCTGGCTTAACGCCACCTTACAATAGCAAGGTGGCGTTAACCCTTTATTAACCCCACTTGCCACCACTACAGGGCAAGTGGGAAGAACCCGACAAAGCTGCAGAATAGGCGCATCTAATAGTTGCGCCTTTTCTGGGCAGCTGGGGGCTGCTGGTTTTAGGCTGGGGAGGCCCATAATCATGGCCCTTTTCCAGCCTGAGAATAGCAGCCCCCAGCTGTATAGTTTTGCCGGGTTGGTTGAAAACCTAAGGGGGACCCCACGTGGGGTTTTTCATTGATTTTCCCTGCTCGCTGTTGCCGGCAGTGCAGGGAGAATAATGATGGAGCTTCAGCACCACAGGCAGTGGGACAGCGCTTACTGTAGCCGTCCGTGCTGGCCGTGTGGTCCTGATGCAGCAGACGTGTGCCACACGGATATACCACGTTTTTACATGGACACACGCACACGGATCTCTCCGATACCGATTTTTCGCGTACTGGAAATATCTGGACGTGTGAGACTGGCCTTAATGGGAGTTTTATGTTCCCCATTCCCACCTGGTTTCATGAACACGATAAGAAGTTGAATGTAGCGGCCACAAATGTGCACTCGGCTATCATCCTCTTTCCCACCAACGACTGGCTCACTTGCTCCTCACATGTGGCCCTTGGCCGTCTGCTCAGGTGGGTGCCATTCTCAACTGTTATGAAGAACTAAAAATTAACACGGTGCATGTAGGGCATTAACCAGGTGGCATGCGTTTTTTAAGAGTTTTTCTGCACTCACAGCTCTTAGAAAACGTTAAATACACTGATCAAGGTCCTGCTTCCGGCTGGTTGGAGAAATCCAACTTAGATATATTTCAAAGAAGTAATGCAGGTGCTTTGCTCTGCTGGCGACAAATCAGTTGCAGTTTATTCTCTATGCGTTTCTATGTCGAACGGACCTCTGCCTCAGGAGAACTACAAAGCAAATGCAAAGAAACCGTTTTCCAGCATTTATATTTTCAAAAAATGGCAACAAAGAAGGGGACTCTCCTTCTCAAGTACTGTAGCTAAACCAGGGAAATCCTTTCTTTTTTTCTCTACGTACTATTATTTTTTTATTTATGCTAATTTTTCTTTTTATCTGCTCATTTTTTATGTTTTGCCTTTTCTATTAATTACCATTTAATGTATGACCTTTCATCATTTAATGAGTACTTCTATATATTACGAAAAGATTTTGAATTTCATCTTATTTTATTTAAGCTAACAAAAAAAAAAACGCTGTCCATACCCCCAGTGGGCATTTTCAGTTGCTTTGGCACCATTTTTTTAAAAATGTAAAGTATTTAAGCTGGAAAACTCTCTTAACTGTGTTGGCATACACCAGGGACATTAGTACTTTTTAATGGGACACTGGAAGGCCATTATTACTATGAGTGGCACTTAAATCATTCCTACTTTTTAAGGGGATACATAGATCATTATTATTTTATGAAGAGGCATTCATTATAATGGGTGGCTTAGGCAATTATTACTTTATTTCGGGACACTCTGCTTTATTATTTTGTAAGGGGCACTCAGGAATTATAATCTTCTAAGAGGCACACATGGGGGCTTCTATGTCTTCTTAGGATAGAATGTGGCTTCCGACTATTTTGTAAAGCTGAATGTGGCTCTCAAGGTAAGAAAGGTTGTGGACCACTGCTGTAGACAATGGAGCAGCTGAAAAAGTCAGAATTAGTTTGTTTTTTTTCACACCGTCCCTCTCAAACAAAAATTATTAAAATTAATACAATACTTTGTATGTATCCCCAAAATGTTGTCACGTACATTTACAGGTGTGTAAAAAGAAATACACCAAAACTATATAAAAAAACAAAATCAGAAACATTGAATCGGTACTCCGCATTATTAAAGACAATCTATCACCACCAAATCTGAGATTAGCATAATGTGATGACAGAGATCCTGATTCCAGCGATGCGTCACTTACTGGGCTTCTTAAGATTATGCCACACTAAACAACATCGCTAACGGGATCGCTAAAAAACGTCACTATTTAGCGATCCCGTTAGCGATGTTGTTGTGTGCGGCATCTACCAGCGACGTGGCCCCTGCTGTGATCTCGCTGATCGTTCACTAGAGTTCTGGACCGTATTTTGATCGTTGGCGTCCCGCTGGTGACGCTATATCGCTGTGTCTGGCACCTTTTGTGAACGATGTGCGACCTCGTTAACGACGTATTAGTCAGCGGCGCAGGCGGGACTTTGGTTTTCTTTTGTTAACGCCCTACAGCTCTGATTGGTGACCACAACATCGCCTCAGCTATAATAACTGCGCCCCCATCCATTGTTTCCAGAGCACTTTATGGGTCTCTTTTTGCGTTGTTGCGAGGATAGTATCGCGTGTCGGAGTTTTGCGATCCTGTTTGTGGCGCAGTGGTGGGTTTTTGCGATCCTGTCTGAGTCGCTAGAGCACCATCCATCCTCATTTGGATCTTCGGGATATTTTGATTCAAGGTACATATTATTTGTGATGTTGTTTGATAATGTTTTTTAACCTTTTTTTTTTTGTCTGCTTTATTTATTTTACATCTCTGACCTTATTTTTTTTTTTTTTCGTCTGCTTTATATATTTAACACCCCTGACCTTATTTTTTTTTATTTTTTTTCGTCTGCTTTATATATTTAACACCCCTGACCTTATTTTTTTTTTTCGTCTGCCCGTCTGCTTTATTTATTTTACACCCCCCACCATTGTAGACACTTGTAAACTGTATATTAAATGTTAACAGAAAAGTTTATTTTTTATATATTTTTTATTCTATTCTTTATTTTATTTTGTTTAAACACTTTAGTAATAGTAATTAATTAGTAATTAACTTTTCTCTTCTTTACGTACAGGTTGCACATAATGAACCTGTCCACCGCGGAGCGTGTGATTGTGGCAGTTGCACTGTCAATGGAGGCAGATCGTCAGGAAGAGGCACGGGTGGAAGAGAGGCGCTCCAAGCGAAAGCGTCGCATGTGGACCAGGGAATGGCTGGAGCAGAGGTCCAAATTCTCACACATGCATCTAGTGAGGGAGTTGCAGGAGAAGAATCCGCAGGATTTCCGGAATTATCTACGGATGTCGTAGGATTCATTCAAGCTCCTACTGGAAGCTGTGAGGCCACTCATTGAACGGCAGGATACCCGGATGCGTGCAGCTGTTTCAGCAGAGGAACGTTTGGCAGTAACGCTGCGATTTCTGGCAACTGGACGTTCAATGAAGGATTTGCAATATTCTGCTGCAATTTCTCGGTCGCTGCTTGGAGAACTAATTCCGGAGACATGCAACGCCATCGTCCGCAGTTTACGGAGCTACATGCCTTTTCCCAAATCAGTGGCGGAATGGCAAATTATTGCCTCTGATTTTGAAAGGATTTGGCAGTTCCCAAACTGTGGTGGTGCCTTGGATGGCAAACATGTGCGGATCACGCAACCAGCCAAAAGCGGATCCTTTTTTCATAATTACAAGGGCTACTTCAGCGTGATCCTCATGGCCCTTGTTAATGCCAATTATGAATTTATTGACGTTAATGTTGGCATTAATGGAAGGGTTTCTGACGGTGGCGTTTTGGAGCACACAAGTTTTGGTGAACGGTTGCTTAATAATAAACTTAACTTGCCAACCAACATGGACACCACCGCCAACCTAAACTTTGTTTTTGTGGGCGATGAAGCCTTCCCCCTTCATGAGCATCTTGTGAAACCGTACCCACAAAAGACTTTGACAGGGGAAAGGCGTATTTTTAATTACAGACTGTCTAGGGCACGGCGCGTTGTGGAGAATGCCTTCGGCATAATGGCCAACCGCTTCAGGGTTTTCCACACACCAATCAACATGAAGCTGGAATCTATAGACTCTGTGGTGTTGGCCTGTTGTGTGCTGCACAATTTTCTAAGAAAACGCGATGCAGGTACTTACAGTCCGCCAGGCTTCATGGACTCGGACAACAATGGTGACGTGGTGCTCGGAGAATGGCGTGAGAATGATCTCGCTATTGCAGGCCTTCAACCTGTCAATCAAGGCAGGAGCAAGGACAATGCGAAGGCCGGCCGAGACAAGTACTGCCAATACTTTAATGGGCCTGGTGCAGTGAGTTGGCAGCATCAGGTCTAATTTGATTTTTATAATGTTTGACTTCACCCTTTTTTTTAACAATGTTTTGATAATAAAATATTTTTATTTTAAAAATGCATTCGTGTTTTTTACAATTATTTTACCAATATGGGAGAAGGGCTAATGATGGGTGAGATGTGGGGAGGGAGTAATGGGGATGGCAACGAGACATGTTACCAGCAGCTGTAGTTTTTAAAATCTTTTCTAATGTTTTTTGTTGTCTATATTTTTTTTTTCCATTGTATCTACTTGTCACACACGTGCTCATGGGAGTACCATCAGTCATAGGAGTTAATTGTTAAAAAAATAATGAAAAAAGTTTCAAATATTTTCAATTATTTTAAGGGCCTATGGTCTCACTAGCGTTCAAACATTATAATTATATATAACAGATAATACACCACAGCTGCATATATAAAGTTTAAATATATAATATATATATTTTAGTCATAATATGAAAGATTAAAAAAATGTTATACATATATTTGAAAATTCTTGGGAGGTAAAGGTCAGCATTCACCAGGGAATCAGCTATTCACAGATATGCGACGTCATTGTGATCGCAATGTGACTACTCACACAGCTACACAGATATGCATACAGATATGCAAAAAGCCAGTGATTTGCAAGGGGATTAGCGAGCCCCAGCCATCAAGATATGCGACGTTATTGTGATCGCAATTTGACTACTCACGCTATGCAAAAAGCCATTGACTTGCAAAGGGGATTAGCGAGCCCCAGCCATCAAGATATGCGACGTTATTGTGATCGCAATTTGACTACTCACGCTATGCAAAAAGCCATTGACTTGCAAAGGGGATTAGCGAGCCCCAGCCATCAAGATATGCGACGTTATTGTGATCGCAATGTGACTACTCACGCTATGCAAAAAGCCATTGTGACTTGCAAAGGGGATTAGCGAGCCCCAGCCATCAAGATATGCGACGTTATTGTGATCGCAATTTGACTACTCACGCTATGCAAAAAGCCATTGACTTGCAAAGGGGATTAGCGAGCCCCAGCCATCAAGATATGCGACGTCATTATGATCGCAATGTGACTACTCACACACTGCAGCTACACAGATATGCAAACAGATATGCAAAAAGCCATTTGTGATTTGCAAGGTGAAGATTGTCACGAGCCCCAGCCATAAAGACATGACACGCCATTGTGATCGCCTACCTTGGAAGTGGTATTGCGATTGCAACAGCATCTCCTATCTGTGCTTGGCTGCCGCATGGCTGCTGCGGTCACTTTTCAATCGCAAAATCGTTTTGCGTCGCGGTGCGGCCGCACGTAACGTGCGCACGCTGTGACGTCATGGCGCTGGCGTCGCCCAATACGCTGTTGTTTGTAATGGCGGCAATGGCGGTGGCGAGACAGAGACAGCGCGGCCCAAAATGGACGGACGAGGAGGTCCGCTATTTAATAAAAAAGATGGACCTCTGGGACTACCACTGCAGGCTACCTGTGGCGCATCCAATGCGCCACAAAAGGGTATGCCTGCAGAGGATCCAGCGGGGCCTGCAGAGGAGGTTCGATGTGCTGCGCACAAAAGCGCAAATTAGGAAGAAGCTGGCGGACCTGCGATACCACTCACGCGATAGGGTCGCCAGCATCCGGGCCCAGCTCCGCAGGCCTCTGAGTGAGTATTCATGAGGGTATCTGGGAGAGCGCAGCGCACAACAAACGCACATGAACGCGTGCAAGCGCGCCCGCCGTGGGAGTACCGCCAGTGATGTTGCATGTTGCAGGCAGCGATGGGAGTACCGCCAGTGATGTTGCAGGCAGCGATGGGAGTACCGCCAGTGATGTTGTATGTTGCAGCGATGGGAGTACCGCCAGTGATGTTGCATGTTGCAGACAGCGATGGGAGTACCGCCAGTGATGTTGCAGGCAGCGATGGGAGTACCGCCAGTGATGTTGCATGTTGCAGGCAGCGATGGGAGTACCGCCAGTGATGTTGCAGGCTGATGTTGCAGGCAGCGATGGGAGTACCGCCAGTGATGTTGTATGTTGCAGCGATGGGAGTACCGCCAGTGATGTTGCATGTTGCAGACAGCGATGGGAGTACCGCCAATGATGTTGCATGTTGCAGGCAGCGATGGGAGTACCGCCAGTGATAATGGGGATTCTGAATTGTATATTTCATTTACAGCACCACCTTCACCAGCACCAGCTGCTCCACCGTCCCCAGCTACCCCTTCACCTCCATCTTCTCCTTCCCCGGCTACCCTCCACCACCAGCATCACCTCATCTCTCCACCCCTTCACCGCCAGCAACCCCCCCTAGTGACTCTGTGTGTTCCAGCCCTTCCCCCGACGTTGCCTTCTCTCCAGCATCATCCCGTCACACGGATGCAGGCTCCCCATCAGGTAATTAACGCACATTATATAAGCTTCAGACATGTTTGAGAACTTTGTAAGGTCTTATATGTAATGGCTGTTGTGATATTATTTTTTTTCTGTGTTTCCCTAGCCGGCGGAGCATCAGGTCCTGGGTGGTCGGTCAGCGGTTCCTCTGAGGAAAACCGTAAGTGTTAATTAACATAACATGTACATGTTGATGTTGCAACAGAATTCACTATTAACTGTTACCTTTACCTCCACAGAAATCCCGACTGCCCAGGACCTGTTGGTGTCCCACCGCCGGGTGATGGCGAAAATGTGCAGCGCTGTGGCATCGATGCAGACAGCGGTGGCAGAGCTGCAAAGTGCAATGGGAGCTCTGCATCAACACGGGATGATGCTGGAGAGGGCAGCGGCTGGACACCTGGGCCCTCATTAAGTTATTTTCTTTGTTAATAATTTTGTAGTTTGTTATTATTTTTTTATATTTTGTTATGTTACTGTTTTTTATTTTTATTTAAATTTTATATTTTTATTTAAAAAAAAATACATATATATATGACATCAATATATATTTTATTTTTTACGTTAATCTACGCAGGTGTGGTGTATTATTTTTAGTATAAGGTTTTAGCGTAGTGTGACCAGGGGCCTTAAAAAAAAATGTTAATTTTTGATATTTTTTTCATTAAATTTTTTCCCTATGATGGAACACCTATGATAGCTGGTACTCCCATGACCCCGTGTGTGACAAGTAGATGTAATAAAAATACAACATTTTAATAGTTGACATCACATAAGAAAAGACCACAATTCATTAGATAAATAAGTTTTTTATTAAAAAAGGTATCAATGTAAAAATATAAAAACAACCAAAAAAAACTTTAGTAAAACATTTTAAAAACTACAACTGCTGGTAAGATGGATCATTGCCATTACCACGCTGCCTCTGCGGTGAATAAAAATAAGGGGGAGCACCAGCGTTTGGGTTTATCCCAACTGGGTTTGGCACAGGATTGTGCGGCCATGAGTAGTCCGGGTACTGCGGTCTTGGCATGACGACATATCTGTTGTCCAGGTTTCCAAAAGACGCTTGATTCAGTACCTCTAACATCAGTCTCTCAGCATGAAGCCGCTGAACAGGATCCAGAGTAGGGAGCCTCTCATTCGCAAAATATGCAAAGCCAGTTATTTTAGTTTCTTTTTCTGCCGTAAGAAGTTTTTTTGCAATTTCCACCAATTCAGGAGTAGCCGAGGTGGGAGACGAGGTGGGAGCCTTCCTTTTCGTTCCTGAAAGTGAAAGCCGCCTCCGCACAGATGATGGTGGCTCGACTACTTCCGGCATGCTGTCTTCTTCAGTCGGAGGTGTGGAGACCGCCTCTTCTGTGTCCTGCATGAACAAAAAACAAATGGTAAATCACAAAGACAAAGAAATTAATCTTCACACTATAACACCCATATACAGCAAAATTGTGAAAACGACACTTGTATAGACAAAGAAATTTATCTTCACACTATACCCAAAAACAGCAAAATTGTGAAAACGACACTTTTTAATGGAAAGGCCTCAACCGTTGAGCTACATAAATTATCAGTACTTGAAGAGATATATTCTGCCATTTTATCTACATTTCACAATAATATTTTTTAAATTTTTGTCCACTTTGGCATGTACATTAAAATGTGTTGTAATACAAAGGTACTTACATGTACGACAGGGGTGTCCGGCTGGATCACTTGGTCTAGATCCGAAATGGATGTCCCTTGTCTGGGTACTTCTTGGTCCCTTGTAAAAGCGAACAGATCAAAGTACCACAGTTGGGGGACATAAACTTCTTCGGCTCCCGCTCCAGATTTGGTTGAATTGATAACTTTATTGAGCTCCTTTTTGTAAACCGTGCGGAGGGCCTGAATCCGTTTTTTAACCGTTGACTCATCCGCCGGTTCATCAGGGTAACGGCTCCTGCAGAGCTCCACCAGTTTTTGGTAGGCGTCCTTCTTTTTCAACCGGTTGCAGTAATCTGCAGACTTAATTTTCCAGAGGCACGGCATTGTGCGGTACAGCTCGATAAAATCACGCAAAAACTCCTGCTTATCAGCCATCTGTAATAAAAAAATGATTATGTGAGAACAGCAGAATGGTTAAATAAAATGCTTACATAGTCTACAACATAGAACACAGCAGGGATCACAAAATGGTGGTTGTGGGCGACGCAGGAGTAAACATAGATAGAGCTGGGATCATAAAATGGTGGGCGTGCCTGAACAAAACAATGAAAAAACATGATGGACAACAATGGTTAACAACAGCAGAGATCTAAAATGGATCGGTACAATTAAAGACAAAATTAAAAATTAAATGTGACAAAAAAAATTACATACCTTACAAAAGTTGTGATTCTGAAAAAAGAAAAAAAAAAAAAAAAAAGGGAAACTAGCGTCACAAACTGGATCGCAGAGGATACGCCACAGACTGGATCGCAAAAACTCCAACGTAGAACGTAGCAACCGAAATAGTGGCGTAAACCGGATCGCAGTAGCTACCAAGACTAGCAGGACACACTGGGTGATTTGAAAGAACCGCTTCTGCTCGAGAGCAATGGAGAGGAGTGCTGATACGTCGTCTTTTATGACGCGGTCATCCAATCACAAAGCGGGAGAGCTGTGATAAATATGTATGACACACATAGTGACCACCAATCTGTGACGAGGGGCGTGCAAAAGGTCGCGCTCAGTCACGCCTATCGAGGTCGTGGTCTTTCACAGTACATGCAGTGTGGCACATCCCAACGACCGCCAAAGTCGTTAAAAAGATCGCTAACCGCTGATGCGACGTTAATGAGATCGTCAAGTATGGCAGCTACTAGCGACCTTAAAATGATCACACCAACGATAGCGTCGTTATCGTGATCGTTAGCGGGAACGTTTAGTGTGGCAGTACCTTAAGTGTACTTTTGATTATTTCCTGCTGATAAACCAGTGATTTTATCACTAGAGGACTGCTTGACCTGTTGCCATTGTGAGACAGTGAAGGAATGTGTGTCGAGTGGGGTGTACATTTCACCTAGGTACTGTGCTGTATGGTATAAGGGAAATGTGTGGCTTTGTAAACCTAGTGGTAGAGAAAGGTCACTACACCTTACATTCATTACACACTTGCAGCTCAGGCCTGAAACCATTCAGCTGTTAATTAGGAGACCAGAAGTAGGTGTCTGCGAACACAGTCAGGGAGCTCGTTTAGTCTGGACACAGGAGGGGTCCAGGCACAGAAGGTGTCTCCAGGAGTTTGAGCTATCTCAGTCTGGGTGCTCGATGTACCCCGGACACAGGAGTAGTCTCAGTGAGAATCCATGCGGATATCTGCTGAATAGGAGGGGAGCTCTCTCAAGTCTGGACGTTGAAGGTGCCTTCAGACACAAGGAGGAGACTCTGTGAACCTCAATGCTGGTAAATGCTGAACATATGTGTTGTTTTGGCCCCGGCTGGTAGAGTCGGGATCCGGATAGATATGGAAATCTATCTAAGTGTAGTAAGTGGCTAGACAAGCCTAGGTCTTCTGTTTATGATTTGTTTTATATCTGTTTGCTGTGGACTTTAATAAAGCTGGTTGCGGCCAGTTTTCACCAGAACTGCTGTCTGAATGAACTGTTTCCGTGCCACTCTGTCTACCCGGACGGCGATCCCAGAGCTATATCCCCTGAAAAGCTTACAATTGGTGGAGAATGCGGGCAGCACAGTGGCTGATACAATTGGTGCTGGATTGTGCGTGCAGCACAGTGGCTTAGAGACAGCAATAAAGGTGAAGTTTGTTGAAGTAGCAGCAGAGGAAAAAAAAAAAAAAAAGTGTGTCAGCAAAAACGTCTGATTGGAGCAGTCTTAAAGAGACAGTAGCCCTAATAGAGTTTGCAAAAGAAAAAAAAAAGTGTGTCTGCACAGCAAAGCTGAACTTGTTGTGGAAAAGACTGTGGAGTGTGCAGCAGCAAAAGAGAAACGTCTATTGGAGCAGTCTTAAAGAGACAGTGGCCCTAATAGAGTTTGCAGAGAAAAAAAAAAAAGTGTCTGCACAGCAAGGCTGAATTTTCTGTGGAAAAGACTGTGGAGTGTGTATGTCTTGAGTGAAGACTGCCGTTGTTGAGACAGAGAAGTCTGACAGCATGGATGACAGCATGGAGGCGCTGTTTGAACAAATGGCGCAAGTTAATGTGCAACATAAGACTGCCGTGGTTGAGACAGATAAGTCCGGCAGTATGGAGGAGCTCATTGAGTACCTGGTACAGGCCCAGCAGAGCATGCAACTGCAGTGCCAGCAGCAGCAGCAGGAGAATAACCGGTTGTTGGAGCAGATTGCAGCTCTCAGCACCTCGTCCCAGAGTAATGTTGTGAAGGCACCTGCGTTGTCCGCTGTAAAGAAGGCGGTAAGACGGTCCCTGAAAAAGATGACACCTCGTGATGATGTGGAGGTATATCTCACTAGGTTTGAGAGATTGGCAGAGAAGGAGAATCTGCCCCTATCTGAATGGGCCATGATGGTCGCACCCTATCTGATTGGAGAACCCCAAAGGGCCTATGCTGACCTGAGCGAGCAGGACAGCCAAGACTATGCCAAGCTGAAAGCGGAGATTCTTACCCGGCTGGGTGTTACGGTGACAGCCCGTGCCAGGGGAGTTCATGACTGGAGATGCAGTTGGGAGTCTGCAGTCAGCAAACTTGATTATGGAGTTGAAAAGGTGATAGTGAACCGCTACACCCGAGCATGTCCTCCTGAGGTACAGCCAGAGGTCGGACAAGGAGACCACCAGGACGCCAATCGTCTGGCCAGCCTGATGGAGAAGGCCTTCGCCAGCAAAGACTGTCTCCGTGACCAGCCGTCTGAGAGGTCGTCACTTCAGAGTTCCCGGACGCTGAACTCTCGCGGTAAGAGCGTTCCAGCTGTTGGGGACATGGGGTATGCTGATAAGCGGGTTCAGGCCCGAGGGGACATGTGGGTGGAAAAGTGTGATGGACAGGGTTGGAGATGTCGTGAAATTGCAGCCAACTGTCCAATAGAGGGGGAGCCTATGTATTGTGATGTTGGCAGATCCCTCTCTCTCTGCGCAGAACCTGTGTGTGTGTCCACCTCAGCCGAAGAGACTGGACCACAGGTGTCCCCAGTGGTTGTAAATGACTGCCCAGCACAGGCCCTCTTGGACTCAGAGAGTCCAGTGACTTCCGTATGTGACAGCCTGATTGATAGGGACTTCATCCCTGATAAGCACCTGAGTATGGTGTGCATCCATGGAGACACCAAAGTCTACCCAGAGACTGCCGTGGACTTGGTCCCCAAACTCGGAGAGGTTTCATATGAAGTGGGGGTAGTGAAGAACCTGGTGCACCCCGTCATATTGGGTAATGACTTTCCCCGATCTAAGGATCTCTGGGGGAAAAATGTTTCTGATGGACAGTGTGATGAAGCTCCTATTGAGGGTGCGCAGTCCCGAGGGGCGGAACACAATGCTAGTGGGCCGTTAAACTTATATGATAATGATAATGATGATGATGATCATGATAATGATGATGACCATGATAATGATGCTGATAATGATAATGATGATGATCATGATAGTGATGATGATACTGATCATAATCATGATAATGATATTGATAATAATGATGACTGTGATAGTGATGAAATTCCTTTGCAGGTGATGTTGGGAGACGAGGATGGTGGTTCTCGGAAACCGAGTGTCCCTGACTTACCTGTGTCCTGTGACAATTTTGAGAGTGAGCAATGGCGAGACCCCACTCTTGAAACGGCACAGGAAAATATAATTGTTCTAAATGAGGTTTCCCAAGAGCCTGGCTATGAGGAGAGGTTTCCTCATGTTGCCATAAACACTCACCTGTTGTATAGGGACACTGAAGTCCAGGGAGAGGTCGTGAGCCAGCTCCTAGTACCTGAGCTATATAGAAGTATAGCGCTGGGGTTGTCACATAGTCACATACTTGAGGGACCAGATGGTGAAGTTAATGTTGTGGATGACATGTTAACTAAGGTTCCAGATCAGGATGCAAATGAGAATGAATTGTATACCCCTGAAAGTGAGCAGGATGAGAATGAGAATGAATTGTATAACCCTGAAGGTGAGCCGGATGTGGCTGAGAAAAAGGGGTCAGACAGGGATAGTGATAGTGAATCATCTGATGACGATCAAGCAACCAGTGCAAATGAGGAAGGCATGGTAGCAGAGGAGGTTGAGAGTCCTGAGAAGAAAGCTGATGCTGACCTTACAGCCGGACAGAAGATGGCATCTGAAGATGTTTTACAGTTGGCCAATTCCCTGGCGAAGACTAAGGTGAAAGGAGGAGAGCTGAGCTTTAAAGGCAGGACTCTGAAACTGAACACAGCACAAGTGGATGCTGTCGAAGATGAGAAGTTATCAATGTATGGTATGGAGCTGCATCATGCCCAGGACTCTGAAGGTAATGCTGCAGAGGTGGAAAAAGCCATGGAAGTGGTGGTCACCAAGCCAGATGCCTCATCAGAAGCTGAGGTCTCAAGTGAAGCTGTGAGGAACAAGACTGAAGATATGGGGACTGACTCTGTCCAGGAATCTGTTTCTGCCGAAGACAGCGGCGTGGACGGGTTACGGTCCGGATCAGTAGCTGCAACTCGTGAAGCTCAGGCTGGAAGTTCGGCGCCCGGAGCCCCAGCAGTGTTCCCGAGTGATACCAAGGATCTGGATAAATCACAAGATGAGATTTTGAGACATCAGGCTGGCATTGGTGAGCTCAAGCGCACTTTCATGGAGTCTACATCGGAGCCACGTCCCAACAAATGGGAAAAGCGGTGTGTCACTCCGTTGCCGCTGCAGACACACGGGAGCTCAGATGGGATGCAGAACGTGGTGGAAGAGAAGAATCCGGCGGGTTCTGAGTATACAGATGCAGCTATCAAGGAGAACTTGAAAGCTGGAATAAATGGAGATATTGGATACCATAGCGATGTGACTGAAGAGGTAGAATGTAAGACTGACGGTACGGCTTCTGAGCATGTTCTACCAGAAGAGCCTGAAGAAGGGGCCGAGGACGTAAAGGACGTCCAACAGCTACAGGAGAAGATGCGTCTCCATGAGGTCTCCACCAAAGAAATGAAGACTGAGAATGTTGCGTTACGCGAGCAGCTGCAGCAGTGTGAACTGGATGTGGCATCTTTTCGCCGGGAACGTGAGCGGTTCCAGCAGTTGCTCCAGAGAGCATGAAATGAAGGGGAAAGTGTATATAGTACCTTGCAGGATCAAGGAAAAGTGGTTGCACAGGTACCAGATGAATTGATTACTTCTCAGAAAAAACTCCAAACTGTGATGAAGGAGTGTGATGAAAGCTATGAGCATCTTCGTGAGAAAGTAGATGTGCTAAAGAAGGTTCAAGGGGAACTAGAGAAAAGTGAAGGACCCCCTATGCCTCCTGTGGTGGTTGGTGGCACATGGTCAGTGCACCAAGGACAGGAGGTACGTGAGTTTCTGAGGAAGAGTCAGCAGAAGTGTTCTGATGTGCCGGGTCGTACTTCTCTGGCCAGGCACTATATCGAAACTGAGCCCGGCCCTAAGGTCAAGATGAAACCGTGCAGGATACCCGAGGCCCGCAGAGAGCATAGGCCTGGGAGGGTACAGGGTAGTGCGGATGCTTCAGATGAAGATGAAGCTGATGAAGGCCATGACTGGTCCAGAGTTCACTGTCTCTTTTGGATTGTTGACCAGCCCTCCGGTCTGGATGACCAGCCCTCCGGTCTGGAGAAGAGGGGGGGGATATGTGAGACAGTGAAGGAATGTGTGTCGAGTGGGGTGTACATTTCACCTAGGTACTGTGCTGTATGGTATAAGGGAAATGTGTGGCTTTGTAAACCTAGTGGTAGAGAAAGGTCACTACACCTTACATTCATTACACACTTGCAGCTCAGGCCTGAAACCATTCAGCTGTTAATTAGGAGACCAGAAGTAGGTGTCTGCGAACACAGTCAGGGAGCTCGTTTAGTCTGGACACAGGAGGGGTCCAGGCACAGAAGGTGTCTCCAGGAGTTTGAGCTATCTCAGTCTGGGTGCTCGATGTACCCCGGACACAGGAGTAGTCTCAGTGAGAATCCATGCGGATAGCTGCTGAATAGGAGGGGAGCTCTCTCAAGTCTGGACGTTGAAGGTGCCTTCAGACACAATGAGGAGACTCTGTGAACCTCAATGCTGGTAAATGCTGAACATATGTGTTGTTTTGGCCCCGGCTGGTAGAGTCGGGACCCGGATAGATATGGAAATCTATCTAAGTGTAGTAAGTGGCTAGACAAGCCTAGGTCTTCTGTTTATGATTTGTTTTATATCTGTTTGCTGTGGACTTTAATAAAGCTGGTTGCGGCCAGTTTTCACCAGAACTGCTGTCTGAATGAACTGTTTCCGTGCCACTCTGTCTACCCGGACGGCGATCCCAGAGCTATATCCCCTGAAAAGCTTACACCATATAGTCCTCCAGATTTATTAGCTCTGTATAACTCCGCCCCCACCACTGATTGGCAGCTTTCTGTGTACCCTATACATGGGCAGAAAGCTATCGATTGTTGGTGTGGGTGGGACTATAGAAAGCTCATCATTCATTGAACTCCTGGATCTACAGCAGAGAATACAGGTATTTTATCAAAATCATACTATGCAGCCCATTAAGTGACACATCACGGGAATCTGGGTCTCTGCCCCTACATCATGATAAGTCTCAGATGGGGTGGCAAAAACCTGGTGACAGATTAATTTTAAATGAAATCTGTCAGTAGGATCAACCCTCCTAAGCTGTGTATATGGGCATATGGTCATAGGAAGCTGAATAAAATGATATCTTAATATCTGGGATTTTATGCGTTATTCCTGAAAAATCCATGTTTTTTTTTATATGTAAATTACCTCTTCCCAGCTATGGGGAGGATATTGCCTGGAAGTTAACTCTGCCTCTAGAGCTTATTTTACATGAAGGGGAAGTTACCAGTGCGAGACATGTAACTAAAACAGAACCTTGTCTTTAAAACACATTATTTGTTTCTCTCAGCTCTTCTGCTCTTTTTATATTGTAACGCTATTGCAAGACTGACTGCCTGTGACATGTAAGCTGAAGCTGAGAGGAAGCTGATTAGGAGACAACAGAGCTGCCATCACACTGGTAACTCCTCCTTCATGTAAAATAAGCTCTGGAGGCAGAGTTATCTTCCAGGCAATATCCTCCCCATAGCCGGAAGAGGTCATTTACATAAAGTGAGAAAAGATGATTTCTCACCAACAAGGCATCTGATATGAGACATTCAGGTATCACTCTTCTCAGCAGTCTATAACTTGTATGCCCATATTAATAGTTTAGATAGGTCAGATGTGGTGACAGATTCCCTTTAAGGATTGCAATGGGTGCAGGGCATAATGTGACTCCACCAAGAATCTCTTCATATGTACAGTCATGGCCAAAAGTTTTGAGAATGACACAAATATTAATTTTTACATAGTCTACTGCTTCACTTTTTCTAATGGCAATTTGCATATACTCTAGAACAGGGGTGGGCAATTAATTTTCCCGAGGGGCCACATGAGAGACCATGACTGTTGTGGAGGGCCGAACCAATAGCTTGAAATTAAGTTCTACTCAACTTATTAACTTATTAATATTGATTGCATCACTTAATATTGAGCAGAATTAAGTATGCTGACACCCCCTATATATATTTGAACCCCCCACAGCCCCTTATATACAGCATGAGCCTCACACAGCCTCCCTATATATACAGCATGAGCCCCACACAGCCTCCCTATATACTGCATGAGACCCACACAGCCTCCATATATATACTGCATGAGCGCCACACAGCCCCCCCTATATATACTGCATGAGCCCCACAGTCTCCCTATATACTGCATGAGCGCCACACAGCCTCCCTTATACTGCATGAGTGCCACACAGCCCCCCGATATATCACTGCATGAGCCCCACAGCCTCCCTATATATACTGCATGAGCCCCACAGTCTCGCTATATACTGCATGAGACCCACACAGCCTCCCTATATACTGCATGAGACCCACACAGCCTCCATATATATACTGCATGAGCGCCACACAGCCCCCCTATATATACTGCATGAGCCACACAGCCTCCCTATATACTGCATGAGTGCCACACAGCCCCCCTATATACACTGCATGAGCCCCACAGCCTCCCTATATGTACTGCATGAGCGCCACACAGCCTTCCTATATACACTGCATGAGCGCCACACAGCCTCCCTATATATATATATATATATATATATATATATATTGCATGAGCCCCACACGGCCTCCCTATATACTGCATGAGCCCCACACAGCCTTTCCATATACTGCATGAGTATACAGCCTTCCCATAGCCTCCCCATGTGCTGCACGTCACCCCCATAGAATCCCCATGTGCTGTACGTCACCCCCATAGAATCCCCACGTTCACCCCTATAGAATCCCCATGTTCACCCCCATAGAATCCCCATGTTTACTTCCATAGAATTCCCATGTTCACCTCCATAGAATCCTCATGTTCACCCCATAGAATCCCCATGTTCACTTTCATAGAATCCACATGTTCACTCCCATAGAATCCCCATGTTCACTTCCATAGAATCCCCATGTTCACCCCCAAAGAATCCCCATGTTCACTTTCATAGAATCCACATGTTCACTCCCATAGAATTCCCATGTTCACCTTCATAGAATCCCCGTGTTCACCCCAAAGAATCCCCGTGTTCACCACATAGAATCCCCACGTTCACCTCCATAGAATCCCCACGTTCACCTCCATAGAATCCCCATGTTCACCTCCATAGAATCCCCATGTTCACCCCATAGAATCCCCATGTTCACCCCATAGAATCCCATATTCACCCCATAGAATCCCCATGTTCACTTCCATAGAATCCCCACGTTCACCTCCATAGAATCCCCACGTTCACCCCCATAGAATCCCCACGTTCACCTCCATAGAATCCCCATGTTCACTT
Source organism: Oophaga sylvatica (assembly GCA_033576555.1). Taxonomy (NCBI): domain Eukaryota; kingdom Metazoa; phylum Chordata; class Amphibia; order Anura; family Dendrobatidae; genus Oophaga; species Oophaga sylvatica. The sequence continues at coordinate 204,633,421 of JARQOD010000002.1, forward strand.
CCATTGAATCCCCATGTTCATACACATGAAAAAAAAAATAACACCACATACTCACATCAGTCCCGTTCCCAGGCGCCCTGCTGCTGCTGTTGCTGTCTCCGATGCGCTGACTCACCGGCGGTACACAGCTGATGCGATGACATGACGTCATCACTTCAGCTGTTTCACACGCTGATTGGTGGAGGAAGTGGCCTGAGGCCCCTCCTCCACCAATGCTGACTGCGCCTAGAGCAGTGATTTTCAACCTTTTTTGAGCCGCGGCACACTTTTTATACTTAGAAAATCCTGGGGCACACCACCAACCAAAATAGCACAAAATGACACTAAAACAGTCATATTATACATAGCGCGCATCAGGAAACACGCATTGCAACCCGCAACGTGTGAAAGCACCCTTATTGTACACGTCTCTTACCTACCGTATATACTCGTGTATAAGCCGACCCGTGTATAAGCCGACCCCCTAATTTTGCCACAAAAAACTGGGAAAACTTATTGACTCGTGTATAAGCCGGGTGTATAAACTGCCCTCCTGCTCTGTGCTGCCCCGTCCTGCTCCTTGCTCCCCCATCCAGCTCTGTGCTCCCCCATTCTCCTCTGTACTCCCCCCCTCCTGCTCCGTCCTCCGCTGTGCTCCCCCATTCCTTCTCCGTCCTCCTGTGCCCCCCCTCGTCCTGCTCCATGCTCCTCTGTGCCCTCCATCCTCTCCCCCCTGTCCTGCTCGGTGCTCCTCTGTGCCCTCCATCCTCCCCCCGTCCTGCTCCGTGCTCATTGTCCTCCTCCATCCTCCCCCCGTCCTCCGTTCTCCCCCCGTCCTCCTCCATGCTTACCCCGTCCTCCCCCCGTCCTCCTCCATGCTTCCCCGTCCTCCTCCATGCTTCCCCGTCCTCCTCCATGCTTCCCCCGTCCTCCGTTCTCCCCCCGGTCATCCTCCATGCTTCCCCCGTCCACCGTTCTCCCCCCATGTCTTCCTCCATGCTTCCCCGTCCTCCGTTCTCCCCCCGTCCTCCTCCATGCTTCCCCGTCCTCCGTTCTCCCCCGTCCTCCTCCATGCTTCCCCGTCCTCCGTTCTCCCCCCGTCCTGCTCCATGCTTCCCCCTCCGTTCTCCCCCCCGTCCTCCATGCTTCCTCCATCCACCGTTCTATCCCCTGTCCAGCTCCGTGCTCCTTGTCCTCTCCTCCATCATACTCACCCCTCCCCGTGCCATCGCTGAGGGTCCCTGCAATCCTGCGTTCTCCCTGTCTTCCTGCAGCTCTCCGGCACTGAGCGGTGACGTAATACCGCTCATTAAGGCCATGAATATGGAAGCCACGCCCATGGGAGTGGCGTCGCGTCCATATTACATGACCTTAATGAGCGGGTATTACATCACCGCTCAGCGCTGGAGAGCTGCAGGAAGCCGGGAGAACGCAGGATTGCAGGGACCCTCAGCGATGGCACGGGGAGGGGTGAGTATGATCCCAGCCACCGGCTCCTGGCACCATAGTTTGGGGAACTTTCCCCACGGCACACCCGACCATTGTGCCGCGGAACACTGGTTGAAAATCACTGGGAGAGACAGCGAGTGGGCGGGCACGGTGCAGCCTGCGGACCTCAGGTTTTCAGCCCAGGCTGTCTCGTCCGCGGCCGACTGAGACAACAAGAGGCGGATGTGGCCGCGGGCCGCACTTTGCCCAGGTCTGCTCTAGAATGTTATAAAGAGTGATCAGCTTAACAGCAATTACTTGCAAAGTCAATATTTGGCTAGAAAATGAACTTTATCCCCCAAAACACATTTCAACATCATTGCAGCCCTGCCTTAAAAGGACCAGCTAACCTCTTTTCAGTGATTGCTCCATTAACACAGGTGTGGGTGTTGATGAGGACATGGCTGGAGATCAATCTGTCATGATTAAGTAAGAATGACACCACTGGACACTTTAAAGGAAATCTGTCACCCCAAAAATGCCATATCAAGTAAAGATATGGCTGAATAGAGCGTCCCATAACTAAGCTAACGGTGGGTATCATATATCATGATACCCCCGTTTTCATAGCAAAATACCTTTGTAAAGTTGGTGATTGAACGTGTCAATCACTGCAGTCAGGTCAGGAGGGCGGCGGTTTTCATGTCCTCCCCCGCCCCCGCTCCTCGTCATCTCTTTCGTATCGCCGTCTGTGAATACCACATACGGCGTTCGTTTCCCGCAATTGCGCAATTCAAAATTATGCCGGCGCATGCGCAGTATGCTTTGCCCAGCAGTGGGCAAAGCATAAAATTACTACAGCGCATGCGCTAGTCTTTCCTTGCCCCGGAAGTCGTCCAAGGCAAGCAGGATTTTCCGGGGCAAGGAAAGACTAGCGCATGCGCTGTAGTAATTTTATGCTTTGCCCACTGCTGGGCAAAGCATACCGCGCATGCGCCGGCATAATTTTGAATTGCGGGAAACGAACGCCGTCTGTGGTATTCACAGACGGCGATACGAAAGAGATGACGAGGAGCGGGGGAGGACATGAAAACCGCCGCCCTCCTGACCTGACTGCAGTGATTGACACGTTCAATCACCAACTTTACAAAGGTATTTTGCTATGAAAACGGGGGTATCATGATATATGATACCCACCGTTAGCTTAGTTATGGGACGCTCTATTCAGCCATATCTTTACTTGATATGGCATTTTTGGGGTGACAGATTCCCTTTAAAAGGAGGCTGGTGCTTGGCATCATTGTTTCTCTTCTGTTAACCATGGTTATCTCTAAAGAAACACGTGCAGTCATCATTGCAATGCACAAAAATGGCCTAACAGGGAAGAGTATCGCAGCTAGAAAGATTGCACCTCAGTCAACAATCTATCGCATCATCAAGAACTTCAAGGAGAGAGGCTCCATTGTTGCCAAAAAGGCTTCAGGGCGCCCAAGAAAGACCAGCAAGCGCCAGAACCGTCTCTTAAAAGTGTTTCAGCTGCGGGATCGGGCTACCAGCAGTGCAGAGCTTGCTCAGGAATGGCATCAGGCAGGTGTGAGTGCATCTGCACGCACTGTGAGGCGGAGACTCTTGGAGCAAGGCCTGGTCTCAAGGAGGGCAGCAAAGAAGCCACTTCTCTCCAGAAAAAACATCATTGACAGACTGATATTCTGCAAAAGGTATAGGCAGTGGACTGCTGAGGACTGGGGTAAAGTTATTTTCTCTGATGAATCCCCTTTTCGATTATTTGGGACATCAGGAAAACGCCTCATTCGGAAAAGACAAGGTGAGCGCTACCACCAGTCTTGTCTCATGCCAACTGTTAAGCATCCTGAAACCATTCATGTGTGTGGTTGCTTCTCAGCCAAGGGAATCGGCTCTCTCACAGTCTTGCCTAAAAACACAGCCATGAATAAAGAATGGTACCAGAATGTCCTCCAAGAGCAACTTCTCCCAACCCTCCAAGAGCAGTTTGGCAATCAACAATGTATTTTCCAACATGATGGAGCACGTTGCCATAAAGCAAAGGTGATAACTAAATGGCTCAGGGAACAAAACATAGAGATTTTGGTCCATGGCCTGGAAACTCCCCAGATCTTAATCCCATTGAGAACTTGTGGTCAATCATCAAGAGACTGGTGGACAAACAAAAACCTAAAAATTCTGACAAAATGAAAGCATTGATTGTGCAAGAATGGACTGCTATCAGTCAGGATTTGGTCCAGAAGTTGATTGAGAGCATGCCAGGGAGAATTGCAGAGGTCCTGAAGAAGAAGGGTCAACACTGCAAATATTGACTTGCTGCATTAACTCATTCTAACTGTCAATATAAGCTTTTGTTACTCATATGTTTGCAATTATTATATTTCTGTCTGTGATAAAAACATCTGTCAAACACACACATAAAAACCAGAGGGCAGCAGATCATGTGAAAATATAATATTTGTGTCATTCTCAAAACTTTTGGCCATGACTGTATTTCTCAAATAAAAGGCAACACACCCAGCCAGTTAGAAATTGAATCTGACTTTATTCATCCTTTGTAGCGACGTTTCAGCTCAGTATAACAACCTCTCTGTTGGAGAAGTATATCTGGACAGGTGAAGAAGGTATCGTCATCCATTTCTCAGATCTTTTATTACCCTCTGGCACAGCAGAGTTTTCTGAGATTGACTACATTAAGTGTTGTTTTGAACCAAGTGACAAACATTTGCAAACCACTTTTTTCCAATGATGGATGGCTTCATATGTTGCACATGAAACCTACAAGTATACAACAGTTTCTGGATGCTGTACAGCATTCTGTTTCTCACAGTAATAAATCAGTGGAAGTGAAATGGAAGAGACTGTTGTTGTGAACACATTGTGCTAATATGATTCATTTACAGGACTGATTATATTGTAAACTATTAATGCCACTTCTCATGCTGCATGCACACATCCTGCAATATGAAATGGAAAAATCTAATCATCTGCTGGCTGTATTGTTAAGGTTTCAGCACATCTGTATGTGTTCTAGTTTTTAATTACAGACCACCAGCATTATTCATTTACCCATTGTTCCCATTGATTTAAAGGGGTTGTAAACAGGGAATTCTAGAACGCGATGTTAGGACGGAGCAGACTGTCGTCTCTCTGTCAAGAAGTGCAGTATTCTAAGTAGGTTAAAAACGTTTTTGTTTTTTTCTGTAGAGAAGCTTGAAGGAAAAGGCTGTAAAAAAACAACAAACTAAATCTAAAGCATGCTGTGTATTGAAAAAACAAAAACATCAAGGACTCCAAGACACAGTGCTAGTGTATAAAAACTCCAAAAAAATAACGCACTGTTTATAATGCGTTTCATATTTCCCAATCGGCTTCCAGCTAATATCTGGCCATGGTGTTTTTCATACACACAAAAAATCACCTAAAAATATTGCAAAAAAAAAAGAGCTTATGTATTGCTTTTTTATTAGACTAAACTCATATTTTGATTCCATTTTCTTCTAATTGTAGGGCTTGTCTCACTTTAGATACTTATCACCTCGCCCCCGTTTCTCCTCACTGCACGACCGCGGTGAGCTGTGAATGGAGCCGTAGTGGAGCGTGCTCAGAGCTGCTCTGTTCAGACTGTGGGTCCGAGGTGAGACACAATGATTGTAGTGACAGAACCCCCATTCAGATAGGAAGAGATCCTGATAGAGTTGCTTAAAAACCTACATCAAACACTATGAGGTAACCACTGCAACTGTTCATGTACTTTTTTGAGGCATTTGGAGCAAAAAACAGGTGTAAATGCAAAAGGAAATGGAGGTATATAGAATTAATGTACTGTATATGTCTAATTTCTATTGATCCATTTTTCGTCTTTGCCTCAAACTGCAATGAAAATAGTATTTGTGTTTAAAGACTTGAGACCTCTCGTAAATATGGCATTACGTTATTCTATGAAAAAGACTGCAGATCCCATCATATGAGATGTAACAAAGAGATGCATGAACCCTTTATTGTACTTCATTTCACACAAGTGCACGCAGAAGTTGTTTCTGTTAATTTTGTATGAACATAAAGAAAAATGTCCAATGCAAATACACAAGCTTCTCATAAAATTAGAATATCATCAAAAAGTTAATTTATTTCAGTTCTTCAATGCAAAGTGAAACTCATATATTATATAGAGTCATTACAGAGTGATCTGTTGTGAATATGCTGGAGGCGGCTTAGGAGCTGGGGCTCCCTCCGGTGGTTGCTGAGGGTAATGAACTGATTACTGAATGGCCTTCAGCTGGCGCTGAATGGTAGGATATAAGTGGCCTGAGTTCCCAGCAGCCTTGCCGGTTATCAATTGTTCCTTCTGGTCTTGCTTGAAGCACTTCTAGTTTCCTGCTCTCCTTCAGGTAAGTGTTTGCTGTTTTTTTTTCCTCTGTTTGATTTTCTCTGCTGGTTTGCTGCTTGCAGTGGACTGCAGCCTGTCCCCTTCTGGGGGTCTGGCGCTGCAATTGTGCTCCGTTTGTGTCTGCACTTTTGCTTTGCTTTTTTATTACACCAGAGATCTGATTTAGGTGGATGAGATCGTGTAATCTCAGGTTTTTGGCAATCAGAAGTGTTGGTATTTTTGTTAGGGTTTTGTTGAATTGCAGTCAGAATTCTTTCCTGTACTTTTCTGTCTAGTCAGATTGGGCCCCAGCGTTTGCTCATTCTATTTTCTGTCTGTGTCCATGCTTTCTTCTTGTCTAACCGCCATTACATGTTTGGGGGCTTCCTATTTTCTTTGGGAATCTGCTTCGGGGCAGATAGCTTTCATCTTTCTGCCTTTAGGTGTAGTTATCTCTCAGGCTGTGACGACGCGTCTAGGATCACCGTAGGAGCACGCCACGGCTACCTCTAGTTGTGTGGTTAGTTCAGGTTACTGAAATCCAATAGGTTCCAGCCTCTCTGGTGTATTACCGCTTTTGCTATTTTTGCTATTTCTCCTCAGTTACCGAAACAACAGTGATCTATTTCAAGTGTTTTCTGTTAATGTTCATGATTAAGGCTTACAGCCAATGAAAACCCAAAGTCATTTCCTCAGTAAATTAGAATACTTTATAACACCAGCTTGAAAAATGATTTTAAAATCCGAAATGTTGGACTACTGAAATTTATATTCAGTGAATGTTCTCAATACCTGGTCGGGGCTCCTTTTTCATCAATTACTGCATCAATGCGGTGTGGCATGGAGGCGATCAGCCTGTGGCACTGCTGACGTGTTATGGAAGCCCAGGTTGCTTTGATAGCAGCCTTCAGCTCATCTACATTGTTGGGTCTGGTGTCCCTCATGTTCCTTTTGACAATACCCCATAGATTCTCCATGGAGTTAAGGTCAGGTGAGTGTTCTGGCCAATCAAGCACAGTGATACTGTTGTTTTTAAACCAGGTATTGGTACTTTTGGCAGTGTGGACAGGTGCCAGGTCCTGCTGGACAATGTAATTTTCATCTCCAAACAGCTTGTTGGCAGAGGAAGCATGAAGTGCTCTAAACATGTCCTGGTAGACAGCTGTGTTGATAAAACACAGTGGACCTACACCAGCAGATGACATGGCTCCCCAAACCATCACAGATTGCAGAAACTTCACACTAGACCTCAAACAGCTTGGATTGTGTGCCTCTCCACTCTTCCTCCAGACTTTTGGGGCTTGATTTCCAAAAGAAATGCATAATGTATTTTCATCTGAAAACAACATCTAGAACCACTGAGCAACAGTCCAATTCTTTTTCTCCTTGGCTTTACACCAGGAATGCAACACTTGTAGCCCATGTCCTGGATACATCTGTGCGTGGTGGCTCTTGAAGCAATGACTCCAGCAGCAGTCCACGCCTTGTGAATCTCCCCAAATTTTTGAATAGCCTTTTCTTAACAATCCTTTCAAGGCTGCGGTTATCACAGTTGCTTGTGCACCTTTTCCTACCTTACTTATTCCTTCCATTCAACTTTCCATTAATATACTTGGACACATCACTCTGTGAACAGCCAGCTTCTTTAGCAATGGCCTTTTGTGGCTTACCCTTTTTGTGGAGTGTGTCAATGAACTGCCTTCTGGACATCTGTCAAGTCCGCAGTTTTCCCCATGATTGTGGAGCCTACTGAAACAGACTAAGGGACCTTTTTAAACGCTTAGGAAGCCTTTGCAGGTGTTGTTTGTTAATTATTCTAATTTACTGAGATAATGAGTTTTGGGTTTTCTTTGGCTTTAACCCCTTCCCGACCCATGACCCCTACGTTGGCGTCATGAAAACCAGTGGCATCCCGACCCATGACGCCAACGTAGGCGTCATGCTATAAATCATGTTCCTGCGGGTCGGGTGACCGGGGTCACTGAAAGGTCACCCGACCCGCAGTTACAAGACCCTTTGTGCATCACCACAGTGGGGGTGGCTTAACCCCCACGTGGCTACGATCGCTCTGATTGGCTGTTAAAAGTGAAACAGCCAATCAGAGCAATCTGTAATATTTCACCACTGAAATCTGGTGAAATATTACAATCCAGCCATGGCCGATGCTGCAATAGCATCGGCCATGGCTGGACACCTAGTTCCCACCCTCCCCACACCGAGTGACGGCGGTGATCGGTCACCGCCGTCACTAAATGCTCCCCTGCGCTCCGTCCGCAACCCTCCTTGCCTCCGCTCGCTCCACTCCCCCCCTCAGCTGTCCTCACCTCCCCTGGTCTTCTGTTGGCCCTCGATCCGTCCCGGCGTCCGTCCGGGACTCTTCATGGGCGCCGCCATCTTGGAAAATGGCGGGCGCATGCGCAGTGCGGCCGCCTGCCAGCAGCTTCAGTAATTTATTTTGATCACTGTGATAAACTCTCACAGTGGTCAAAATAAAATAAAAAGTAAATAAATGCCCCCTTTATCACCCCATAGGTAGGGACAAATAATAAAATTTAGAAAATATATATATATATTTTTTTTTTTCTATTAGGGTTAGAATTACAGTTAGGGTTAGGTTAGGGTTAGCCTTAGGGTTAGGGTTATGTTAGGGTTAGGCTGGATAAATATCGCATAATGGCAGTCCGTTAGACTGACTGCGTTACACCGTGGTATAACGCGGTGTAACGCAGTCCGTTAACGCTGCCATTCACCGCCATTTGCGGGCGCATCGCGACGCATGCGTGCGACGCATGCGTTTGCGACATGCTGTCATTCAGTGACGGAGACTTGGACGCGCCCTGCAGTGTCTGGGCTCCATCACCGCTAGCGCAGATGAATCATCTGCTGATTCCTCTGCACTAGCGGGTATAGCATAACGCGATCGCGTTATGCTATACCGTTACCAGCCCGTCAACGCTATGTGTTGAACGGACTGGTAAAACATAATGTGAACCTAGCCTTAGGGTTAGGACTAGGGTTAGGGTTAGCATTAGGGTTAGGGTTATAATTAGGGTTAGGCTGGATTCATATCACGTTATGGCAGTCCGTTAGACAGACTGCGTTATACCATGGTATAACGCGGTGTAACGCAGTCCGTTAACGCTGCCATTCACCCCCATTTGAGGGCGCATCGCGACGCATGCCGTAAATCGGCATGCATTCGCGACGTGCCGTCATTCAGTGACGGAGCCTCGGACACGGCCTGCAGCATCTGGGCTCCGTCACCGCTAGCGCAGAGGAATCATCTGCTGATTCCTCTGCGCTAGCGGGTATAGCATAACGCGATCGAGTTATGCTATACTGTTACTAGCCCGTCAACGCTATGTGTTGAACGGGCTGGTAAACGTAATGTGAACCTAGCCTTTAGCATTAAGGTTATAATTACGGTTAGGGTTATAATTAGGGTTACGATTAGAATTAGGGTTAGGGTTGGAATTAGGGTTAAGGTTAGAATTAGGGTTAGGGTTGGAATTAGGGTTAGAGTTGGGGTTACGGTAGGGATTAGGGTTAGGCTTGTGGTTAGCTTAGAGTTAGGATTAGTGTTAAGGGTGTTTTGGGGTTAGGGTTGGAATTAGGTTTAGGCTTGTGGTTAGGGTTATGGTTAGGGTTGGGATTAGGGTTAGGGGTGTGTTGGGGTTAGGGTTATGGTTAGGGTTCGGATTAGGGTGTTAGGTTAGGGTTAGGGGTGTGTTGGGGTTGGGTTGGAGTTAGAATTGAGGGTTTCCACTATTTAGGTCTCCAACGCGACATGGCGCCACCATTGATTCCTGGAATTTTGGGTTCAAAAAGTCAAAAGTGCTCCTTTATTCAGAGCCCCGACGTGTGCCCAAACAGTGGTTTACCCCACATATGAGTATCAGCGTACTCAGGAAAAATTGCACAACATCTTTAGGGGTTAATTCTCCTGTACCCTAGGAAAAAAAATTGGGACTAAAATATCATGTTTTGAAATTTTTTATTTCACGGCTCTGTGATAAACTTCTGTGAAGAACTTGGAGATTCAAAGTGCTCACCACACTTCTAGAGGAGTTCCTTGGGGATCTAGTTTCCAAATGGGGTCACTTGGGGGGTTTCTACTGTTTAGGACATCATGGCTCTGCAAACGTAACATGAGCGCCGCATACATTCCATAAGTCGGTATTACAAACGTCACTACTTCCCTTCCGAGCCCCGACTTGTGCCCAAACAGTGGTTCCCCCACAATATGGGGTACCAGCGTACTCAGGACAAACAGGACAACAACTTTTGGTGTCCAATTTCTCCTGTTACCCTTGGGAAAATAAAAAATTGGGGACTAAAAATCATGTTTGTGGAAAAAAAATGATTTTTTATTTTCATGCTCTGGTTATAAACTTCTGTGAAGCCTTGGGGTTCAAAGTGCACACTACACATCTAGATGAGTTCCTTGGGTGGCTAGTTTCCAAAATGGGGTCACTTGGGGGGTTTCCACAGTTTAGGCACATCAGGGGCTCTGCAAACTTAACATGACGCCCGCAGACCATTCCATCAAGTCGGCATTTCAAAACGTCACTACTTCCTTTCCAAGGCCCCGACGTGTGCCATACAGTAGTTTTCTCCAACATATGGGATATCAGCGTACCAGGACAAATTGGACAACAACTTTTGGGTCTAATTTCTCCTGTTACCCTTGGGAAAATAAAAAAATTGGGACTAAAAGATCATGTTTGTGGAAAAAATATGATTTTTTTTATTTTCATGCCCTGGAGTTATAAACTTCTGTGTAGCTCTTGGGGGTTCAAAGTGCTCACCACACATCTAGATAAGTTCCTTGCGGGGTCTAGTTTCCAAAATGGGTCACTTGTGGGGAGTTTCTACTGTTAGCACATCAGGGGCTCTGCAAACATAACATGACGCCCGCAGACCATTCCATCAATGTCGGCATTTCAAAACGTCACTACTTCCCTTCCGAGCCCAACGTGTGCCCGAACAGTGGTTTCCCCACATATGGGTACCAGTGTACTCAGGACAAACTGTACAAGAACTTTTGGGGTCTAATTTCTCCTGTTACCTTGTGAAAATAAAAAATTGTGGATTAAAAAATCAGTTTTGAGGAAAAAAAGATTTTTTATTTTCACAGCTCTGCATTATAAACTTCTGTGAAGCACGTGGGGTTCAAGGTGCTCACCACACATCTGAATAAGTTTCTTGGGGGTCTAGTTTCCAAAATGGGGTCAGTTGTGGGGGTTTCTACTGTTTAGGCACATCAGGGGCTCTGCAAACGTAACAAGAGCCCGCAGACCATTCCATGAAGTCGGCATTTCAAAGCGTCACTACATTCCCTTCCGAGCCCGACGTTGCCAAACAGTGGTTCCCCCCACATATGGGGTACCAGTGTACTCAGGACAAACTGTACAAGAACTTTTGGGGTCCAATTTCTCCTGTAACCATTGTGAAAATAAAAAATGGGCTAAAAAATATCATTTTTGAGAAAAAAAATGATTTTTTATTTTCACAGCTCTGCGTTATAAACTTCTGTGAAGCACTGGGGGTTCAAGTGCTCACCAGGCATCTAGATAAGTTCTTAGGGGGTCTAGTTTCCAAAATGGGGTAGTTGTGGGGGTTCTACTGTTTAGGCACATCAGGGGCTCTGCAAACGTAACAAGATGCCCGCAGACCTTCCATGAAGTCGGCATTTCATAGCGTCACTACATCCTTCCGAGCCCTGACGTGTGCCCAAACAGTGGTTCCCCCCACATATGGGGTACCAGCGTACTCAGGACAAACTGTACAACAACTTTTGGGGTCCAATTTCTCCTGTAACCATTGTGAAAATAAAAAATAGGGGGCTAAAAAATTATTTTTTGAGAAAAAAAATGATTTTTTATTTTCACGGCTCTGCGTTATAAACTTCTGTGAAGCACCTGGGGGTTCAAAGTGCTCACTGTGCATCTAGATAAGTTCCTTAGGGGGTCAGTTTCCAAAATGGGGGCATTGTGGGGGAGCTCCAAAGTTTAGGCACACAGGGCTCTCCAAAACGACATGGTGTCCGCTAACGATTGGAGCTAATTTTCCATTAAAAAAGTCAAATGTCGCTCCTTCCCTTCTGAGCCCTGCCGTGCGCCCAAACAGTGGTTCCCCCCCACATATGGGGTACCAGCGTACTCAGGAAAAATTGGACAACAACTTTTGGGGTCCAATTTATCCTGTTACCATTGGGAAAATAAAAAATAGCGGCTAAAAAATGATTTTTGAGGAAAAAAATGTTTTTTTATTTTCACTGCTCTGCGTTTATAAACTTCTGTGAAGCACTGGGGGTTCAAAGTGCTCACTACCATCTAGATAAGCTTCCTTGGGGGGTCTAGTTTCCAAAATGGGTCACTTGAGGGGGTTTCTACTGTTTAGGGCATCAGGGCTCTGCAAACGCAACATGGACGCCCGCAAATATTCCATCTAAGTCTGCATTCTCAAATGGCCTCCTTCCCTTCTGAGCCTCTCAGTGCGCCAAAACAGTGGTTCCCCCCACATATGGGGTATTGTGTACCAGGAAAAATTGCACAAATACTTTTGTGGTCCAATTTCTCCTGTTACCTTGTGAAAATAAAAAATAGCGGGCTAAAAAATCATTTTTGAGGAAAAAAATGTTTTTTTTATTTTCACTGCTCTGCTTATAAACTTCTGTGAAGCACTTGGGGGTTCAAGTGCTCACAACACATCTAGATAAGTTCCATAAGGGGTCTAGTTTCCAAAATGGTGTCACATTGGGGGGTTTCACTGTTTAGGCACAAGGGGCTCTCCAAACGCTCATGGGCCGCTAATGATTGGAGCTAATTATTTCATTCAAAAAGTCAAATGGCGCTCCTTCCCTTCTGGGCCCTGCCGTGCGCCCAAACAGTGGTTTATGACCACATATGAGGTATCTGTGTACTCAGGATAAATTGCACAACAAATTTTAGGATACATTTTATCCTGTTGCCTATGTGAAAATGAAAAAACTGAGGCTAAAACAAATTTTTTGTGGAAAAAAAGTACTTTCTTTTTTTTACGGATCAATTTGTGAAGCACCTAGTGGTTCAAAGTGCTTACTATGCATCTAGGTAAGTTCCTTGGGGAGTCTAGTTTCCAAAATGGGGTCACTTGTGGGGGAGCTCCAATGTTTAGGCACACAGGGACTCTCCAAATGCGACATGGCAACCGCTAAATATTCCAGCATATTTTCCATTCAAAAAGTCAAATGGCGCTCCTTCCCTTCTGAGCCCTGCCGTGCGCCCAAACAGTGACTTATGACCACATATGAGGTATCGTTGTACTCAGGAGAAATTGCCCAACAAATTTTAGGATACATTTTATCCTGTTGCCCATGGGAAAATGAAAACACTGAGGCTAAAAGAAAATTTTTGTGAAAAAAAAGTACTTTCTTTTTTTTACAGATCAATTTGTGAAGCACCTGGGGGTTCAAAGTGCTCACTATGCATCTAGATAAGTTCCTTGGGGGTCTAGTTTCCAAAATGGGGTCACTTGTGGGGAGCTCCAATGTTTAGGCACACAGGGACTCTCCAAATGCGACATGGCAACCGCTAAATATTCCAGCATATTTTTCATTCAAAAAGTCAAATGGCGCTCCTTCCCTTCTGAGCCATGCCGTGTGCACAAACAGTGGTTTATGACCACATATCAGGTATCGGTGTACTCAGGAGAAATTGCCCAACAAATTTTAGGATCCATTTTATCCTGTTGCCCATGTAAAAATTAAAAAATTGATGCTAAAAGAAAATTTTTGTTGGAAAAATGAAAATGTCCATTTTTTCCTTCCACGTTGCTTTAGTTCCTGTGAAGCACCTGAAGAGTTAATAATCTTCTTGAATGTAGTTTTGAGTAGCTTGAGGGGTGCAGTTTTTATAATAGTGTCACTTTTTGGTATTTTCTGCCATATAGACCCCTCAAAGTGACTTCAAATGTGAGGTGGTCCCTAAAAAAATGACTTTGTAAATTTTGTTGTAAAAATGAGAAATCGCTGGTCAACTTTTACCCTTATAACTTCCTAACAAAAAAAAAATTTGTTTCCAAAATTGTGCTGATGTAAAGTAGACATGTGGGAAATGTTATTTATTAACTATTTTGTGTCACATGACTCTCTGGTTTAACAGAATAAAAATTCAAAATTTGAAAATTGCAACATTTTCAAAACTTTTGCCAAATTTTCATTTTTTTCACAAGTAAACGCAAAAATTATCGACCTAAATTTACCACTAACATGAAGCCCAATATGTCACGAAAAAACAATCTCAGAATCGCTAGGATCCGTTGAAGCGTTCCTGAGTTATTACCTCATAAAGGGACACTGGTCAGAATTGCAAAAAATGGCAAGGTCTTTAAGGTCAAAATAGGCTGGGTCATGAAGGGGTTAAGCGACAATCATCAACATTAACAGAAATAAACACTTGAAATAGATCACTCTGTTTGTAATGACTCTATATAATTTGAGTTTCATTAATTGTATTGAAGAACTGAAATAAATTAACTTTTTGATATTCTAATTTTGTGAGAAGCACCTGTATATGTACCATATATAAACAGTTGTGTGAAAGTGTTTTTTCACTATTTGTGATTTCCTTTTCTTTTGCATAATTGTCACACTTAAACATTTCAGATCACAAAATAAGTTTACATATTAGACAAAGATAACACAAGTAGGTTATCATTAAGGGAAAAAAAATCCAAACATGCTGGTCCCTGTGTAAAAAAATTATTGCCCACCCCCTCCCCTTAAAACATAAATTAACTGTAGTTTATCACATCTTTGGAAAGCTGAGTTCAAATTCCCTAGCCACACCCAGGCCTGATTACTGCCCACCTGTTCTCAATCAAGAAAACGTAAATAGGACCTGCCTGACAAAGTCAAGTAGACCAAAAGATCTTCAAAAGCTAGAAGACATGCTGCCATCCAAATAAATTCTGGAACAAATGAGAAACAGAGTAATTGAGATCTGTCAGTCTGAAAAGGGTTATAAAGCCATTTCTAAAGCATTGGGACTCCAGTGAAGCACCGTGAGAGCTATTATCCTCAAATGGTAAAAACATGAAACAGCGGTGAACCTTCCCAGGAGTGGCTGGCCGGCAAAATTACCTCGAGATCGCAGAGACAACTCAGCCAAGAGGTCACAAAAGACACCATAACAACATCTGAAGAACTGCAGGCCTCACTTACCTCAGTTAAGGTCCGTGTTCATGACTCCATCGTAAGAAAGAGACTGGGCAAAAATGGCCTGCATGGCAGGGTTCCAAGACTAAAACCACTGCTGAGCAATAAGAACATAAAGGCTTGTCTCCGTTTTGCTAGAAAACATCAAGACTTTTGAGAGAATACTCTGTGGATTGACAAGACAAAAGTTTAACTTTTTGGAAGGTGTATGTCCCATTACATCTGGCGTAGAAGTAACATCATTTCATAAAAGAAACATCATACTAACAGTAAATTGTGGTGGTGGTGGTGGTGGTAGTGTGATGGTCTGGGGCCGTTTTACTGCTTCAGGACCTGGAAGACTTGCTGTGGTAAATGGAACCATGAGTTCTGCTGTCTATCAAAAAATCAAGAAGGAGAATTACCGGCCATCTGTTCTTGACCTCAGACTGAATTGTACTTCAGTTATGCTGCAGGAAAATGATCTAACACACACCAGCAAGTCCACTTCTGATTGGCTTAAAAAAATAAGACTTTGTAGTGGACTAGTCAAATTCCTGACCTTATTCCGATTGAGATGCTGTGGCATGACCATAAAAAGGTGGTTCATGCTCTGAAACCCTCCAACGTAGCTGCATTACAACAATTTTGCAAAGATGAGTGGGCCAAAATTCCTCCAGAGCGTTGTAATAGACTCATTGCCTGTTATCGCAAACACTTGATTGCAGTTGTTGCTGCTGGTGGCCCGCCCAGTTATCGGGTTCAGAGGGAAATCACTTTTTCACACAGGGCCTTGTAGGTATGGATTTCTTTTTCCATTAATAATAAAGACCTTCATGTAAAAACTGCATTATGTATTTACTTGTGTTATTGTTGTCTAATATTTACATTTGTTTGGTGATCTGAAACAATTAAGTGTGACAAACATGCAAAAGAATAGGAAATCTGTAAGGGGCAAACACTTTTTCACACAACTGTGTATGTGTTTAGATATAGATATGAATATGGATGGCAACAATTTTAATGGTATATAACACTGTTTGTTATCTGTCATCTACTGCCTTGTCATCCTGCAACAATTTTAATGGTATATAACAACACTGCTTGCTGAATCTTTGCTATAATTTACCTGTTGCATTGTATCCAATACTCACTGCTATATATCCATATATCCATCTTCAGGTCACTGTAGATGTTATCTGGTGAAAGGTGTTATATCATACAGATGAAGCCAGGCCAAGTGTCTTTGATCATCTTTCCACCCCCTGGTGTGTTGACCAGCTGCTAATTTATCCCAAACCAGCTCCCACAATCCCTCTCACCTGACCCTCTAGTCAGCCCTATAAATTTAGTAGCATCCTAAGGGGTGCACGCGTGTGGGGTGCATGCATGTGTCCCTTCAGCAAAGTATCCCTGTAGCTAAGTTTCCAGAAGCTGTAGTTAATTCAATGGCAGTTAGTCAGTGCAAGAGATGGGTAACTAACACTATGTACTCCCTTTTAGCCATGTGCGTTATTCCTATCTCACTTTGTGCCCTTGCCATCCAAATTCACCGCCCCATCCCCTCTCCATCACCACTCATCCACATCAGCCCCTCTCTACTTCCCTCTCCCTTGAACAGCTGCCATACACTTCTCACCTTCCTGAAAAAACTCAGTCCATGTTGCCTAAAGACATCTCACAAAAAAAACGTGTCACAGTGTCAAGAACTGCTTGCTCTTTCTCTTTCTACTGCTTCTTATTTCAGGGGATATCTCCCCCAACCTCTGTCCACCCTCCGCCAACCTCAACCCCTCCCCCACCTCACATCAAAACTTTACTAACCTGATTAACATTAGCTGTACTCCATCTCCCTCTTTGAATTGCGCACTCTGGATTCCATGGTCTATATGCAATAAGCTTCCTTTCCTGCACAACTACTTTATAAACAGAAAACACCACCAAAACAGGCAGAGATGCTTACCTGTCTGAAAAGGCCTCAATACTGATGCACTGACAGAGTGCAGCGGATCCAAGTAAAATGGCGACTACACAGGTGCATTAATCCATTTTACTTGGATCCGCTGCACTCTGTCAGTGCATCAGTATTGAGGCCTTTTCAGACAGGTAAGCATCTCTGCCTGTTTTTGGTGGTGTTTTCTTGAATTTTGGATTTTTTTAATCCGCTTTTTGTGGTTTTGATACTTTATAAACAGCTATATTAATCTGTTGGCCCTCACTGAAACTTGGATTCAGGATTCTTACATGGTCTCCCCTGCTGCTATTTCCCATTGTGGCTTACATTTCTCCCATTCCCCGAGATCGGTAAACAGACTTGGTGATGGAATAGGCATACTCCTATCCCCATATGCACTTTCCAGGTCATCCCCCACCCCCCAGTTCCTTCACTCTCATTCCCTTCTTTTGAGGTTCACACCATCAGGCTCTTCCAACCCCTCTCCCTCAGAGTAGCAATCATATACCAATCTCCAGGCTCACCCAACCACTTCCTTGAGCATTTCTCTGCCTGGCTGCCGCACTTCATGTCCTCAGAATTACCAACCCTTACCATGGGAGACTTCAACATCACCATTAACAGCCCCACTTCCCTATCTGCATCCCAGCTCCTAACTAACAACTTGACTTGGCCTCTCACAGCTCTTAACCTCAGAAAACACACAAAGACGGTAGCACCCTAGATCTGGTCTTTGTCCGGCTCTGTTCAATCTCCTACCTAGATAACTCACCTCTTCCCCTCTCTGACCACAATATCCTTTCCTTCATGCTCACAAGTCCTCGCCCACTCCAGCACACTCCTACCTACCACGCTTGCAGAAATTTCCAAGCCATTAACACTCATTCACTTACAGACTCCCTACACTCATCACTGTCCCCGATCTCCTCAATTTCCTGTCTTGATCTCGCTGTATACCACTACAATAACACTCTCAGAAGCACCCTTGAACAAGTAGCGCCCCTCGCCCTCAGAACTTCCAATCACAGAGTAAAACAGCCCTGGCTCACATTGTAAACTCGATTTCTCCAGCAATGCTCTAGGAGCGCTGAACGCCTGTGGAGAAAAACTCCACACCAGAAAACTTCATCCACTACAAACTTATGCTAAGGACCTATAACTGCGCCTTCACCTCGCTAAACAGACCTACTTCACCACCCTGATCACTATCTAACAACCCCAAAAAACTTTTTTGACACATTTCACTCCCTCTTCAGTCCGAAAACAAGGCTCCTATCACAGACATCTGTGCTGATGACCTGGCCTCCAACTTTATAGGGAAAATAAAGAATATCTGTCAGGAAATCCGCTCCCAGTCACCAAGTGCTATGACTCCCATTCCTCCCTGCATTTTCCCTGGCTCACTCATCACTTTTGATCACAGAAGAAGTCTACAGGCTCCTCTCATCTTCTCATCCGACTACATGCACTACTGACCCCATTCCCTCACATCTTCTCCAGTCGTCACTACCCACCTAACTACAATCTTCAATCTCTCCCTCTCCTCTGGTATTTTCCCCTCCTCCTTCAAACACTCTATCATTACTCCATTATTAAAAAATACCCTCTCGATCCATCCTGCACAAATAACTGCCAACCAGTCTCCAACCTCCCTTTCATCTCTAAACTTTGGAGCACCTGGTCTACTCCCGCCTTACCCGTTACCTTTTCACTCATTGTCGCCTAGATCCATCACAGTCCGGCTTCCGCCCCCTACAGTCAACAGAAACTGAACTCATCCAAGTGACTGACGACTTTCTGACAGCAAAACGTAACAGTGACCACTCTCTGCTCATTCTTCTCAACCTTTCTGCAGCTTTCGACACTGTTGACCCCCACCTCCTACTCTCTATGCTCCAGTCAATCGGCACAAAATAAAACTGCTCTCTCCTGGTTTTCTTCCTATCTTTCCGACCGCTCCTACAGTGTATCGTTCGCTGGCTCCACTTCATCTCCTCTTCCTCTCACTGTTGGGGTCCCTCAGGTTTCAGTCCTGTGCCCATTTCTCTTCTCTCCCTACACGGCCCCAATTGGACAGAGCATCAGCAGATTTGGTTTTCAGTACCATCTTTATGCTGATAACATACAACTATACTCGTCTCCCCCTGACCTTATCTTGTACTACAGAACACCAGTGACTGTCCACACCAGTGTCTGTCCACAGTCTCCAACATCATGTTCGCTCTATCTGAAACTCAACCTTTCCAAAACTGAACAACTTCTGCTACTGATGTCTACTAACCTCCCTAAATCTGACATCTCCAACTCTGTGGGTGGCACCGCAATAACGCCCAGGCTGCAGGCTCACTGTCTAGGTGTTATGTTTGACACCAATCTTTCCTTCACCTCCCATATACAATCTCTTGCCTGCTCCTGCTGCTTACACCTAAAGAACATCTCTAGAATCCGCACCTTTCTCAAGTCATTGCACTAGCTGCCCATTCATTATAGGATCCAATTCAAACTGCTTGTTCTCACCCACAAAGCTCTCCACAGTGCGGCACCCCTCTACATCTCCTCCCTCATTTCTGTTTATCAGCCTACCCACTCGTTACGCTCTGCAAGCGACTTTCAACTAACCTCTGCTTGAACTAATCCGTACCTCCCACTCCCGGCTCCAAGACTTCTCCCACATTGCGCCAATACTCTGGAATTCTCTACCCCAAGAAATTAGGACTGTCCACAACTTGCACAGTTTTAGGCTCTCCCTCAAAACACATCTGTTCAGAGCGGCCTATCACATTCCCTCGACTCTATCCTATCCCACCTCCTCCCCAACCTCACCACCACTCTTATCCCATCCCTAACCCACCTCTTCAACCTATCACTAACTTCTGGTACCTTCCGTTCTGCTTTCAAATATGCCACAATCACACCTATCCTTAAAAAGCCTACCCTGGACCCAACCGCTATGTCCAGCTATCGCCCAATATCGCTGCTCCCATTCGCTTCCAAACTCCTGGAGCAGCACGTCCACGCTGAACTTTCCTCCCACCTCTCATCTAACTTGCTCTTTGACAATCTATAATCTGGTTTCCGCCCCCATCACTCCACTGAGACAGCCCTGACCAAAATTACTAATGACCGACTTACTGCCAAAGCTAATGGACAATACTCTATACTCCTCTAGATCTGCCCTCTGCTCTCGACACAGTTGACCACTGCCTCCTACTACAGATCCTCTCCTCCTTTGACATCAAAGACCTCGCCCTATCCTGGATCTCCTGATACCTTTCCAACCGCACATTCAGCGTCTCCCACTCCCACACTGCCTCCTCATCTCACCCTCTGTCTGTTGGAGTCCCCCAAGTTCTAGGACCCCTACTCTTCTCAATCTATACACTTGGCCTGGGACAACTCATAAAGTCCCATGGATTCCAGTATCATCTTTATGCTGATGACACTCAGATCTACCTCTCTAGTCCAGACGTCACCTCTCTGCTGTCCAGAATCCCAGAGTGTCTATCAGCCATATCCTTCTTCTCCTGTCGCTTCCTCAAACTCAGTGTGGACAAATCTGAACTCATCATCTTTCCTCCATCTCACAGATCTTCATTACCTGACCTATCTATCACAATTAACAACATCACGCTTTCCCCCGTACAGGAAGTCCGCTGCCTCAGAGTAACCCTAGACTCTGCCCTGTCCTTCTAACCGCACATCCAAGCTCTTTCCACCTCCTTTCGCCTCCAGCTCAAAAATATTTCCGGAATCCGTCCTTTCCTCAACCCTTACTCTAGCAAAATGCTTGTGCTTGCCCTAATCATCTCCCACCTCGACTACTGCAACATCCTTTTCTGCGGCCTCCCTGCTAACACCCTCACACCTCTCCAGTCCATCCTTAACTCTGCTGCCCGACTAATTCATCTCTCTCCTTGCTACTCCTCCGCTTCTCCCCTCTGCAAATCTCTTCACTGGCTCCCATTCCCTCAGCGTATCCAGTTCAAATTACTAATACTGACCTACAAAGCTTTCAATAACCTGTCTCCCCCATATATCTCTCAACTAATCTCCCAATATCTTCCCTTCACGTAATCTCCAAGTCCTCCTTCTCTCCTCCACACTTCTCTAGCTCCTCACCCAACCGCCTCCAAGACTTCTCCTGAATATCCCCATCCTCTGGAATTCTTTGCCCCAGCACGTCCGACTATCAACCACATTCGGATCTTTCATACGGAACTTCCCTAATCAAAGTCCTTTTGCGTGTGTGTGTGGCCCATTCACTATCTATCTGAGAGTAACCCTCCATCAAACTCCATCGCACCCAACAGCACCTCAAATACTGGCTGGTGACTACCTAATGAAGCCTTTATCTAACCCCCACTCCCTCAAGATGGCTGGACCATCATTGTAAATAAGCCCCTGTACTTTGTGTCTCCCCCTACCTCATTGTAGATTGTAAGCTCTCACGAGCAGGATCGTCTTATTTAGCTTTAATTATTGTATTATTTTAAACATTGTTACTTATAACTGTTGTGCGTGAACTGTTAAACTGTAAAGCGCTGCAGAATATGTTGGTGCTATATAAATAAAGAATTATTATTATGGATGGATGGCGGTAACTCTCCTTGGAAGCATTGCTCCTCTGTACCAATAAAGTCCATTGGAGTCAGTATGTCAGTGCACGGTGGCCGTAGACTCTGCACTAAAGCAGCCATGTAAGCGCTGCCATGAGGATGAGCCCTTTTGTGCAATAGCCAAACAAATTCTTTACCTACTGTCAGATTATATGACCCCGAAGGTGTTATATGAAGGTGGATGTAATAATCCGCATTGCTTTCAGGCTTTGCTCTGGTTACCAGCTCTTTATTGAGTCATGTTGTTGCTGTTGCTACCCAGGTTTTGATTGAAGTCTGTCTAATTGGAAAAACACTGGAGTGCAATCTTTGGCATGATGTAACAAAGGAAATAAGACAATTGGACTTCCTAATGTGTTTAATATGCAACTAATTCAGCCTGAAAACACTTCAGTGAATTACCAGATTAAACAACAATGAACATATTTGTTTTATTTAGAAGTGTCATAGCATAAATTCTTACATAACGAAGAACATCTCCTGAAATATGACATATTAATACTTGTCATTTTAATACCACATTTTAAAGTGAAACTCTACTTTGACCCTGTGTGTTTGCCAGTAGCTCTACACTCATACATATGGCACATACTGGATTTTTTTTTTACTCATCAGATCCTTTTCTCATCTTTGGCACCTTTATTCTCAGAGGAGGTATTGGCCAGTGACCATTTGGCTACTTTAGCACCAATTCATCAGAGTTTACTCCAGAAGACTGTCAGAAAACGCTTTGAAAATCCATAACTGTTTTGCACATTGTTCAATGGCTTTTGTAATTTTCACGCCTGTTTCATGCAACTGAGGCGCAGCAGTGGTGGGACACTGGTGTGGTTATGCCCACTTGTCAAATTCATCAGTAGTGGCGGCATGTCTTATGTTAGAAATGTTACTCCCATCTTCACTTCTGGTGAAGCACATGGAGATGCACACTACTGATAAGATACGCCAACTTAATTCCTGCATTACTCTCATTAAGACAGTGTTAAAGGAATCTGTCAGCAGGTATGTGCTGTGTAATCTGAGAGCAGCACAATGTAGGGCAGAGACCCTGATTCCAGCGATGTCACTTACTAGGCTGTGTGTTGCTGTTTCAATGCAATCCGTGTTTTATCAGTAGGGTATTATCACTAGAGGACAAGTTGTCGCGTACTTCTTGGTTTAGCCACAGCCCCACCACTGATTGGCAACGTTCTGTGTACAATGCATATTGACAGAAAGCTGCTAATCAGTGGTGTAGGGGGTAATAAATCAGCATTCTGAGATCTGCTAGATATTCAGGAGAGAAAACTGTGATTCTATTGCAACTGCAGCACCCAGTAAACTAAGTGATACATCGCTGGAATCAAGATCTCTGTCCCTACATCATGCTGATGTCCAATTACATACACCACCGATATAATAGACCCATGTAGAGGATAATTGAAGCATATATATGACACCGAAAAATTGACCTCTACAAAATGTATATAATCAAAAAATTACAACTTTATTACACATAGTAGAAAAACATGTAAAAGATGTTAAAAAGTGGGTAAGAAACCACAACACAATACAGCACAAAAAGGTGGAACACCTGGTGTAAGGCAGTAAATAAGAATACATATGTCATATAACCAACAAGGTAGCACAACTGCATTAAAGCAGTAAAAAAGTGCACATATCATAAATAACCCCTGATATAATTAAGGGGGTTTCAAAGGAAGAGCCCCAGCTGGACAGAATATGTATCACTGTGGATATAACCAACCCTAACATGGGTATAAACCATGTCCAATGCTGGCGAATACTGAGCCCCCAATGGTGTGCACAAAACTAAGAGCTGGGGCTCTTCCTTTGAAACCCCTTAATTATATCAGGGGTTATTTATGATATGTGCACTTTTTTACTGCTTTAATGCAGTTGTGCTACCTTGTTACCTTGTTGGTTATATGACATATGTATTCTTATTTACTGCCTTACACCAGGTGTTCCACCTTTTTGTGCTGTATTGTGTTGTGGTTTCTTACCCACTTTTTAACATCTTTTACATGTTTTTCTACTATGTGTAATAAAGTTGTAATTTTTTGATTATATACATTTTGTAGAGGTCAATTTTTCGGTGTCATGTCCAATTACATAGCAAAACCTTCTGACAGATTACATTTAATGAATTCATGTCAAAATGTTCAGTATCACAGACTGATATAACTGCTGGTGACCACACGTGTTATGTCTAAAGCTGGTCCACCATACTAGAAGTCATTAACAACTGGGTAAAGATCCTCTTATGCCAAAGGGAAGATTGCAGGAAAATAACATAGCAGTAAGTTGCAGGTATCTTAGTGACATTAGATTTATAAGTGGTGTATAGGAAAGTAGTGAATACTAAATAGTTCACCCTGAAGAGCTTGGTGTTAACTTACCAAATATACCGTATTTTTTGGACCATAAGGCGCACTTTTTTCCCCAAATGGGGGTGCGTCTTATGGTCACAATATACGTAAAAATCTGGTGGCGTGCTGCATGGGGGCACTGCCGGCATTTCAGCCGGAGGCCCCTGGCAGCCATCTTTCAGGACGCCACCGCGTTGCAGCAGCGGAGCTGCGGGGGGCTTTCGGGCTAAGAGCGAAATGCCAGCAGAGCCCCCCACGCAGCACAGAGTCCCGCTGCTGCCCCGACACCACCGCACCTCAGGGAGGCTGCATCGGGACGCCACCGGAGGCCCCTGGCGCCCATCTTTCAGGAGGCCACCGCGTTGCAGCAGTGAGCTGCGTGGGGCTTTTGGGTTAAGAGCGAAATGCCGGCGGTGCCCCCATGCACCACTGAGCCCCACTGCCGCCACATCACAGAGCCCCGACACCACCGCACCACAGAGCACAGGAGGCTGCATTGGGACCACCACCATGGAATTTGTAAGTATATTACGACCCCACAGAGCACAGCCACCCCACAAAACACAGCCACCCCACAAAACACAGCCACCCCACAGTGCACAACCACCCCACCAGAGCACAGCCACCCCACAGAGCACAGCCACCCCACAGAGCACCCCTGCAACACAGAGCACCACCACCGCATCAGCCTGGACCACCGAACGACCCCTGTGACCACTCCTCTACTTGTGCTGATCCCTTCGCTGGTAAGTTGAATTCGGACTGTAAGACGGACCCTTATTTGACACATTATTTTTTTTTCCCTACTTTCCTTCTGAAAATTTGGGGTGCGTCTTATGGTCCGGTGTGTCTTATAGTCCGAAAAATACAGTATGTTATGCCAGAGGTGTCCAGTCATTTGTAAAATCCACCGGTTGCGGCAGGACCAGCACACCAACATCTGATGAGTGTTTCGATTTTTGGCCAGTGGTTGCTTGCCAGATGTCGGGGAGAAAAAAAAGACCTGGCATGTTGATTTTCAATATGCTCAGTTGTCTTTTCTTATAGGAGATGCATCAGTTTTAGATGTGTTTATCAGCAGCAAATTCACCTCTTTAAAACTGGAAATTATGCAAACTCAGCCGAATCAAGGGTGCATGTGTATGCAGAGCTCAGTGGGTATGAACTGCTGTCTGACAACCTTAAATGTACTAAAGGCACATTAAAGGGAAGGTGCCAAAAAAAGAAGAAAATTCATCAATTGAAAAAATGTAAAGCATTAATGTTTTAATTTTGTTAAAAAATATTATCATTTGTTTTTAATTAAGGCGCCCTCCAGCCTGGTGTACATGGCCCCCTCCTGCCTTGTATATATGGCCCCCTCCTAGCCTGGTATATGTGGCCCATCCATCCTGGGGTATGTTGCCCTTCCAGCCCGGTGTATATGCCCCCCGAGTCTGGTATATATTGCCCCTTCCATCCCGGTGTATATGGCTCCCTCCAGCCTGTTATGTATGGCCCACTCCCAGCCTGGTATATATAGCGCCCCCCATCCTGGGTTATGTAGCTCTTCCAGCATGGTTTATACCACCCCAGCCTGGTATATATGCCCCCCTCTATCCTGGGGTATATGTATAGCTCCTCCATCCTGGTATATGTAGTCTCTCTATCCTGGCATATATGGCCCCTCTATCATGGTATATATGGCCCCTCCAGCCTGATGTATATGTTCCCCATCTATACAATTCTTAGAAAAAACAAACAAACCTACCAGTGCTGTGTCCTGTTCAGTGTGTTCAGAGCAAACAGGTTGGCAGGGAGCGGTGTTCGCAGCCTGTACTGTAATACTAATTACAGGCTGCGATCACTGCAGATACTCACCCCGGACCTCCACTTCCTGTATCTTCTCCCCCAGGCAGGGAAAATAAAGCATGAGCTGTGGGCTACAGCAAAATGGCCTCAATCTCCTCCCACAGCTGTAACCTGGACAGCCCATGGGGCATGCCAATGTCACAGCTAGAGGCAAGAGGAGCTGCCTCAATGCAAGCGAAGTAGTTGTGTCCGAATGCAGGCTCTTATGCCCATGGCTGCCGTAAGTGAGATATTAAAGTGTCGTGCTCAGACACTTACACCCCCACCAATGAAAGTGGCAGCCCCCAGTTGCTAAAGTAGAAATTAATAAATAAAAAAAATAGTTAATTTGATTTCATATTAAAAATAATTGAATATATAATCAATAATTATTACTACAAAAATTACACGGCACCTTCCCTTTAATAGATCTGCTGAGAAGTGGTAGAGCACACAATGGCACCCCTTGATAGTGCTATAGGTTGGGTTATCACACATAAACCTGTGACCTTAATGCACTCTATCCTAATGTTCCTAGAGTATAGTAGATCTCATTGGCCTCAGGAGCAGTTCTTAGGATTTGATAACTTGCAGTTTTCTTTTATATATTGCTTCTAAATTTCTGGGCTTATGGCATTGATGATTCATCCTTTGGATTTGTCATATATAAGATCAATGGGGGTCCAACTCCCAGCACCCCCCCAATCAGCTGTTTTTAGCTTTGATGGCGGCAGAATGTAAAGGGTGAGCAAAGCCAGCATTTCCTGGCTCCATTCACTGTGCATCAGCTCCTGCCAAGAACTGTAGCTCAGATCCTGTTGCATTGAATAGAAAGTGAGCTGCAATTCTAGGCAGAGGCCACTATAGCGAAAAAGGCTGTGCTGTCCACACTTCACCACCATAGCGAAAAGCAGGTGATGAGCCTGGACAATCTCTTTCATCACCAGGGGTTAGATGATGATTGGTTCATTGGCGAAGGCCATGTGCAAGAAAAATCTCCCAATCCCTCTCTACCAGAACGTTTATGGTGGGAAGAAGTTGTATGGAGAGGTGGCCATGCAAATTTATGATATACACAATATAGCCTAGAGCGTACTGTAATACCCCTTTACCATAGTATTTTATGTCCTGGTGATTTTTATCATTCATTTGTATATTTTTCCCTTTTACGCCGCAGTATACATTTTGTAAGAAAAGGACTAATGAACAAAATGTAGGGAGATATAACTTTGCTACAAGTTCCCAAGCAGCGCAAAAGTCAGTAAAAAGGTCCATGGACTTATGGCTTATGAAAAGCAGGTGATTCTATCCGGATATAAGTGCCCTCTTTCAGACTCTGTGCTGCTCTCCACATTATATGGCGGCAGACAATTATGTACAGCTACAAGATTATACTTGCAAATACAAATGAATAGAATATCAACTGGGAAAATATTACCATGACAGTAGAAAACCATTAGTAACAAACGAAACAAAAATCTATACAAAAGAGACATCTTACTCATTCACAATTATCTATTCTTTATGTTTTTGTCATTTGTGTTTTATTATATTCCATTTTCTATTTCTCAAATAACAGGAGCCCGTATTATTCACTGGGACAATGAGGAAAAACCTTGATCCTTTCGACGAGCACAGTGATGATGAGCTGTGGGATGTTTTAGAAGAGGTACTGACAACACAATAAGATGGATTTGTGATCAGCTATAGTCTTTCTGTAAGGCCTCATTCTGACGTCCGTGTTTTTGACGTACGCAAAAATATGGTATCGGTGTCATCGGTTTTATTCATGGATTGATAAATTACAGAACTTCTAGCCAATGGTAATCAAAGACTGCGTACTGAGGATATCCGTGTGCTGTACATGTTTTTCATGGACCCACAGACATGTAATGTCGTTTTACATCTGTGCTTCCAGAATAAAACACACGTGTGTCCATGAGTTTTGCACTGCAACAATTTCCACGAAAAAATGCAAACTTGAATAGAAACAATATTATAATGGGTCCCTGTTCAATATGGGAAAAACACAGAACACGTAAGTGTGAATGAGGCCTAATATTTATGTGTACATGTGAACAGTCTGCTGCTTTATCAGGATGTTTCTTTAGTGTAAATGTCGTTTTAATCTTTATTTCATAAATCAATAATACACATGAAAATAAGCAACTTTGTAATATATCTTATCAGAGAAATCTGCTTTTCTCTCCCAGGACTGATCATTCGTATTCAAAATTCTCAATTCATGGGTAAAATCTGTATTCAGTGACGACCGATTTTCACATTACTGAAAGTGGGAGCTGTCAAAGGAAACCGTCAGGTCCCCCGTGCCCCCAGAACCACCAGCAGTTGTCTACATAGCTAAATACCCTGCCTAACTGTCCCTTTATTACATTACACACACAAACAGATCTTTAGAAAAAGTGTTACTAAAGTCCATTTATGACATGTAAATGAGGCCTTTGACTAGTTGATGGGGCGTTGGTGTCCCCCGACTAGTCGGCCCACTTATGTTATCACGCACCTGTGGGATTGATAACATGACTCACAACGGCCTACTTCATCGCCAGTCTATTCATATCTTGCGCATGCGCACATCTTCTCTCCCTCACTGCCTTGATCCTCTTAAGCAGTGTACATGTGCAGGCCTCAGATAAACGCACTATGCAGGTTCGGAAGTTCTCTTCACTCCCTATCATGCCCAGTGCGCTTCTCTGAAGTGTATAGAGGTGGTAATCTTATGGTTTATACCCTGGTTAGAATTGTTTCATGCACAGTTGGAAAGGAACAGTGCCATAAAATATTTTCACGAATGGCCACCATACTTGTGCCACCTCACTGTACTTGGGCCGTCACACTGATCTTCCATACATTCTCTCTAAGATAATAAAGCCTGTCATACACATTAGATGACTGTCGGCCGTTCGTTGCCACAGATGATCGTTTAGCCGACAGCCATGTCAGCCAACTATCCCATACACGGATAGGCATTCGGCTGAGCTCTCCTGGGTTCTCCATGCAAAAGGCGCCTGCTTAAACATATGCGGGCAGCTTATCTCCTAGAGTTCAATGTGGATCAGCAGTCCGAAAACAGACATGCACAATCAACATCTCCAACAATCAGTGGACTGGTGCCCCTATATACATTAGACCATCAGCTGAACCTGTCGATATTGGCGGGTTTGGCTGACATTAGTCTATTGTGTATGGGGGACTTAATACCTTGAACCAATTGCCTGAAACATCAATGTCTGTCTCAAGTATTATTCTATGTACCACCTTCTAATACATCTGAACAAATGTCTATTACAACACAAATTGTGTATGAATAAATCAACCCTCAGGATCAAGTGCCGTGGTCATTTTGAAACACAAATGTGGACACAGTATTGTAATTTTTTTTGTGGGTTACATAAAGACATATGTGACAACTCATGTGTCAGCAATATTCCTCCTGTGGACTTGCTAATATTGTAAATTGACACCAACGAATCTATTGATTTGCCGTATAAATAGTGAATAGCTAAAAAGTTAGAAAATTATGCTCATGTCCAACATGACGTTTGCTAAAAAGCTACTTCAGCAAATACCAATCTTTGGTTATGTGCGTTCAGAGTTTTGTAGAGCAGATCCTCTAAAAAATCCTCAAAAACTACTTCAGTAACTCTTGGAAAATTATTCCGATTCATTTCTACGGGAAGTTCACTTAGCTGTTTTACATGAGCCATACTAGGCACTGTCTAATCAAAAGGCTGCAAAAAAAACAAAACACTCCCAAAAACTCTTCAAAACCACTTCTTTATTGTGAATATACTTTCTGCCGCAGGTGCAACTGAAGGAAGCGATAGAAGAATTACCTGGAAAAATCGAGACTCAATTGGCCGAATCTGGTTCCAACTTTAGTGTTGGCCAAAGACAACTTGTGTGCCTTGCCCGGGCAATTTTGAGGAAGAATCAAATACTTATAATAGATGAAGCAACAGCAAACGTAGACCCAAGGTATCTTTTCTGTGCTCATTACTGCACATATTATTTAATATTTTGGTGAAAACAATTGTTGTGAAAAGATTTTGGGGAGTCAGTATGAAATATTCCAACATACTGTATATTTAATAATGTGTCTTATGTTCATGTGTGACAACTGAAAAATCATACATGTGAATGGGGTTATATCTGCCTGTCGCCTCTAGATGAATGTGCATAACTTCTGCCACATGCTGTGGTCTGCCAGTCTCTATGTTCCTCTCTGTGTTCGATATTATGAACTGTAACTCTCTCTTTGTGCCCTCTGAGATATCATCCAGTCTCATAATGACTGGCCACAATTAACGTTACCACCTCTTGTTTTCCATTCTGTATCTGGGCCTTCTACAATGGAATGGCAATATTTCTATACCTTACATCCCCGTCTGCTTTGAACAGTGCTAATAACCATTTCCATTGCGTCATAGCATGATGAGTTTTGTCCTGCTTGCCCTGTCCTTTTGTAAGCTGACAATCTCAGTTTCTCCTGGTGTGCTGATACTAGGACTACAGTCCTTACTACTATTTTTCATTTAGCCCCATATGGCTTCATCTCCTCCAAGTGACCAGTCCTGCCTTTTGTCCATTAGAGTAGTCCAAGGGCCACATTATCAGGATCAATCTCAAGAACCGCAATTAAAACTAAAGCGGTATCATGATCAGGGGCGTCATGACGTCATCGCATCAGCTGTTTCACACGCTGATTGGTGGAGGAAGTGGCCAGAGGTGGGCCTGTGGAGATAACAGAGACAGCGAGCGGACAGGCACGGTACGGACCTAGGGCCTCTGGTTTCTGGCCCTAAGGCTGTCTCGGTCCATGGGCTGGACTGGGAGTGCCGGATGTGCCCCGTGGGCCGCACTTTGCCCAGGTCTGCCCTAGAAGATTGAATGAACAAATCCTATATACATGTTTCTTGTAATACCTCCAATATACATATACTCCTTATTCTTAATTGAATGACCTCCAACTTTGTTATATATAAGCTGCTTTCCCTTTTAGGTTTGAGTAATGTTATCCCACCTTAAAGTACCCTAATAGGTCTTCCCTCACTGAAACCCCATCCCTATGCCATTTGTGTTAATGGCTTTCCTATTGTCGATTTTATCCTTAAAATGTTATACTATATCCATTATATCATAATCCAGTTCTGTACATGGTACAGTTAAAAGATGTTTATCTATTTATACTATTGATCTTAAACAACTAACAGCTCGTGTCCTATTACTAAAATGGTACCACTTTAGTCTGCTATGATCATCTATAACTTTTAATCCTCTATTTTTTACCATATTTACCTGTTTATCTGGACATATACTATATAATCGTGTAATTCTGTCTGTCTGTAACGGAAATCCCGCGTCGCTGATTGGTTGCGCCCAGCTGGACGCAACCAATCAGCGACAGGCGCAGTCCAGCCGTGAATTGGCGCAGGACTTGAACCACGCACACCACCGCTATCGTCGGGAGAGCAGCCTCGTTAGCCGCTGCTCTCCCGACAGTAGCTGCGGGTCATCTGCCGCCTGTAGGTCAGCAGTGACACAGCCGGCAGATGACCGGCGCCAGCAGGTCATCTCCCGGCTGCTCGCAGCATAAGTACCCCGACCGGCGGCCTCCACGTAAACCCCAGCAGCAGCCTCTATATACCCCAGCAGCAGCCTCCACATATACCCCAGCAGCAGCAGCCTCCACATATACCCCATCAGCAGCAGCCTCCAAATATACTCCAGCAGCAGCCTCCACATATACCCCAGCAGCCTCTATATGCACCCTAGCAGCAGCAGCATCTATATACACCCCAGCAGCAGCCTCCACGTACACCCCATCAGCAGCAGCCTCTATATACCCCAGCAGCAGCCTCCACATATACCCCAGCAGCCTCTATATGCAGCAGCATCTATATACACCCCAGCAGCAGCAGCCTCTTTTTACACCGCAGCAGACTCTACATACACCCCAGCAGCCTTTATATACACCCAGCAGCTTCTATATACACCCCAGCAGCCTCTATATACACCCCAGCAGCAGTCTCTATATACACCGCAGCAACCTCTACATACACCCCAGAAGCCTCTATATACACCCCAGCAGCCTCTATATATACCCCAGCAGGCTCTAGATATACCCCAGCAGCCACACCCAGCTGCCTCTATATACACCCCAGCAGCCTCTATATACACCCCAGAAGCCTCTATATACAGCCCAGCAGCCTCTATATACACCCCAGAAACCTCTATATACACCCCAGCAGCCTCTATATATACCCCAGCAGCCTCTAGATATACCCCAGCAGCCACACCCCAGCTGCCTCTATATACACCCCAGCTGCCTCTATATACACCCCAGCAGCCTCTATATACACCCCAGAAGCCTCTATATACACCCCAGCAGCCTCTATATACACCCCAGAAGCCTCTATATACACTCCAGCAGCCTTTATATACACCCCAGAAGCCTCTATATACACCCCATCAGCCTCTATATACACCCCAGCAGCCTCTATATATGCCTTATTGTTACTGGACTCCATTCCCACGTAATTCAAGCAAGAGTGATCACTGGATCAGCAAAAGGAGACGAAGTGTTCATTCCACGCATTGATTTATGTCCTTCGGACACTGTCTTCCATTTAGGCTTCGGCGTCGACAGTTTCTAGTAAAACCAGCATTTGCCATGACAATAAACAAGTCACAAGGTCAAACTCTACAGAGTGTCGGCATATATCTACCGGAGCCTGTCTTTGGTCATGGACAACTCTACGTTGCATTTTCAAGAGTTAAAATGAGATCTAACGTCAAGGTGCAAGTTTTTGATACCCCTTTACAAGGAAAGTTGCTTATAGATAGTCAAAAGGCATTCACAAGAAATGTAGTGTAGAAAAATATTTTGGGTTGATATTGTTAACAAATATATTATAGTGTCGATGTACTTCTTTCGTCCGATGATTTATTTACAGTTAGATATTCATGTAATAGTTTATATATTTTGATGATCTATTTAATAATTTTGTTCAGTTGTATTAAGTTCTATGAGCAATAACATTTAATGGTAATGTATATATTTTACTCAGGAAAATCCTGTGTATTCATTGCATTATTCTTAAATCTTCATAAATAAACTACATACATATTCTAGAATACCCGATGCTTAGAATCGGGCCACCATCTAGTTAGGGTATAACAGGGAAAGGGAAGGACAGCTGATGACGAGCGGGGGCACCAATCTGGTACTGTCTAGGGTGCCAACCTCCACAGCTAGGTAGCATCAGGTTAATCAGAGTAACATCTTTATTTTCATTATAAACATCATTAATGTTAAAATACCTATCAGATATATTATATTACCAGCAATTTTTGTCTCCACATTCATGACCTCAAAATTGAGGCCAGCTTTTGCTAATGTCTGTCCTCATATGGCTAACAACTTTACTATGCTGGGGATGATTTTTTGATATCTGTGCCCGTTGATTGCATCATTTATCTTTTTTTTTTTCATTTTTTCATATCTTTGACCTTATCTATATTCTTACCTGTTAAATTGCTGTAACATTGCTATAACAGGGCATTAATAGGGTCAGAGAGGGTGAGCCGCCGACTAGCAGGGCACCAATCTTGTTTCTTATAAGGTGCCAACCTCCGCGTCAGGTAGTATCAGTTTAGTCTTCAGTTAGGGAACGCTAGAATATTTTTTTGGTCTTATATTAGAGAATATACCTACAGAATTTTCTGAACTGGTCCTATTAACCATGGGATAGTAGCACACCGTCTGTCCCAGGTGGTAACTTTTTACTATTGTACGTTACACTGGTATATTGCTGTTTTTATAATATTTGTTCCAATTAAAATATTTTTAAGGGATTATATGTTCACACAAAAATTCCTCTCCTATTTTCAATAATCGTATATTCTACACTAAATAGGCTGTAGAGAATATTCACACAGGGCTGTGGAGTCGGTGAGACAAACCTCCGACTCCGTGACTCCGACTCCACAGCCCTGCCTCACTACTGAGCATGTACATAAAGTGCAGCACAGATTCATCTCAGCTAAAAGCCCAGATCCTTAGATCAGGAACAGAACAGACATTTATAGGACATTTCATAACTTTCCCAAATTCTTATGGAAACATTTACAGCACATCCTGCATTGTACTACTGTACCCAATTTATTATATATTTTAGGAGTCAGTTTGTCCATTTCATTCTGACTCCACCAAAATGGACACCAACTCCAAAGCTTCACAGACCGCAAGTTGTCAACCCCTAGTATAAATGCTTTACTCTGCTTTATATAGAAGTTACAGAATATTATTTTCACTTCCAACCATACAATATGCAAATATCATTCCTCTGTTTAATACATTCTGTTATGGCAGTCAGATCATCCTGTTATCTGCATTTCCTTAACCATAGGTTTTTATTGAAATTTTGGTCTTTATTATCTGCATTTTCTACCAGCAGATGATTTGTGTCTTGTTTTGTTCTATGTGCACAATAACGTTATAGATATACATGCAAAGCCGAGCAGAACATGAAGCACATGGAAGGGCATTTCTTTGTTCGGTGGCAGGTTAACTCTGTACCATAAGGGAGAAAAGAATATAAACTGTATCATGATTACAAATGTAGATATTAACACAATTTCAGCACTTTCTGCTAAGCATGAAACAATAAATGACAGGCACATGAAGACTAAAGCTCCCTGAAAGTTACCGTTTCTAAAAGTAGAATTTAATCCCAGACATTTGCATGAAGAATCGTGAATCACCCTCCTCGGAGCATTACAGCTTAAAATCTCCATTAATTGAGGCGTATGAGAAACTTTGTGAGGAATTTACATTTCTTTTGAAGATTAATCTGTTTGATTGACATTTAAATGGCGGTTTATTAACAGCTGTTTTGTGCTTAGATAAGACAGCAGTTTTATTTTGTGAGCGTAAACTATGGTAGGCTACATATTGTCGGTGCGTTTGACAACTATATTGTGGCGCGCTGTGCGTAGATGCTGTATTACAGGAGAAGGAACAGAGGAGTTTGTCACAGGGGCCCTTAAAACGCAATGACAACTTTTCTTTTTTATATTTATTTTTTTTAAAAAAAAGGTCAAAACCCAGTTTGTTTTTTGCAATCATTTTTTAAAATGGCACTGTTTGTACAAATATACATGTTCCGTGCTTCTGCCACTATTGTATATCTTTCAGTTCTCGAGAGGATAATCTAATACAACATTTCCATTATATGCAGCAGATATGAATTGAATGCGGGCATGTGAAATGTCTCTTGCCATAGTCTAACCTCTGAATAGCGAGCAGCCCTTAAAGACAGAGGCAGATGAAAATGTGTAATGTTCCAAAACCTTAGGGATGATGTTTATCTTGTTCTGTATTTCAGCGCAACTCATTGTTTTGCAACCTACATTCAATTACTGCCCATTGAAAGTAGCTAAAAATGATAATGAAGTCTTAGGTTATATTAGGCTAACCTCTTCATTTCTGCAGAATGCACACAATAGTCGTCCTTCACAAAGTGTTCTCATTGTTCGGCGGAAAAAGTTTTTCTATAGGTTTTAGACTGTTATATGTATTCAGGAGCACATTCGTTGCTTTCAGGCTATATCATTTAATTAGACTCTGTTTATAAACTCCTCAACAGCACAGTAAGACAAGGTTCCTTTATTTCGGAGGGAGAGGTAACTCTTTGTGAAGTGTTTTATTATCAGCATGAATTTTCATTACATGTATGTACAATGCTGATACCTTGGCTTCAGCCTGTGATTTTATTCTGCGCCTTAGGTGTTTCGGTGTTCATATTGGCGGCTAGCTTTATCCCTACTGAAGCTCCCATTACAGAATGCCTGTAGGACCGAATATAACAGTACAGTCATGGCCAAAAGTTTTGAGAATGACACAAATATTATATTTTCACATGATCTGCTGCCCTCTGGTTTTTATGTGTGTTTGACAGATGTTTTTATCACAGACAGAAATATAATTGCAAACATATGAGTAACAAAAGCTTATATTGACAGTTAGAATGAGTTAATGCAGCAAGTCAATATTTGCAGTGTTGACCCTTCTTCTTCAGGACCTCTGCAATTCTCCCTGGCATGCTCTCAATCAACTTCTGGACCAAATCCTGACTGATAGCAGTCCATTCTTGCACAATCAATGCTTTCATTTTGTCAGAATTTTTAGGTTTTTGTTTGTCCACCCGTCTCTTGATGATTGACCACAAGTTCTCAATGGGATTAAGATCTGGGGAGTTTCCAGGGCATGGACCCAAAATCTCTATGTTTTGTTCCCTGAGCCATTTAGTTATCACCTTTGCTTTATGGCAAGGTGCTCCATCATGCTGGAAAAGGCATTGTTGATCGCCAAACTGCTCTTGGAGGGTTGGGAGAAGTTGCTCTTGGAGGACATTCTGGTACCATTCTTTATTCATGGCTGTGTTTTTAGGCAAGACTGTGAGAGAGCCGATTCCCTTGGCTGAGAAGCAACCCCACACATGAATGGTTTCAGGATGCTTAACAGTTGGCATGAGACAAGACTGGTGGTAGCGCTCACCTTGTCTTCTCCGAATAAGGCGTTTTCCTGATGTCCCAAACAATCGAAAAGGGGATTCATCAGAGAAAATAACTTTACCCCAGTCCTCAGCAGTCCATTGCCTGTACCTTTTGCAGAATATCAGTCTGTCCATGATGTTTTTTCTGGAGAGAAGTGGCTTCTTTGCTGCCCTCCTTGAGACCAGGCCTTGCTCCAAGAGTCTCCGCCTCACAGTGCGTGCAGATGCACTCACACCTGCCTGCTGCCATTCCTGAGCAAGCTCTGCACTGCTGGTAGCCCGATCCCGCAGCTGAAACACTTTTAACTCTAGGACTACTGGACTCGTGACCCCGCCTAGAACTACTGAAAGGAGTCATTTTGACTCCTTGCTTGTTTTCGTTTATTTTTAGAGTTTCATTTGTGGTTATTTATTAATAATTATATTTTTTGTAATGTATTATTATTGTGAGATCCAACAGTAATGCTTTTGATTGTTTTTTTTCTGCTTTTCTTATTTTTCTACAGAAAATAACAATAATTATAATAGACGTTTTTCAAACATTTTTTTTTATTCAAGTGCACACATATAAACAACAACTGAAGAACAAAAAGCAGAGAAAATGTAGGTGGAGGAGCATAAAAATGAAAATATGGCGCAGAATTCACCTTCTAAACATTTGGTGTTTCGCATTTTAGGCATTGCCTTTGATTTATGGCAGTACATTGCCCACACAAAGACTTACCACTAGTGTTGAGCGATACGATACTGCAAATATCGGGTATCGGCCGATATTAGCTGTATCGGCCTTTCGATAATTCGTTTCGATATTTTCGTCTTATCGAATACCGGAATCGGATTTGTCACTGTCACTGTGAGTGTCTGTCGGTCGGGTCTGTCAGGAGTCAGCGGCACTTACCTGGCAGAAGATCTCCGGCGGTCACGTCCTGGACTGCTTGATGGCCGCCATTATCTTCTCCCTGCAGTTTTTCGCGATAACTGCAGTGACTGCTGGGTAATCCCGGCCGTAAAGCAGTCAGTCCGATGACGTCACCGCCGGGGAAGCAGGTAATCAGCTGTGCTGCGCCGGGATGACAGGCTCTGCCTGTCATTCTGATGTAGCAGAGCTGGATCGCCGTGGGACAGTCGTTACTATGGACTGCGTCGGTCAGGTGGTATACTTTTTTTTTTTTCATTTTTTTACAGGAGATCGATGGCGTCGCAGGATGAGACTGTAATAAAAGTAATGAAAACTGTGTTTTGTTTTTTTTTTATTAAATTAAAAAACTTTTTTATGAACATTCACCCGTCCGGGTACATAAACAATTTAACTATTTACATACAGGGACCCTGCCCGGGTTATTTATAATTCTTTGGCAGGGGTGTTCCAGGTACCACCTGGTACTCTTCTGATGCTTGCCAAACATCCGAGGCACCAAGGACCACCAGGACCTGATGACGTCGTGTGGCCTGTACAGTCAAGTCGTGACCCGCTATCTGGGTCTGTGTGGTCACCTCTTTCATCTCCCTCCGGGTCTGGAACCCTATGTCCCGGACTGAACGAACCCCAGGGGGCCTAACAGGCGCCGGGTACGGGCCAGCTATACTTATCATGTCCATAGCTGGGGCTGCTGAGGAGACCACTGAGGGAGGCTTGGGAGATTTACGGCGTGGGGTGGGCACTTTTGCAGAGGCCTGGATGTGGGAGGCTGAAGGCTCCGAGGGTCTCACAGGTTCCTGACACTCTGGGGAGTAGGGGTCGCACCTGGTAACATTTAGGGCGTACCATCCATTGTAACCCCAGTGTCGGGTGTAAGTCACCAAGTCTCCTGGCAACAGGTCCCTCCCCGGGTGTCCTTCTGGGAGGTGAGCCTCCACGTCCCGCCGGTTCACAAAAACTTCTAAATAAAGTCCAGGCTCCTGGATGAAGCCCCAACCACCTTTCAATTTAAAGCTCCGTACTGCACCCTTACGCCGCGGCTCCCTCAGGGTTCCTTTATCCTTTCTCATCCGGTCCTTATCTGTCCGGTCCTTCTCCAGCTGACGTTGGCGAAGTTTTTGGGATTCTCGCTGCTCCCTTTGTCGCTCTGCTTCCCGCTCCCAACGTCTCCACTCTTCCTCCTGACGCCGGTTGTAATTCTCCTCCACCAGCTGCTCCATGTCTCCACCATCAAATGCCAGCTTACAGTGTCCGGTTTGCGGCAGCTCTCCTGGCGCCCCCCAGTCCTGGCGGCGCTCACCTGCGGAGGAAGCAGCCGGCTCTGGAACAGATGACAGTCGGGGCTCCGGTACAGGCAGGTAGTGCTCTGGTGCCTGCGCGGCCTCCTCCATGAGGACGGGTGTCGCTTCTTCTGTCTCAGCGACGGGGGCAGACAGCGGGATCTGGGGTGCTGCCGGTGCAGCGTTTTTTGCACAACGGGTGCCTCCACTGCGACAACGTCAACCGGATCACATTGCAAGGGCTCCTCTACTAGAACGGGTGCCTCACCTTCCGGTACAGACACTTCAGGTAAGAGGGATTGGCGCCGCTCCAAGTTTATTTTTAGGGCACGCCAGCTCGCTTCCATCCTGGCGACCTCCTCCCGGTGCCGGGCCAGGCCTCTTAGGGTATCCTCCGCTTCTTGCAGCGTCGGAGGGTTTCCAGGCCGGGTGCCCAACGGTGGTTCCGTGGCGATCGGGTCGCTTCCGTGGGGGGAGAGCTCTGACTGCTCCATCCCTTCACACTTCTGCTCGTGTCCATTAGCCATCTCTGCCAAGTCACATGTGTCATTAGCATCTGGAGAGGGCCCCTCTTTTGTAGGGAGGCGGGACCTTCGTGTTAGTTTCCGCCCACTGAGGAGGATGAGGAGGTGGAACTGAAGAGCTGTGGGGCACGATCTTACATTGCAGTACCATTTAGAGCCATCGTTTTCGCGTCACTGAGTGAGTGTACACCCATGAAGAGCACGCCCTTCTTCTTCACCAGTGCCTCGTCGTGACGCAGATATGGCGGAAAAATGGCAAATACATTCTCTGATGATTTTAGCAATTCTCAAGCACAAAACCAGTTCAATTCAGGCACACAGGACTCGCTTATAGCGAGCTACAGAATCCTGTTCGTGACGCCCAAGTTGAGTCGCACAGAGCCAGAGGTTTTTGGGGTACTCGGCACCGAGCCCGTCGACTTCTATGGGGTATGTCACGGCTTTACCCGGCAATTGAATCAGAGTCTATTTTACTATGTAGAAGTGTATAAACTATAAATATATGTATATATATATGTCACAATGACATGTATATATATATATATGTATTCTATGTGTGTATATTTTGTGTTTACAACGAAAGAAAGGGTTTTTTTTTGTTGCGATATTTTGTTCCCATAGACTTACATGGGACTTCCGGTATCAGAATCGGATATCGACGATATTTAGTGATATCGGCGATACCATTTCGATACGATATTTTTAGATATCGAGCAGTATCGCTCAACACTACTTACCACAAGTCTTACAATTGCCGACAGATCTATTTTTCTTGCACTTTTCTTTGATCTGGCAAAATTTTGTTTGAACCATCACTTCTGAGCATGTAGAAACTTGGGACGTGGAACCCTTTTCCCTATCTGTGACATAAGGACCACTCAACTCTCTCACAAGCGTTTGCAAAAATGCCTTGCGTGACATTTTTTGGTGGGTTATCTCATTGAATATTATCCATGCATTTATACCCGCAAAGTCTAAGGCATTTTCAAATGCATGAACAGGCCATCTCCTTGTGCATGTTCGTGTGGTATATTTTCGTGCCATCTGATCCACTACATCTACTCCATATTTTGTTTCATTGTAAAACTTTACCGTTTCTGGAGTTTTTTTAGCGGAATCAGACGCAACAACAACATCTGGATGGACGGAACTCAAAATGACAACATTTTTGTTGGGCTTTCCTTGATATACTGTAAGTGTAAAATTGTCTTCATTTCTAAACACTTTAGTGTTGTACAATTCCTCTTTCATGGATTTTATTTCTTTAGGCACTTCTCGCCTTATCTTGTTCAGTGTTCCCACGATGGTTGTTCCTTTGCTTTTTAGCTGTTTAGCTAATTTTACTGAAGTAAAATATTTATCGGTTGTAACATTGCGACCTTTTTTCAAAAACGGGTCCAATAACTTCATTACCACATGGTCAGCTAAACGGTCCTCAGCACGGCGTGTGTCATCTTTGCCTAGATAAGGGAAGCCATTTGCCAGATATTTGCTCTCCTTATCAACAGCTAGCCAATATTTGTGGCCATATTTATCTGGTTTGGAAGGCATGTACTGCGTGAATGGACACCTAGTTTTGCTTGGGAAAAGTTGCTCATCCACCGTTATGTATGGGCCAGGTTTGTAACACGCAATACAATTTTCAATAAACCTGTCCCACACAGTAGAAAATAGAGCAAACTTGTCCGTTTGCAGTCTCTCCGATCGAGTAGATTTCTCATCAAATCTGAGAAACCTCATAATTTCAACAAAGCGGTCCCTAGACATTGTCGCTTTGCAAAACGGTATTCCCCAGTCATTACACCAAATACTGCTAATCGAGTGACGGTTCATGCCAGATATTCCACGAGCATAGAATATCGCAATGAATGCATCTAGCTCCTCATCAGATAGAGTAAACTGTAAATTATTGTTCCTGCATGCTTCTGCAAGCGTACAGTTCTTTATATGTGTCAATATATATGAATCAAAAATTAGCATAAGATAAGAGCCTAGAGTAAACAAGCTATTTTGTTCAGCATTACACAGTAATACAAGCAGGTAAAACACAAGGAAAATGTGAAAAGTTGACATGTAAATTGAACTACATCTATATGAACATCAGGGTAAATAAGACAGAGTGAAAAAATTATGCACAAAACTTTATAGCAACATTTAGTGACAAAAGGACCTCAAAATATAGTAGGGAGTCAAAATGACTCCCTTGAGTAGTTCTTGGTAAATTTTGAAAAAAACGCGCAAATTTTTCACCAAAATTATTTATTCTCACAAAATCTTTTTTCACATCATATTTGAGGAAAAGTCACCGAGTTTCAAGCCGGAATTCTGAAAAATGTAGTCACAGAAGAGAAATAAAAAACGAAAGGAGTCAAAATGACTCCATCAGTAGTTCTAGTGTTAAGAGACGGTCCTGGCGCTTGCTGGTCTTTCTTAGGCGCCCTGGAGCCTTTTTGGCAACAATGGAACTTCTCTCCTTGAAGTTCTTGATGATGCGATAGATTGTTGACTGAGGTGCAATCTTTCTAGCTGCGATACTCTTCCCTGTTAGGCCATTTTTGTGCATTGCAATGATGACTGTACATGTTTCTTTAGAGATAACCATGGTTAACAGAAGAGAAACAATGATGCCAAGCACCAGCCTCCTTTTAAAGTGTCCAGTGGTGTCATTCTTACTTAATCATGACAGATTGATCTCCAGCCATGTCCTCATCAACACCCACACCTGTGTTAATGGGGCAATCACTGAAAAGAGGTTAGCTGGTCCTTTTAAGGCAGGGCTGCAATGATTTTGAAATGTGTTTTGGGGGATAAAGTTCATTTTCTAGCCAAATATTGACTTTGCAAGTAATTGCTGTTAAGCTGATCACTCTTTATAACATTCTGGAGTATATGCAAATTGCCATTAGAAAAAGTGAAGCAGTAGACTTTGTAAAAATTAATATTTGTGTCATTCTCAAAACTTTTGTCCATGACTGTACTCCATTGCTTTATGAATTGTGTAAATTATTTGATTTCATGTAATCTTAAGTTTTGTATATTGGATCCACCTCATGGATATTGACAAGGATGTTTCATGTTAGAAATTTTAATCAGTGGGGGTCCATTTGGTGACATCCCCACATGTTACTAAAACAGAGGTGAAGAAGCATGCATCTGAGTACTGCACTCTTCTAAGGCTGAAGATGGGATCATAGAATCATACAATGTTAAAGTTGGAAGGGACCTCAATGGTCATTGTGTCTAACCCTTCTCAATGCAGGATTCGTTAAAACATCTCAGTCAGATTTGTCCAGTCTCTGTTTGAAGACTCCCATTGAAGGAGAACTCACCACCTCTCGTGGCAGCCTGTTCCACTCATTGATCATCCTAACTGTCAAAAAGTTTTTTTTCTAATATCTTATCTGTATATTTTTCCTTTCAGTCCCATTCCATTTCTTTTCATGTTTCCATGTGCAAATGAGAATAAGGATGGTCCCTATATACTATGGCATCCCTTCAGATATTTGTAGACAGCTATTAAGTCTCCTCTTATCTTTCTTTTTTGCTAGCTAAACATTCCCAAATCCTTTAACCATAAATCATTGGACATAGTTTGCAGTCTGCTCACCATTCTGGTAGCTCTTCTCTGAACTTGCACCAGTTTTTCGATGTCTTTTTAAAAATGTGCTGCCCAGGACAGGACACAGTATTCCAGATGAGGCATGACCAAGGAAAAGTAGAAGGGGATAATTACTTCACGTGATCTAGACTCTATGCTTCTCTTAATATATCCTAGAACTGTGTTTGCCTTTTTTGCTGCTGCATCACACTGTTGACTCATGTGCAGCCTGTGATCTCTTAGTATACCCAAGTCTTTTTCACACATGCAGTTGCTTAGTTCTATTCCTATTATTCTGTAGATGTAATTTTTGTTTTTCTTGACCATTGGTTGAGTCAGCTCATAGTCTTAGAATAGATCAGCACTGTGCCCCTGTGTGGGAGTCTGAGCACTCGAACACCCACTTATCAGAAATTATGACATGTCTCTATAGAGGTTTTTTAGCTGCGCATTTACCCCTTTGAAGGTAACCTGTCACCATGATAATGCAGTCCAATCTGTTGGCATCATGTTATAGAAAAAACAAATTCCAGCTCACCAGTAATGCCTGAGTGCAGTACTGTCCAGAGCACTGATAGTGTATAACTATATGTTTTTTGTTGCTCTAAGCCAATGTAGTTATTTCAAATTTTAGCATTTACCAATGAAGAAGATTTGTATGTCAATGAAGCTGGATCTCTCCTTCTTGCTTTCATCATGTTACAGAGCAGGGAATGCCAAGTATATTGGTATATAGTTTTGTGAGACAATAGTATAATCTGTGATTTTCTCATATAAACCTCGGCGCTCTCTGGGATTTTCGGCCCAGTGGGCGGTCCTATCAGTGACTGACAGCTATCTGTGTATGCAAACTTATGCAAAGTAAGCTATCAGTCACTGACAGGACTGCCCACTGGACCGGGAATTCCAGAAAGAGTGGAGGTTTATATGAGTAAATCACAGATTATACTGACTCTTATCTGACACAACTATGTAAGTTTGCTGAGCTCTGTACCTTGGTATCTGCAGATTGGGTTACAATTTTTGTGATGACAGGTTCCTCTTAATATAAGTGAGTATATGTTCACACGTAAACGTGATGTTTTTTAATGTCTCTTTTTTTGTTTCCAGAACAGATGAGCTGATTCAAAAGACTATTCGAGAAAAGTTTGCCGATTGTACGGTGCTGACAATTGCACACAGACTGAACACTATTATTGACAGCGATAAAATTATGGTAAGTTACTGGAAGTTTGTTATGCTTTTTAAATTTCCATTACATCTCATTATTCATTGACATGTATGAGGTTAGTATAAGAATCGGA
Organism: Oophaga sylvatica; assembly: GCA_033576555.1. Taxonomy (NCBI): domain Eukaryota; kingdom Metazoa; phylum Chordata; class Amphibia; order Anura; family Dendrobatidae; genus Oophaga; species Oophaga sylvatica. Next base: position 204,677,376 of record JARQOD010000002.1, read on the forward strand.
CCAAACGAGGACATGACTCCTCTTTTTTTTTTTTGCGGTCTGCAAAAAAGGGAATGTGAGTTATAGACTTAAATGGCTACATGAGCTATGTGAGCAGAAAAAGAAAAAAAGGGCCTGATTTTAAATGTTCATATGTTTCACGTGTTATCTCCTGTATTTGCATGTGTATCTAGGCATGAAAGGAAGGGACATTTGGATTTGGTAATGGAGATTTCACTCTGGTCCCTTTTTCTGGATAGGGAGGAGCTGTGGGAGAGTGCAGCCTTTAAGCTGCTAATAATGTAGTTCTCTATATTTCCATTTATAGATGACAGACCTGATTTTGGTCTTGTCTTTTGTTGGGATGTTTTTATTGCTACCATTTTGTGGTGCATTACATTTTGGATCTCTTTTAAGGCTATGTTCACATTTATCCTATTCTCTACACTGAGCATTCTATATTGAAGTTTATTTTTAGAAGTTTATTTCCTAAAACATGATTCATACAGAACACCCGTCAAAACCATTCACATTAATGAGGTAGGTGGTGTCACTTTGGACTCTATTCCCTCTTGTCCACATTTTTATTTAACCCTAAAAAGACACTGGACTGTATGCGTGAAATGCAGTATTTGGTGAGATTTTTGCAGCGACAATGCTCCAAAAACACTGCACTGATACACGCCATATTATAATTAAAATGCATCAAAACCGTGCTAAAAACACTGCTAAAAGCATGTCTGTTATAAGAGGATTTTAGATGTGAGTTTTAAAGCCAGAAACACCAGCATAGAAAAGTTTAACCATATAATTTCATTTATTGCCATTTTTATGTTTTTCTTATCACTGATCGGTAGACTTTCTGTTCGGAGGTCCCTATACAAATTTGTTAGTTGGCTGTGTGCCGACCATAGAAGTACACCTGTATTTGAGTGGACAGAAAATGAGGGGATGCCTGCATGGGGCAGTTGAGTTCCGAGGGTCATAGTGCCAGTAATTTATTAGAGTAGTATAAACAGAAAGTAGTACACAGCTCAAAAAATAAAGGGAGCACTTAAACAACAGAATATAGCTCCAAGTAAATCAAACTTCTGTGAAATCAAACTGTCCACTTAGGAGGCAACACTGATTGACAATCAATTTCACATTCTATTGTGCAAATGGAATAGACAACAGATGGAAATTATTGGCAATTATCAAGACACACTCAATAAAGGAGTGGTTCTGCAGGTGGGGACCACAGACCACATCACAGTACCAATGCTTTCTGGCTGATGTTTTGGTCACTTTTGAATGTTGGTTGTGCTTTCACACTCGTGGTAGCATGAGACGGACTCTACAAACCACACAAGTGGCTCATGTAGTGCAGCTTATCCAGGATGGCACATCAATGCGAGCTGTGGCAAGAAGGTTTGCTGTGTCTGTCAGCATAGTGTCCAGAGGCTGGAAGCGCTACCAGGAGACAGGCCAGTACACCAGGAGATGTGGAAGGGGCCGTAGGAGGGCAACAACCCAGCAGCAGGACCGCTACCTCCGCCTTTGTGCAAGGAGGAACAGGAGGAGCACTGCCAGAGCCCTGCAAAATGACCTCCAGCAGGCCACAAATGTGCATGTGTCTGCACAAACAGTTAGAAACCGACTCCATGAGGATGGTCTGAGTGCCCGACGTCCACAGATGGGGGTTGTGCTCACAGACCAACACCGTGCAGGACGCTTTGTATTTGCCACAGAGCACCAGTATTGGCAAATTCGCCACTGACCTCCTGTGCTCTTCACAGATGAAAGCAGGTTCACACTGAGCACATGTGACAGACGTGACAGAGTCTGGAGATGCCATGGAGAGCGATCTGCTGCCTGCAACATCCTTCAGCATGACCGGTTTTGCAGTGGGTCAGTAATGGTGTGGGGTGGCATTTCTTTGGAGTGCCGCACAGCTCTCCATGTCCTCGCCAGAGCTAGCCTGACTGCCATTAGGTACCAAGATGAGATCCTCATACCCCTTGTGAGACCATATGTGGTGCGGTTGGCCCTGGCTTCCTCTTACTGCAGGACAATGCCAGACCTCATGTGCTGGAGTGTGTCAGCAGTTCCTGCAAGATGAAGGCATTGACGCTATGGACTGGCCCGCCCGTTCCCCAGACCTGAAACCGATTGAGCACATCTGGGACATCATGTCTCACTCCATCCACTAACGTCACGTTGCACCACAGACTGTCCAGGAGTTGGCGGATGCTTTAGTCCAGGTCTGGAAGGAGATCCCTCAGGAGACAATCCGCCGCCTCATCAGGAGCATGCCCAGGCGTTGTAGGGAGATCATACAGGCACGTGGAGGCCACAAACACTACTGAGCATCATTTTGACTTGTTTTAAGGACATTACGTGCCACTTTAATTTTGTGTGAGACTCCAAATCCAGGCCTCCATTGGATAATAAATTTGATTTCCATTCATGATTTTTGTGTGATTTTGATGTCAGCACATTCAATTTTGCACAGAACAAAGTGTTCAATGAAAATATTTCATTTATTCAGATCTATGATGTGTTATTTGAGTGTTCCCTTTAGTTTTTTTGAGCAGTGTATATAAAAATCCACTCTTATGCTAACTAGTTTATTTTTGCTTCAATGTGGAATTTTTCTTTAGCTGTCTAATGCTTTAACTGCTGAAAAGTCAGAATGTGTCACTCAAATGTTTTCTTTTAAGCATTGTCTGACTAGGATATGCCACATTCTTATTTAAAGAGCAGGTTGCAATTGAAATGTTTTATGAATTGCAGATTCCAGCATTTTATAGAGATCAAAGCAAACAGGGATAAGTGCATTGATTTTGTTTTGTTTCCTGACTTCTAATGACAAGAGAATTGTATTGCGGCACAATATTACAGTATAGTCATGAAGCCCAGATAAAACTCATAATTGTCACTTTGATCTCAGGAAACCATCTTTTCCTTTGTTGAGTACTGTAAGCAATTTGCCCATGAAGCTGTTCAGCATTAGCATTGTCATCATAACATCACTTAATTACTATTGTTAAACTCATTATAATCCATTGTTGTCCCCTGGATTATTTCTCCCCTACAAATACAAGTGGGATGTTCTTCTGCTTATTAGGATGAAGACGAACAAAAGGAGTGCAGGAAAACATCTGTGAAATAATTAATAGCATTATTATGACTTGTTTACTTGCTGGTGCTCCAAAGGGATTTGATTAATTTTAATTTACCAGTTTTATATTTATCATTTTGTTTCTTTTCTCCCTGTCACTTTCCATGATAATAACTTTAAGGCGGTTTATGTACATTGTTATTCTTGGGGGTAGTGAGCTTAGATTTTGATCAGGGAAAGCTCTCTCAATATAATGTCCATGGTCACATGCATTTTGCTCTTAACCCCTTAGTGACAGAGCCATTTTGCAGCTTAATGACCGGGCCAATTTTTACAATTCTGACCACTGTCACTTTATGAGGTTATAACTCTGGAACGCTTTAACGGATCCTGCTGATTCTTAGATTGTTTTTTTTTGTGACATATTGTACTTCATGATAGTGGTAAAATTTCTTCGATATGACTAGTGTTTATTTATGAAAAAAACGCAAATATGGCGAAAATTTTTAAAATTTTGCAATTTTCAAACTTTAAATTTTTATGCCCTTAAATGAGAGAGATATGTGACACAAATTACTTAATAAATAACATTTCCCACATGTCTACTTTACATCAGCACAATTTGGAAACAACATTTTTTTTTTGTTACAAAGTTATAAAGGTTAAAAGTTGACCAGCGATTTCTCATTTTTACAACAAAATTTACAAAACCATTTATTTTAGGGACCACCTCATATTTAAAGTCACTTTGAGGGGTGTACATGACAGAAATTACCCAAAAGTGACACCATTCTAATAACTGGACCACTCAAGGTACTCAAAATCACATTGAAGAAGTTTATTAACCCTTTACGTACTTCACAGGAACTGAATCAATGTAAAAGGAAAAAATTAACATTTAACTTTTTTTTTTTACCAACATTTTACTTCAGAACCATTTTTTTTTATTTTCACAAGTGTTAAAAGAGAAAATGAACCACAACATGTGTTGTGCAATTTCTCCTGAATAAGCAGATACCCCTTATATGGGGGTAACCCACTGTTTGAGCGCACGGCAGAGCTCGGAAGGGAAGGAGCGCCGTTTGACTTTTTCAACGCAGAATTGGCTGGAATTGAGATTGGACACCATGTTGCGTTTGCAGAGGCCCTGATGGGCCTAAACAGTGGAAACCCCCCATAAGTGACACCATTTTGGAAACTAGACCCCTTAAGGAACTTATCTAGATGTGTGGTGAGCACTTTGAACCCCCAGGTGCTTCACACAAGTTTATAACGTAGAGCCGTAACAATAAAAAAGCATATTTTTTTCACAAAAGTGATCTTTTTGCCCCCAATTTTTTATTTTAGCAAGAGGAATTGGACCCCAAAAGTTGTTTTGCAATTTGTCCTGAGCATGCTGATACCCCATATGTGGGGGTAAACCTCTGTTTGGGTGCACGGTGGAGCTTGGAAGAGAAGGAGTGCCGTTTGACTTTTTCAACGCAGAATTGGCTGGAATTGAGATTGGACACCATGTTGCGTTTGCAGAGGCCCTGATGTGCCTAAACAGTGGAAACCCCCCACAAGTGACACCATTTTGGAAACTAGACCCCTAAGGAACTTATCTAGATGTGTGGTGAGCACTTTGAACCTCCAGGTGCTTCACACAAGTTTATAACGTAGAGCCGTAACAATAAAAAGCATATTTTTTTCACAAAAGTGATCATTTTGCCCCCAATTTTTTATTTTAACAAGGGTAGCAAGAGGAATTGGACCCCAAAAGTTGTTGTGCAATTTGTCCTGAGTATGCTGATACCCCATATGTAGGGGTAAACCTCTGTTTGGGTGCACGGTAGAGCTCGGAAGAGAAGGAGCGCCGTTTGACTTTTAATCTCAAAATTGTGAGAGCGGATGCCTTGTCGGGTTTGGACATCTGCCTAAACAGCAGAAACCCCCCAAAACTGAACCCATTTTGGAAACGACACCCCTCAAAGATTTTATCCAGGGTATATTGAGCAATTTTAACCCACAGGTACGACACAGAATTTGATAACATTAGGTCGTCATATTGAAAAAGTTCATTTTTTCCACAAAAATCTTGTTTTAGACCTGAATTTCTCACTTTTGTCAGAGATTACACCAAAAAGTGGACCCCACAATTTGTTACCCAATTTCTTATGAGCGTGGCGATATCCCATATGTAGTGAAAAATTTCTGTTTGGACAAAATGCAGTGCTCAGACTGAATGGGGGACAATGTGACAAATTTGGCTTTATTTGAAAATCCTTCCAGGAATTATTACTCACAGAGGAAGGCATGCTCCTAAAAATACATTGGATGATTATAAAATTTGGTCTTGCTAACAAAACTGTTGTCCCGCAATTGCGTATATTGTAGCAGGAAGAATAAACTGTACTGGAATGATGGGCAAAATGAAAAATGTGGAGGAAAATGCAGCCAACTATGTGGCAAAGCTGAGTTTGTTCCAAAGATGAAAGAACCCCAGCAGGGCTAGCATGGCAGACACTTTCAGAGACTGGTTGTACAACGTCCTTTTAGCTCCATCAATCCCTATATGAGAGACGAATGTGCCAATAGACGTGGTGCACCATAGCAAGCTCCCACCTGCCAAGGTCAGAACCGCTATATGCACAAAACAACCAATCCCCTACAGAATCTGTCAAGTATTGTCTGGAAACAGAGTTTCGTCAAGAATAAACTGTACTGGAATGATGGGCAAAATGTGGAGGAAAATGCAGCCAACTATGTGGCAAAGCTGAGTTTGTTCCAAAGATGAAAGAACATCAGCAGGGCTAGCATGGCAGACACTTTCAGAGACTGGTCGTACAACGTCCTTTTTGCTCCATCAATCCCTATATGAGAGACTAATGTGCCAATAGATGTGGTGCACCATAGCAAGCTCCCACCTGCCAAGGTCAGAACCGCTATATGCACAAAACAACCAATCCCCTACAGAATCTGTCAAGTATTGTCTGGAAACAGAGGTTCGTCAAGAACCATACAGTAAAGCCCATAGTATAAAAGTACGGAACTTCCTCATTTTTAGAAATCCTCCAATAAAATGATCATGCCGCATCATCAACAGAAATATAAGTAATAGAAATGGAAGCCAAAGTTTTGTGTAGCAAGACAATCCTAAAAACAGTCAAAGTTAGATAAATGGTCAAAAATGTTTGTGAGTAATCAAGTCCTAGAATTAATTTTCAGATGACCTGACTTTTCAGGAACATTTGTGGGGTCCACACTCTGGGGTGTACAGACGTGGGTACGTGGACGAGAATTTGTTGGAATAGTAGTTTGGTATGTGATTGATCAAGTCCTAGAATTAATTTTCAGATGACCTGACTTTTCAGGAACATTTGTTTGGTCCACACTCTGGGGTGTACAGATGTGGGTACGTGGACGAGAATTTGTTGGAATAGTAGTTTGGTATGTGATTGATCAAGTCCTAGAATTAATTTTCAGATGACCTGACTTTTCAGGAACATTTGTGGGGTCCACACTCTAGGGTGTACAGATGTGGGTACGTGGATGAGAATTTGTTGGAATAGTAGTTTGGTATGTGATTGATCAAGACCTAGAATTAATTTTCAGATGACCTGACTTTTCAGGAACATTTGTGGGGTCCACACTCTAGGGTGTACAGACGTGGGTACGTGGACGAGAATTTGTTGGAATAGTAGCTTGGTATGTGATTGATCAAGACCTAGAATTAATTTTCAGATGACCTGACTTTTCAGGAACATTTGTGGGGTCCACACTCTGGGGTGTACAGACGTGGGTACGTGGACGAGAATTTGTTGGAATAGTAGTTTGGTATGTGACTGATCAAGTCCTAGAATTAATTTTCAGATGACCTGACTTTTCAGGAACATTTGTGGGGTCCACACTCTAGGGTGTACAGACGTGTGTACGTGGACGAGAATTTGTTGGAATAGTAGTTTGGTATGTGATTGATCAAGACCTAGAATTAATTTTCAGATGACTTGACTTTTCAGGAACATTTGTGCGGTCCACACTCTGGGGTGTACAGACGTGGGTACGTGGACGAGAATTTGTTGGAATAGTAGTTTGGTATGGGATTGATCAAGTGTTGGAATTAATTGTGGAATGGGGTCAAATGGGATCTACTTATGATAATATTTTCTATTACGTGTTCCAAATTATTCTACTGGGGCCTCTAAGCAGAAAATAAAAATTATATTAAAAAAAACTAATAATTGTGGGTGGTGTGGTAGGTCTCAAAGCAGGGGGAGATACAAAGGCCTGGTTGGGATGGGCATGTGGGGCAATAGTAACGGGAATCACTCCATTTGCCATGCTTCCTGCAAACCCGGCATCGTTTTTGTGGATACCTTTGGGTGGGAGTGACTGGGACAGGGTGAGGAAAATGGCGCTCTGAAAGTCTCCGGGAATCCTCAGACTCGAAGGCATCCCCCGGTGCCATTGATTCAAACATGAGGCCCTCAATAATTGTTTCCTGATGCTGGAGGAATGTGAGGGGTCCTTGGGACTTTTTGTACAGGACAAAACTGTTGTAGGTACCCGTTTGAATTAGATAGATTGCCACCTTTTTGTACCAGGCCCTGGTCTTCCACTTGACCAGGTATGGTTGCAGAACCTGGTCGGATAAATCAACGCCACCCATATATTTGTTATATTGTGTGACGCAGACAGGTTTTTGCTTGTCCCTGGTTGCACCCCTCTCTCTGACCGTCACAGTGGTGTCCGCATGCAGTGTGGTCAACATGTATACGTCCTTCCTGTCATTCCACTTCACTGCAAGAAGTTGGTCACTTGCGAGTGAGAATGACGCCCCCTTCTCCAACCGTCTGGACACCAACTGTGACGGAAGCCCCACTCTGTTTTTCCTCACTGTCTCACAGTCCCCTGTGTTTGCAGCGTGGAGGGATTTATATAGGGGGATGCTCGTGTAATAATTGTCAGTGTACACGTCGTACCCTTTATGGAGAAAGGGCGTCATTAGCTGCCACACAATTTTCCCTGGGATGCCAATTGTCTGGGGGCAGTTTGGGGGGTTTATTTGGCGGTCCCTACCTTCTTAGATTAGGAAGGTGGATGTGTACCCTGATGAGCTCTCACACATTTTATACAGTTTGACGCCATATTTGGCACGTTTGGAGGGGATGAATTGGCGGAATGACAGACGGCCCTTGTAGCTCATCAAGGACTCGTCTACTGCCACATTTTGCTCTGGGGTATATGAGTTGAGAAATGAATTTTGTAGGAGGGAAATTAGGGGTCTCAATTTATTTAGCCGATCATAGTTGGGGTCAGTTCTTGGGGGGGCTTGGGAATTATCACTGAAGTGGAGAAATCTCATCAGGGCTTCATAGCGGACTCGGGACATGACGGCTGCAAATACAGGGGTGTTGTGGACAGCTTTTGTTGCCCAGTAAGAGCGGAGTGGGGTTTTTTTTTACTATACCCATATTCAGGGTAAGGCCTAAAAAATGTTTGATTTTGGGGACATTTGTGGGCATCCAGGAACGGGAATGAAAGGCAGTGGGTTTTTGGGAAATATATTGTCGGGCATATAGATTAGTTTGGTGGACGATAAGTTCTAGGACTTCGGGGCTAATAAAAATTTGGAAAAAATCAATGGGGGTAAAGTTGGCGACATCTAATCTTATTCCTGGGACAGCAGAAAAAGGGGGTATTTGAGGGGAAAATGAGGGGTCATTATACCACAGCAATGGGGGGACTGCGATACTTGGTCCTGCCTCCTCTGAACCTTCAGCATTGACGACCGACTCTGCTACCATCGGGCTGTGGGATCCCGTGGAGGAAGAGTCGTCGTCACTATCTGAAAACGGCTCAGCTTCAGAGGCAGATTCCGTTTCGCTGCCGGAGCAAAGCAGGCTTGCTCCGCACTGAACATTCTGCGGGCCATTTTTTTTTTATTTCCCTGCCTAATAAACTAACCCTAACCTAGTATTTTTTTTCCTCCTAACGCTAACCCTAACGCGTGTAACACTAACCCTAACACGTGGAACGCTAACCCTAACACGTGGAACGCTAACGCTTACCCTAACGCTAACCCTAACACGTGGAACACTAACCCTAACGCTAAGCCCAACACGTGGAATGCTAACGCTTACCCTAACGCTAAACCGAACACGTGGAACCCTAATGCTAACCCTAACACGTGGAACACTAACCTTAACGCTAACCCCAACACGTGGAACGCTAACGCTTACCTTAACGCTAACCCTAACACGTGGAACACTAACCCTAACGCTAACCCTAACACGTGGAACGCTAACCCTAACACGTGGAACGCTAACCCTAACGCTAACTTCAAAAAAATATTTTAAAAAAAATTATAATTTTTTTTTTTTATAATCCCCTGACAATGGGGATGGGGATACGGGTATTATGGCTCAACGTCCTAAAAAGGACGTTTGCGGACACGTGAAAACGTCCTAAAAAGGACGATTGCGGACACTGTAGTGTTTTTTTTGTCACTGTCACGGCAGCACTTGGACTGTAGTCTATCTCTCTTCTCTCCCAGAACAACTACAGGGAGAGAAGAGAGAAGCTGCAGCCCAAGTGCTGCCATATTTACCAAATATTGGGGTTTTGATCACTGTGATAGGGTCTATCACTGTAATCAAAACCCAGCAGCCAATGAGAAAATTCTCCTTGGTTGCTAGGTGCAGGCAGGCAGATCTTGGCGGGCGCACTGCGCATGCGCCCGCCATTTTCTTTCTGCAGGAGGAAGGAGGGGGCTAGGGGACCGGGGGATAGTACGGGTTGACACTGTTGTACCCTCGGACTGCAGAGCAGCTTGAACTTGTTTGGATGTTAGTCGAGGTTCTTTATCCACCATCCGCACAATCTTGCGTTGAAATCTCTCGTCAATTTTTATTTTCCTTCCACATCTAGGGAGGTTAGCCACAGTGCCATGGGCTTTAAACTTCTTGATGTCACTGCGCACGGCAGACACAGGAACATTCAGGTCTCTGAAGATGGACTTGTAGCCTTGAGATTGCTCATGCTTCCTCACAATTTGGTTTCTCAAGTCCTCAGACAGTTCTTTGGTCTTCTTTCTTTTCTCCATGCTCAATGTGGTACACACAAGGACACAGGACAGAGGTTAGGTGCCACAGGTAAGTTACAGGTGCTGGTGATTACACGAATTAGAGAAGCATCACATGATTTTTCAAACAGTGCCAATACTTTTGTCCACCCCTTTTTTAGGTTTTCTGTGGAATTATATCCAATTTGGCTTAAGGTCAATTCTTTTTGTGTTTTTTCATTGAAGACAAATTAAATGAAGATAATAATACCAAAGAGTTTGTGTTTGCAATCATTTTCAGGAAGAAACTGAGTATTATCTGACAGAATTGCAGGGATGCCAATACTTTTGGCCACCACTTTATATACACATAGAATACATATATATACAGTGTATATATATATATATATATATATATATATATATATATATATGTATATATATACAGTACATACCAAAAGTTTGGACACACCTCATTCAAAGATTTTTCTGTATTTTCATGACTATGAAAATTGTACATTCACACTGAAGGCATCAAAACTATGAATTAACACATGTGGAATTATATACTTAAAAAAGTGTGAAACAACTGAAAATATGTCTTATATTCTAGGTTCTTCAAAGTAGCCACCTTTTGCTTCGATGACTGCTTTGCACACTCTTGCCATTCTCTTAATGAGCTTCAAGAGGTATTCACAGGAAATGGTCTTTCAACAGTCTTGAAGGGGTACCCAGAGATGCTTAGCACTTGTTGGCCCTTTTGCCTTCACTCTGCGGTCCTGCTCACCCCAAACCATCTCGATTGGGTTCAGGTCTGGTGACTGTGGAGGCCAGGTCATTTGGCGTAGCACCCCATCACTCTCCTTCTTGGTCAAATAGCCCTTACACAGCCTGGAGGTGTGTTTGGGGTCATTGTCCTGTTGAAAAATAAATGATGGTCCAACTAAACGCAAGCCATATGGAATAGCATGCTGCTGCAAGATGCTGTGGTAGCCATGCTGGTTCAGTACGCCTTCAGTTTTGAATAAATCCCCAACAGTGTCACCAGCAAAGCACCCCCAAACCATCACACCTCCTCCATGCTTCACGGTAGGAACCAGGCATGTAGAGTCCATCCGTTCACCTTTTCTGCGTCACACAAAGACACGGTGGTTGGAACCAAAGATCTCAAATTTGCACTCATCAGACCAAAGCACAGATTTCCACTGGTCTAATGTCCATTCCTTGTGTTCTTTAGCCCAAACAAGTATCTTCTGCTTGTTGCCTGTCCTTAGCAGTGGTTTCCTAGCAGCTATTTTACCATTAAGGCCTGCTTCACAAAGTCTTCTCTTAACAGTTGTTGTAGAGATGTGTCTGCTGCTAGAACTTTGTCTCTAATCTGAGCTGCTGTTAACCTGCGATTTCTGAGGCTGGTGACTCGGATAAACTTATCCTCAGAAGCAGAGGTGACTCTTGGTCTTCCTTTCCTGGGGCGGTCCTCATGTGAGCCAGTTTCTTTGTAGCGCTTGATGGTTTTTGCAACTGCACTTGGGGACACTTTCAAAGTTTTCCCACTGCCTGTGGACGGGGATCACTCGCTTAGCTGGTATTAGAGGCAAATACTAGCATGCTCAGGGTTAAAACAACAGTCATTTTGGTTTATTGTTCACCAGTATGCAGCATTCAGTATACAAAACACAGTCTTCATGACCCCGGTCATCATCCACATGGACCCCTGTCCGTTACCTGTTGGTGTCGCAGGTTCTCAGACACCTCTTCACCTCAGAGACGTCTTACACAAAACACAGTCCTCATGACCCTGGTCATCATCTACACAAACCCCTGTCCGTTACCTGCTGGTGTCGCAGGTTCTCAGACACCTCTTCACCTCAGAGGCATCTAATTCACATCTCTCATGGACCCCGATCCGTCTATCTCACAGTTTTCAAGACCGTCTTATTGCTGGCTCAGACTCGCCAGGATTGCTTCCCAGTCTGTGGAACGTCCAGCCTGGACATCAGGGAGCTCTGTCCAGCCTTATAGACTCACTACAGTCCACACAGACTTAGCCTCAACACATTCTCAGAGACTCCCAACCTTCTCAGACAGACTACCCTACCATGTGCCAAACACTCCCTTACATACCTGTAGCCACTCCCACAGGTGAGGAATGGAGCACATGGTCTGGTCACATGTTCATGACCTCATCACAGGTCCTTAAACTCAAAACCACCAGTGGGCGGTGTATGTGTGGTTAGCCCATCCCACCCAGCTCACAAGCTAACCCTGTAAGCCACTCTAGAAAATAAACTGAACTCTTATGGGACTACAAGTCCCAGAACAACATTCCTGGCTTACAGCGCAGAGGAGCTTTGCGACACATACCTGCCATTTACAACCATGCCGGGGACTGTCTTTCCATCCAAAACACTCCTCCATCCATAACTTGAGGAGCATATACAGCGCCCCCTAGCTGCAGCATGTGTTAATGGAGCAATCACTGAAAAGACGTTAGCTGGTCCTTTTAAGGCAGGGCTGCAATGATGTTGAAATGTGTTTTGGGGGATAAAGTTCATTTTCTAGCCAAATATTGACTTTGCAAGTAATTGCTGTTAAGCTGATCACTCTTTATAACATTCTGGAGTATATGCAAATTTCCATTAGAAAAAGTGAAGCAGTAGACTTTGTAAAAATTAATATTTGTGTCATTCTCAAAACTTTTGGCCATAACTGTACACTACAATATATGTATATATATCGTTCATACACTTCTACATAGCATAATAGCCGCTAATTCAATTGCTGGCTTCTGTAAAATCATTACAGAACCCAACATGAAATGACACATGGTTTACATACAGTAAACCATTTCATTTCATTTAGTTTGATATATGGTTTTGATTAATAATTAGATGAGTATATGTGTGCAAAATTTACATGTAGGTGTTAATTTAATGTGTAATTTCGTTGTAAAAAAATGCTTGGGCTCCCGCGGTATTTTCTCCGCCAGACAGGGAAAGCTAGTGACTAAGGACAGATATTAATAGCCTTAAGAAGGACCATTGTTTTTGGGCCCCCCTGGCTACGAACATCTGCCCCCACCCACCCCAGAAAAGGCACATCTATTATTAGATGCACCTTTTCTGTCGCTTAGCCTCTCTATTCCCATTGCCTTTAGCGGTGGCTCATGGGTTAATTATGGGTTATTGTCACCTTGCTATTGAAAGGTGACATTAATCTGGGTTAATAATGGAGAGTTGACAATTATCCATTATTAATCATATTGTAGTAAATGGTTAAAAAAAAAACACATTAATTAAAAATTATTTTAGTGAAATAATGACACATAGTTTTTGACCATATTTTATTATACTGGTAATCCTTCTGGTAATCCTTCTGAATCCATTGTTCTCCTGTAATAAAAATAAAATAAAAAAGCAACATTATCCATACCTCTCCGCTGTTCAGTAAGGTCCCACGCTGCAATCCATCTGAAGGGGTTAACTGGTTTACAGCAGGGACTGATGCTAATGCTACCAGCCCTGCTGTAAACCCCTGTAGAATGAATGAGTTCATCTCTGCACAGCCTCATCGGCTGACCGGAGATGAACTGATTAGCGTGGGAAACTTAATTGATTTTTTCCCACGCTATCGAGTTCACTTCAGGTCAGCCAGGGACTCCGCACAGCCTCACTGACTACACGCCTCCTGATGAAGTTTTAATATGAAACGGGCGGTGGGGACTTGTCTCATCATTTTTATATATGTAAGTGTTGCCATCCTGCTTGTTTTTACTATTTATGCCTAGTAGTATTGATGCACTGTAAAAAATTATTTTAAATATTTAAATTATAATAAAATATTTTTATGAGTTATACTTTTTAGTGGTTATTATTTTTTAACCAATCGTTGTCTTAAGTTCTTTTGAGTTAATACCCATTTTTATTTTTTTGGGCCTTTTGTGTGTTTGATACCAAATATGTGTATTTTTTATTAATTATTTTATTTTGAATGGTGCAAAAGTGGGATGATTATTCAAATCATAAACAGAAATAAACACTTGAAATGGATCACTCTGTAATATGAGTTTTCACTTTTTGTATTGAAGAACTGAAATAAATTAACTTCTTGATGATATTTTAATTTCATGAGAAGCACCTGTATTTATGGAAAATTAGGATTGTTATTTTAATTCATTACCCCATAAAATAACTATTTTATAGAAGTACAATAAAATCTAAGTTTTATTTACCTGCTAGAGGGGTCATTTCCAGTAGGGCTTTGCCCCTTTATGCCTTTTTGGATTGGACAACATACCCTTCCTAGGTTATTCATCTCCTTTTGGGTTATTTAAAACGGTATTAAATACATCTACAATAAAATCTTTGTGCCCAGCTTGGAAATGGAGGATGTTAGGCACTATGCACACTGGGTTGTGTAGAGGAGCACAAGGAGTGTGCGCTGATGTAGCGAGAAGAGGAGGGAGCTTTAGGTTCAAGTAAAAGAGTATCATAGCTGGGGAGCGCGTCACTATGGGGCGTGTTGTAAACAGCCTTGTAGTAAGCAGGGAGCGGTCCGTATTTGTAGTATTAGCATGTGCTGTCTATTGGCCGGCCAGCCCTAATAGACATTGTTTTTTTGTTTTGTTTTTTATTGCATGCTAAATACAACTACTCTATGGGCCAGATTTGACCTGTGGGCCTGAGTTTGACGTGTATGCCCTAAATGATCGAGCTGTTGCTAGCAGTTCCTGTATCTGCAATTACTTATTATTGTGTGATCTGGTAATTAAAGCACCACCACAAATGAATTTATAGCTAATTTACCGTATATACTCGCGTATAAGCTGAGATTTTCAGCCCATTTTTTAGGGCTGAAAGTCCCCCTCTCGGCTTATACGCGAGTCTTGTACTGGGGGATCGCCGGGGGAGGGGGAGCGGGGGTGTCGGATCATGCTCACCCCTCCGCCGGCGCGTCTCTGCAGCCCCCCTGCTTCTCCCACGATCTCCGGCTCCTTCCTGCAGCGGTCACATGGTACCGCTCATTAAAGTCATGAATATGCACATATTCATGACTTTAATGAGCAGTACCACGTGACCGCTGTAGGAAGGAAGAGCTGCGGAGACTGCCGGGAGAAGAGGAGAGGCTGCATAGAGTGACGCGCCGGCGGGGAGGGGTGAGTATATGCTATATTCACCTGTCCCTCGGTCCACCGCTGTTTCTGCTCCTCGTCCGACTCCTCTGGCTGTGAATGTTCAGAGAGGGCGCGATGATGTCGTTAGTGCGCGCCGCGCCCCCTGCCTGATCATTCACTGCCGAGATGTCATGGGTGTATCGCCACGAAGATCGTCGCGATTACACATTCTGACTTCTCGCAGCTGAGTTGCTGGTGCTTTGTGTTTGGCAGTGAGGGAGTTAATTCTACCTAGCTCTGTGCTAAGACTAGGTCCAGCCCCGCCCGGCTGCAGTTGATTATGCACTAATTGGCTCCCTTCATATACCTGCCAGTTTGCTTGGGAGATGTCGGTGAAAGCATTCATTCTGACCAGCAGAGCGGATCGTTTCTGAGAAGACTTAAGCTAAGAGTGCCTGTTGTGGTTAATCCTCTCCTCGCTTATTGTTTATCTCCTTAACCTTTTGTGTTCCCTCTGTGTTGTAGTTTTTGTATGCAAGGCAGTATTTACTTTACCCCTTGTCTGTCTCGTGTGTCTAATACTGTTAGTAAGCTGTGATCTGCCCATTCCCTTTGGTGGTAATCAGGGTCCTTCTCAGGACTGGATTACAGTGGTCAGGGATCTACAGGAGACAGGGTTAGGCTGGCGGCCTGGACCTCTGTACCATTAACAGTACCTCCAGGTAGAGGGACTAGTCAGGACCCCAGTTTAGGGTCAGCATAGACCCCGGTCCACCTCTATCCTGAGACAGCGTGACATTTTCACCGACCATACTAAAGATTCTCCCCAGCCACCATGGATCCAGTAGCCCATTTAGCTCAGCAGTTGAAGAGTTTGTCCATGGAGCTGACGGACGTTAAATCCAAGGTTTTGTACCCCCGGGAGCAAGCCAGATCTGAACCTAAAGTGGCTCTCCCGGACAGGTTTACTGGTGGGCGGGACAAGTTTTTTACTTTCCGGGAAGCATGTAAATTGTATTTTCGGCTGCGGCCGCGGTCGTCGGGGAGTGAGGATCAGAGGGTGGGAATTGTCATCTCGCTCTTACAAGGGGACCCTCAATCCTGGGCGTTCTCTCTCCCCCCGGGCTCCCCGGCTCTCCAGTCAGTGGACCGATTTTTTACAGCCCTGGGTCTGGTATATGATGACCCGGATCGGGTCTCCCTTGCTGAAATGAAGTTACGTAGGATACAGCAGGGAGATCGTCCGGCGGAGGAATTTTCTTCAGAGTTCCGTAGGTGGGCCACGGATACTCAGTGGAATGACCCGGCTCTTAGGAGCCAGTTTTGTCAAGGTTTATCTGATAAATTAAAAGATGTGTTGGCTCAGTATGATTCTCCCCCGTCACTGGAGGCCGCTATGGCTCTTGCAATTCGCATTGATAGATTGCTTCGGGAGAGGTGTGGGGTAACTCCGCCCCCTGTGATGACTCCACCTCCTTCTAAAGTCCCTAATATTGAGGTTCCCCTGGTTTGTTCCGAGGAACCTATGCAGTTGGGAGGGACATCATACCGAGGGAGGGGGTCGGCGGTGCGCCACAAAACAAGAAGGTGTTTCTTCTGCGGGAGAAAGGGACATTTTATTGAGGGGTGTCCATCCCGTACTGCACGAAGTCGCCGGAAAACTATTAATCCCAGGTTGTGTGGTGGACGACAATCTGGGAGTATGTATTTCGTCCCCAGGTCCGTCTCAGTTTCTCGTACCAGCGGAGGTGGTGGTAGGTACGAGAACTGAGAGGATTTCTGTTCTTCTGGATAGTGGGGCCGGGGCTAATCTGGTGGACGCTCGGTTTGCCCAGGTTCAAGGTATGCAACTGAGTGTACTAGCCAAAACCTATCCCCATATTCTCTATCGACGCCAGGCCTCTCGGTCAAGGTAGCTTTTTGCAAGCCGTACATAACATTGACCTTTGAGTGGGGGCAATACATAAAGAACTATTGTCTTGTTATGTGTTGGAGGGTCTCCCCACTCCTATTGTGTTGGGTCTTCCTTGGTTAACTAAACATAACCCAGTTATTAATTGGCAAACCAGAGAGATAAGCCAGTGGGGTGAATTTTGCAATAGTAACTGCATGAACACGGTCATCAGTGCGGTCGTGCCTAGAACCTTACCTCCTTTTCTGGAGGACTTTGAGGATGTGTTCTCAGAGGAGGGGTGTCAAGAATTACCTCCTCATCGCGAGTATGACTGTTCTATAAAATTGCTTCCTGATGCTAAGTTACCTAAATCTAGGTTATATAACCTTTCTGGTCCTGAGAGGCAGGCTATGAAGGACTATATTTCGGAAAGTCTGGCCAAGGGGCATATTAGACCTTCATCTTCCCCAGTGGCCGCGGGGTTCTTCTTTGTGAAGAAAAAAGATGGAGGCCTACGCCCTTGCCTGGATTTCCGTGAGCTTAATCGGATTACAGTCCGAGATCCGTATCCGCTCCCACTTATTCCTGATCTCTTCAATCAGATTGTGGGCGCCAAATGGTTCTCTAAGTTGGATCTCAGGGGGGCGTATAATCTGATTAGGATAAAGGAGGGGGATGAGTGGAAGACGGCGTTTAACACTCCGGAGGGACATTATGAGAACCTTGTCATGCCTTTTGGTCTGACTACTGCCCCGGCGGTGTTTCAACATTTTGTTAATGACATCTTTCACCACATTGTGGGACAGTTTGTGGTCGTTTATTTAGATGACATCTTAATTTACTCGCCGGATCTTGTGTCTCATCAGGAGAATGTGAGACAGGTGTTGCAGATCTTGCGAGACAATAAACTGTACGCCAAATGGGAAAAATGTGTATTCGCCGTACAGGAACTTCAGTTTTTGGGTTTCCTGGTGTCAGCTTCCGGTTTCCGTATGGACCCTGGGAAAGTAAGAGCTGTGCTTGAATGGGATCGGCCAGAGGATCTTAAAGCACTGCAGCGTTTCCTGGGGTTTGCTAACTACTACCGGAAATGTATTCGTAATTTCTCATCTGTTGTCAAACCTCTCACTGACATGACTAAAAAAGGGACGGATTTTTCTAGGTTGTCTGACAAAGCTTGTCAAGCATTTTCCTCCTTGAAAAAATGTTTTGCTTCGGCACCCATACTCATTCAACCAGATGCATCACAACCGTTCATTGTGGAGGTAGACGCATCTGACGTAGGGGTGGGTGCGGTATTATCTCAAGGTCCGTCTCCTGGTAAATGGCATCCGTGCGCCTTCTTCTCTAAAAAATTGTCGTCCGCCGAGAGGAATTATGATGTCGGCAATAGGGAACTCTTGGCCATTAAGTTGGCTTTTGAGGAATGGCGTCACTTTTTGGAGGGGGCAGTCCACCCGGTCACCGTCATTACTGATCACAAGAACCTGCTGTATCTAGAATCGGCAAAACGTCTGAATTCCAGACAAGCTAGATGGTCGTTGTTTTTTACCAGGTTTAATTTTGTCGTTACATATCGTCCTGGGTCAAAAAATGTAAAGGCTGATGCCTTATCTCGTAGTTTCCCAGGGGCCGGGAAGACGGATGACCCGGTTCCTATTCTTCAGGAGGGAGTTGTTGTGTCGGCTGTATGCTCTGAGCTTGAGGAGGAGGTATTGGAGGCTCAGGGGGACGCCCCTGTAGGACCTCCAGGGAAACTGTTTGTTCCAGATCAGTTAAGACAAAAGGTTATCGAGGCACATCATAATTCTGCTTTGGCAGGACACCCAGGGAGTAAAGCAACTGTGGATCTCCTTTCACGCCGGTTTTGGTGGCCTAACTTAAATAAAGAGGTGGTAACTTTTGTCGCGTCCTGCGAGGTTTGTGCGCGCTCTAAGACCCCACATACCCGTCCTTCTGGGGCCCTCTTACCTTTGAAAATCCCGGAGCGTCCATGGACTCATCTGTCAATGGACTTCATTACGGACCTCCCTCCGTCATCAGGGAAAACTATCATACTAGTTGTAGTTGACAGGTTCAGTAAGATGGCACATTTTATTGCTCTTCCTGCTCTTCCTAATGCTAAAACTCTGGCGCAGGTGTTCATTGGGGAGATTGTGAGACTTCACGGGTTGCCTTCTGATGTGGTGTCAGATCGGGGTCTCAGTTTGTGTCCAAGTTCTGGAAGGCATTTTGTTCACGTCGGGGGATGCAATTGTCATTTTCCTCAGCTTTTCATCCGCAGACCAATGGTCAGACAGAGCGTCTGAATCAGAGCCTAGAGACATATCTTCGGTGTTTTGTCTCAGAGAACCAGGAGGACTGGTCTTCTTTCTTGCCTCTGGCAGAGTTCGCTCTTAACAATAGGCGGAGCGAGTCCACTGGTAAGTCCCCATTTTTTGGGGCATATGGTTTTCACCCCCAGTTTTGTACTTTCAATGGGGGGGCCCTTCTGGGGTTCCTGAGGAGGAACGATTTTCGTCGTCACTTGCTTCAGTGTGGAGAGGAGTGCTTAATAATCTGAGCACTATGGGGAACCGATACAAACGTATGGCTGATAGGAGGAGAGTGTCTGGTCCGGACCTTAGTGTGAATGATCTGGTATGGTTGTCTACCAAGAATATAAAACTTAAGGTTCCCTCCTGGAAACTGGGTCCCAGGTTCATCGGGCCATACAGGATCAGTTCTATAATTAATCCTGTGGCATTTCGTCTTGACCTCCCTCCTACGTTTAAAATCCACAATGTGTTCCACAAATCGTTGCTTAAAAGGTACGTGGCGCCAGTTATACCGTCACCTCTACCTCCTCCTCCAGTGGTGGTCAATGGTAACTTGGAATTTCAGGTGTCGAAGATCATTGACTCACGTCGGAATCGCCGGTCCCTTCAGTACTTGGTTCATTGGAAGGGGTATGGTCCTGAGGAGAGGACGTGGGGTCCTGCGTCTGATATTAACGCAGATCGTTTGGTTCGGACCTTCCACACAACTCACCCGGACAGACCTGGCCCTGAGGGTCCGGAGGCCCCTCGTAGAAGGGGGGGTACTGTCATGGGTGTATCGCCACGAAGATCGTCGCGATTACACATTCTGACTTCTCGCAGCTGAGTTGCTGGTGCTTTGTGTTTGGCAGTGAGGGAGTTAATTCTACCTAGCTCTGTGCTAAGACTAGGTCCAGCCCCGCCCGGCTGCAGTTGATTATGCACTAATTGGCTCCCTTCATATACCTGCCAGTTTGCTTGTGAGATGTCGGTGAAAGCATTCATTCTGACCAGCAGAGCGGATCGTTTCTGAGAAGACTTAAGCTAAGAGTGCCTGTTGTGGTTAATCCTCTCCTCGCTTATTGTTTATCTCCTTAACCTTTTGTGTTCCCTCTGTGTTGTAGTTTTTGTATGCAAGGCAGTATTTACTTTACCCCTTGTCTGTCTCGTGTGTCTAATACTGTTAGTAAGCTGTGATCTGCCCATTCCCTTTGGTGGTAATCAGGGTCCTTCTCAGGACTGGATTACAGTGGTCAGGAATCTACAGGAGACAGGGTTAGGCTGGCGGCCTGGACCTCTGTACCATTAACAGTACCTCCAGGTAGAGGGACTAGTCAGGACCCCAGTTTAGGGTCAGCATAGACCCCGGTCCACCTCTATCCTGAGACAGCGTGACACGAGGACCCGGAAGACGGAGCAGCATGCAGCGGTGGACCGGTCCGGTGACAGGTAAATATCTCAGGTGCCGGGGTCCTGAGCGAGCGGTGACACCGGCACCTGTCCGCCATAGCGCTCCGGTGTCACCGCCTGCTCAGGGCACCGGCACCTGGCCCCCAGCGACGAGAGGTGAGTATGTCATTTTTTTTTTTTTTTTTGCAGCGGCAGCATAAGGAACCTATACTATGCGGCATAATCTATGGAGCATATGGGGCATAATCTGTGGAGCATATGGGGGCATAATCTGTGGAGCATATGGGGGCATAATCTGTGGAACATATGGGGGCATAATCTGTGGAACATATGGGGGCATAATCTGCAGCATATGGGGGCATAATCTGTGGAGCATATGGGGGCATAATCTGTGGAACATATGGGGGCATAATCTGTGGAACATATGGGGCATAATCTGTGGAACATATGGGGCATAATCTGTGCAGCATATGGGGCATAATCTGTGGGACATATGGGGGCATAATCTGTGCAGCATATGGGGGCATAATCTGTGCAGCATATGGGGCATAATCTGTGCAGCATATGGGCATAATCTGTGGAGCATCATATGAGGGCATAATCTATGGAGCATATTGGGGCATAATCATTTTCCACCCTAGGCTTATACACAAGTCAATAAGTTTCCCATTTTTTTGTGGCAAAATTAGGGGGTCGGCTTATACATGAGTATATACGGTACTCCCAATTTTGTAGGCAGAGGTATATAGATTAAGGGTGGGTCGCTTACTCATGAGCCAGTGCTGTGTGATTGCCTCCCCCTGGGACAAAATTTACTAGCCACCCCTGTTGTAGTTGCATGGCCAAATAAATAAAGCTTCCAAAATCAGTCTCAAAAGGGATTGGATTTAGTAGTGAGCAACAGAACAAACAGGAAAACCCTGCATGTGTTGCGCCTGTCGAGCAGCTGCGGAGACTCGAGCATATTTTTCAAGCACACCGAAATACTCGATTAGGACACGAGCATGCTCGGATAACACCTTATCGCAGCACGCTCGCTCATCACTAATTAGATTCAAATGAAGTTGCTGATAAAAGCAGTTGTTGAACTTCTAAGGAATATATCTGTAGTAGCAAGTGGTTTAGGACTTGAGTAATTGCTTAACATGAATACATGTGCCATTTGTATACAGTAGACAAATTGCTTCCACCCTCGGTCTGTCCTCATCTTACCTGGCTTTTTACACAAAGCATACAGTACTTGTAGTTTCAGGTGACTGTTCAAAATAAGCTGTCTATCATGTGTACATTAGAAATAACAATATATCTGCTCTTGCATTTGTCTCAGTTTTTACCCATTGTAATGACTAGTTTTTATGGAGCTAGTAGTAGTCTTGCTGCTATGATGCCTTCATATACAAGTAGACATAATGGATTTGTGCACTCTTGTTTCTATGTACCACACGTACAGAAGCAGAATCATCGGCATGTAGGACATCATACAGCAATAATGATTAGCGTGCCTCTATCCTGCCCTGGAGTGAGATTAGGATTTACTAAAAAAACATCAGCACTTGTGTTTTCTAGTCTCTGCTTGTGTCTGTCTCTTTCACTCTGCTTTTACCTCCTCACTAGAGATGAGCGACTTTACCTCCGGGAGCGTCGAGTCGGGTTTCGGACCACTCGACTTTCCCAAAAGTAGAGTCGAACGATATCGGTCGACTATCGGCAAAAGTCGAAGGTCCGACTGAAACACGAAACCCAATGCAAGTCAATGGGGAAGAAATGTCGGCAGTCAGTGGAGGACAGTAAACTCACCTACAGTGCCCATTTCAATGCGAACACTAGTGCTCCAGTGTATGATGAGCCCCATATAATGCTCCAAATATAATGGTCCCCATATATAATGCTCCATATATAATGGGCTCCATGTGATGCCCCATAAATAATGAACCCCATATCATGCTCTAGAATATGATGGGCCCCATATGATGCTCCAGTATATGATGGGCCCCATGGATGACGCTCCAGTGTATGATGGGCCTATATAATGCTCCATATATAATGGGCCCCATATGATGCTCTAGTATATTATGGGCACCATGGATGATGCTCCAGTGTATGATGAGCCTATATAATCCTCCATATATAATGGGCCCCATATGATGCTCCAGTGTATTATGGGCCCCATGGATGATGCTCCAGTGTATCATGGGCCTATATAATGCTACATATATAATGGGCCCATATGATGCTCCAGTGTAAAATGGGCCCTATCTATGATGCTCAAGTGTATGATGGGCCCCATATATAATTCTCCAGTGTATAATGCTCCCCATATATTGCTCCAAACATTAAAAAAAATGAAATACCTCTCCTCGCTGGGCACTGCTCTACTCTGGACTCCTCAGCGTCGCCATCTTCACGCTCTCTGTACTGTGACTGTTCAGGCAGAGGGCGCACAGACGTGACGTCATCACGCTCTCTGACCTGAATGTTACTGTCAGGAAACGCGGAAGTCGTCACAGCGGTAGAGCAGGGAGAGGTAAATATGGCAACTGCTGGGGCCCTGAGCAAGCAGGGGGGCTCTGGCACAGGGCGCCTCATAGTATGCCGCTGTCTCTGACGGCGAGTGGGGCCCCCCCACCTGCTCAGGGCCCCGGCACTTGCCCGGGTGCGCCAGGTGCTGACGCCGGCCCTGGGGCATATGTTGAGGTGTGGATGTTCAGCAGCTGCAAATGGAGGAATCGGAGAAGTCGGAGGAAGAGGAGGACAAAGCGAGCCATTTTGCTGGCAACCTATGTGTCATCAAGGGAAGGTGGTACAAAATCCTTTGAAACCCAGGCATGGTTCATTTTAATGAAGGTGAGATCACCAACATTTTGGGTCGACAGCCGGGTCCTTCTTTCTGTCAGGATTGATCCAGCAGCACTGAAGACTCTTTCTGATAGCACACTACCAGCAAGGCAAGCAAGCTCCTGTAAGGCATATTGTGCCAATTCAGGCCAGGTGTCCAGTTTACAGGCCCAGTAGTCAAAGGGGAATGAACTGTGAGGGAGAACATCGATAGGGGAGGAGAGGTAATTTTGAACCATAGTTGACAACTGCTGTCTCCTGTCTGTTGCAATCGATTCAGTATTAATAGTCGTGTGAGTGGTACTCGAGAAATCAGTCCACAACATGGTCATGAAACCCCTGTCTCCAACGCCACTTCGGCTGTGTGCACCATGAACACCTCTTCCATGTTGCCCAGAACGGCTCGTGGTAGAACCTGCACCGCTGTTCTATGCTGGGAATGCCTCTAACAAACGGTTTAAAGAGTTGCTTGTTTGTTCACCAATATTAGCTCTAGGTTCTCCTGTGGCATGATGTTCTGTAATTTTCCCTTATAGCGTGGATCGAGGATGCTGGCCAACCAGTAGTCGTCATCCTTCATAATTTTTGCAATGCGGGGGTCCCTTTTTAGGATCCGCAAGACATAATCACAATGTTCCAGGTGTCAATGATGCACTGCCAGTGGTGGGTGGAGGAGCACTTTCTGCCAAATCCACATCCCTCCAGTCACGCACAAACCCTGTACCTGACCTTGGCAAGCCAACTTTCTCTTGCCCCCTGAGAAGCATCCTCCTCCCCAAAATAATAATCCCCCTCATCCTCCTCCTCTTCCTCTTCTTCCTCCACCTCGTCCAGGACAGTTCGTTGAGCAGACAATGGCTGACTGTCATCAAGGCTTCCCTCCTCCTCCTCCTCTTCCTCCTCCGCTGCAGACACCTGATCCTTAATGTGCGTCAAAGTTTGCATGAGCAGACGCATAAGTGGGATGCTCATGCTTATGATTGCGTCGTCTGCGCTTACCAGCCGTGTGCATTCCTCAAAACACTGAAGGACTTTACAGAGGTCTTTCAGCTTTGACCACTGCACACCCGACAACTCGATGTCTGCCCTCAAACTGCCTGCCGTGTATCCTCCCATAAATGCATTACAGACTGCCTCTGTTTGCAGAGCCTCTCAACCATGTGCATGGTGGAGTCCCACCTTGTTGCAACGTCTATGATTAGGCGGTGCTTGGGGAGGTGGAGCGATCGCTGCAGCCTCTGCATACGACTGGAGTCTACGGGCGAGCGACTGATGTGCGAGCACAGTCTTCGCACCTTATGGAGCAGGGCTGGTAACTCCAGATAATTATTTATGAAGCACTTCACCACCAGGTTCAAGGTGTGAGCCAGGCAAGGTATGTGTCTGAGTTTTGCCAGGGTTATGGCCGCCACAAAATTACACCCGTTATCACTGACTACCCTGCCTGGCTCAAGATGTAGACTGCCCAGCCATGACTCAGTTTCTCGCTGCAAGTATTGAGCCAGTACCTCCGCGGTGTGTCTGTTGTCACCCAAAGACATCATCTTTAAACAGCCTGCTGACGCTTACCACTAGCTGTTCGATAGTGGGACACCTCGTGTGCAACACTGGCAGTTGCGGATTGAGTGCTTGTGCGACTTCACTCTGTCGACGAGCTTTCGCTTCTGGAGGAGGAGGAGGAGTAGGAGGGTTGAATGCCTACAGCCAACTGTTGCCTATACCCTGGGCTAGGCAGCACTGTCCCGCCGCCGCTGTCCCCTGTGGAGCCTGCATCCACCACATTAACCCAGTGTGCAGTGATGGACACGTAACGGCCCTGGCCATGCCTACTGGCCCATGCATCTGTTGTGAGGTGCACCTTTCCACTGAGTGCATAGACAATGCGGTCTTTCACATGCAGGTGGAGGGCAGGGATGGCTTTTTCTGCTGACTGGGTAGGTCATAGCGTGGGACAGCGTAGGCCCTGAGCTCTCGGAACGCTGCGCTTTCAACCAAACTGAAGGGCATCATCTCTAATAAGATCAGTTTGGCAATGTAGGCATTCAAAGCCAGTGTACGCGGATGAGAGGATGAGTACTTTTTTGTCCTACTCAGAGTGTGTGCTAGGGTGAGCTGGACTTGAGAGCTACATATGGGGGAACTAGCGTTGGACATGGCGGACTGAGAGGGGGTTGGTGATGGTGGTGGTGGTGATGGCCTAGATTCAGTCTTTGGTTGCAAAAACATTGTGATTCCCTGACTGCTTTGTCCTTGCGACGACACCTCAACATTTCTTGCTAGTGGTGTGCTAACCGGTTGGCTTACAGTGGGGGAAGCGATGTAGCGTTGCTGGCTACCTTCAGTCGGAGCAGGTGCACATGTGCTTCCTGAGGTTTTGTAGTCCATCCACGCTTGGAAGTGCATGGTGTTTAAATGTCTAAGCATGCAACTGGTATTCAAATTTCTGAGATTTTTCCCTCGGCTAAAGGTCCTTCCACACTTCTTACAGATAACCTTTGCCTCATCAATAGGATTTTGGTCAAAAAAGTGCCACACTGCACTCTTCCTACTATGGGATAAATTTTCAGGGCTTGCACGCTGTGCTAATTTGACCATCTGGCCAAGCTGTCCTGCAACTCTTTTTGTTTTTTTAACAGTTTTTGGACTGCTACGGAGCTACCAGATAACCGCAGCTGCGATGTCGATGCCTGCTGCGAATCCTCCTCCTCTTCTGAGCTATTGCCAGCGGCACCCTCCACCCCCAATGGATGCCAATCCGGGGCAAAAACTGGGTCATCCATCACCTCCTCTTCAATTTCATCTGCACCTTCCTCTGTGTCACCGTGTAAGGTGCTATAGTATGCGGGAAGGGGCACCTGAGTTTCATCAGGGTCAGATTCTGGCTCAGTAGACTGCAAGGGCAATGTAGTGCTCCGGTGAATGTACCAGCAGAATCATATAGCAGTGGCTGTGCATCAGTGCACTCCATGTCAGATTCATCTTGGACTGGGGAATTCAGGATTTGACTTGATAACCCAGGCATGGTATGTGAAAAGAGCTCCATGGAGTAATCTGAAGTGTGGCCTGCCGCATCCTTCACTTTTGGTGGGGGTGAAGGACACAAGGAAAGTTGTTGTTCCTGACCAGGAGCCTGCACTGACGACTCAGTGCTTGCATTTTTTGAAACTTCAGAAGAAGAGGCGATAGAGCTGGAGGCTGTTTCGGCAATGTAAGCCAAAACCTGTTCCTGATGCTCCGGCTTTAAAAGCGGTTTACCTACTCCCAGAAAAGGGAGCCTTCCAGGCCTTCTGGAGCCAGACGATGACGCAAGCTCAACACCTCCTGCCTTAGGTGCTGTTGTGCTTTTGGCACTACCAGCAGATGCACCACCACCACCATCAGTACTTGCTGCCCCCCCCCCCACGTCCTACCGCCACTTCCACCATACTTCCTTATGTTTGGAAAAATGTACCAATAATTCCAGCAGACATATGGTACTGTATCAGAAGATATCAGTGTATATATAGTGTTGGGGTAATTTTAATTTTCCGTATATTTTTCCGGAGTAACACACAAACGCTCATTCAGTATGGATTAGACCAGAATATAAAAAGCAGAAAAAGGGTACTGTATCAGAATCATACAGCTGTATACAGTGTTGGGGTAATTTTAAATCTCCGTATATATTTCCAGAGTCACACACAGACGCACTCAGGCTCAGTATGGATTAGACCAGAATATAAAAAGCAGAAAAAGGGTACTGTATCAGAAGCGTACAGCTGTATACATTGTAGGGGTAATTTTAAATCTCCGTATATATTTCCCGAGTAACACACAGACGCTCACTCAGTATGGATTAGACTAGAATATAAAAAGCAGAAAAAGTGTACTGTATCAGAAGCGTACAGCTGTATACAGTGTAGGGGTAATTGTAAATCTCCTTATATATTTCCGTAGTAACACACAAACGCTCACTCAGTATGGATTTGACCAGAATACAAAAAGCAGAAAAAAGGTACTATTCAGAAGATACCAGGTGTATATAGTATAGGGTAAAATTTAAATCTCCGTATATATTTCCGGAGTCACAAACAGACCTCACAGGCTCAGTATGGATTAGACCAGAATATAAAAAGCAGAAAAAGGGTACTGTATCAGAAGCGTACAGCTGTATACATTGTAGGGGTAATTGTAAATTTCTGTATATATTTCCGGAGTCACATACAGATGCTCACAGGCTCAGTATGGATTAGACCAGAATATAAAAAGCAGAAAAAGGGTACGGTATCAGAAACGTACAGCTGTATACAGTGTAGGAATAATTGTAAATCTCCGTATATATTTCCGGAGTCACACACAGATAGTCAGCATGTATTTGTCCGTGAAATCAGCTGGTACACGGTAGTGTGTGAGGAGCGTACAGCTCTTTACGGTGTGGGGAAAAATGAACGCTCGGTAACTGTGCAGAAAAAAAGAAATAAAACTATTAGTGCTGTGTAAAAAGCAGTTTGCACAGCAGTGTACACACAGCAATACAGCTATCAGGCAGCCTAATAACCAGCGCTGCTTCACACAAGAAAATCTTCCCGTCACTGGCAGTCAGCCTAATTACCAGCGCTGCTGCACACAAGAAAATCCTCCCCTGTCACTGCACACTAACTGTACAGCACAATTGCTATCAGCACAAGCACATAAGAACTTCTCTTTCCAGCCCTAACTCTCTCCCTACTGATAAACAGCATCAGCAGCCTCTCCATACTGTTAAGATCGTCAGAAGTAAAATGGCGGTTGGCGGTCAGGGCTTTTATTGACACTATGACGCCCCCCAAAGCAAGCCAATCACTGCAGTGCCCTTCTCTAAGATGGTGGTGGACGCTGCCCATGTCATCTCGTTGCCCACAGTGTACGTCCTTGCTCATTGGCTGAAAAAAGGCGCCTGCAAGCATTATGGAAAAACCGACTTTGGTGCTCGGGTCGACGACCATATGGCCGACTTCACGCTATGGTCGGGTTTCGCTCGGCGAAACCCCACTTTGGCGAAAGTCGGCGACTTATGAATCTGACCGACCTGTTTCGCTCAACTCTACTCCTCACCTCTCCATATACCGTATATACTAATGTATAAGCCGACCCGTGTATAAGCCGACCCCCCTAATTTTGCCACAAAAAACTGGGAAAACTTATTGACTCGCGTATAAGCCTAGGGTGAAAAATGATTATGCCCCCATATGATGCTCCACAGATTATGCCCCCATATGCTCCACAGATTATGCCCAATATGCTCCACAGATTATGCCCCATATGCTCCTGATTATGCCCCCATATATTCCACAGCTTATGCCCCCGTATGATCCACAGATTATGCCCCCATATGCTCCAGATTATGCCCCATATGTTCCACAGATTATGCCCCATATGCTCCAGATTATGCCCCATATGTTCCACAGCTTATGCCCCATATGTTCCACAGCTTATGCCCCCATATGCTCCATATTATGCCCCCATATGCTCCAGATTATGCCCCCATATGTTCCACAGCTTATGCCCCATATGCTCCATATTATGCCCCCATATGTTCCACAGATTATGCCCCCATATGCTCCAGATTATGCCCCCATATGCTCCATATTATGCCCCCATATGCTCCAGATTATGCCCCCATATGTTCCCCAGTTATGCCCCCATATGCTCCATATTATGCCCACATATGCTGCACAATTATGCCCCATAGTATAGGCCTCATATGCTGCTGCTGCTGCAAAAAAAAAAAAAAATGACATACTCACCTCTCGTCGCTGGGGGCCAGGTGCCGGTGTCCTGAGCAGGCGGTCACATCGGCGCGCTATGTGGGACAGGTGCCGGTGTCACCGCTCGCTCAGGACCCCGGCACCTGAGATATTTACCTGTCCTCTCTGCACCGCAGCGCTGCTCCCTCGGTCTGACTCCACTGGCTGTGAATGATCTGGCAGGGGGCGAGGCACACACTAACTACGTCATCGCGCCCTCTGCCTGAACATTCACAGCCAGAGGAATCAGACCGAGGGAGCTGCGGTGGACCGAGGGACAGGTAAATATAGCATATACTCACCCCTCCGCCGCGCGTCCCTGCAGCCTCTCCTCTTCTCCCGGCGCTCTCTGCAGCGCTTCAGTCATGCAGTTGTCACGTGCTACCACTCATTAAAGTCATGAATATGTGCATATTCATTACTTTAATGAGCGGTGCCATGTGACCGCTGCAGGAAGGAGCCGGAGATCGTGGGAGAAGCAGGGGGGCTGCAGAGACCGCGCCGGCGGAGGGGTGAGTATGATCCGACACCCCCGCCGACCCCCGTATATGACCCGCGTATAAGCCGAGAGGGGGACTTTCAGCCCTAAAAAATGGGCTGAAAATCTCGGCTTATACATGGGTATATACGGTACTTCAGTGGGCAGCTGTAATCTGATACCTCAGTGAGCTGGCAATCCCATCTTTTTTTGAACAAGTTGGATCTTAGCAGTTTTTCAGAGTGAATGTTGATATCAGACGTCTGCTGGTAAAGGAATAAGTCACAAAGCAAATTTCTCTGATAAGATATGTTACAATGTTTCTTGTAGCGTTGATTCATGTCATTTTACACCATTCTATTTATCCTCTTTGTTTTTAGTTGGGGTGTTTATTGGTCACCACAATTCTGACTCTTTTCAGTAAATAGATTGAAAACACTTTTCTCTTTTATTTTAAATTGCTTGTTATTATAACTAACCACAAATTTCACTTTATGATTACTAAGCTTTGATATTGCTTGACTGCAAGTGAACATTAAAGCAGTTGTCCACTACTTTATCATTAAAGACGGGGTCCGGCACCCCCACCTATCAGCTACACTCAGCTTTTGGTGGCTGTGGCTGTCAGACTGAAATGCTCAATTGCTGAGGTGCTCAATCTTCTCTGAATGGCCGTGTCCGTGTACTGCTTATCCGCCTCCTACTGAAATCAATAAGAGATGGATGTGCAGTACCCTGCCGCGGCCACTGTCAGAAGACTGAGCTGCTCCACAGTTGAGAATTTCTGGCCAACAACGACACCTAGGACAGCTGATCAGCGGGACTGATGGGTGTCGGACCCCGACCGATCAGACATTGATCACCTATCCTAAGATAGATCATCAATGATAAAGTAGTGGACAACTTCTTTAACCTAGAGGAGAACATCTTGGGCACATTTTTAAAGGAAATGTGTCACCAGACTTTGCTGGCCCGTCTGAGAGTAGCATGATGTAAGGGCAGAGACCACGATTCCAATGATATATCACATACTGAGTTTCCTCCTGTAGTTTTGATATAATCATAGTTTTATCTTCTGCAGCTGTTCTAGTACTCTCAATTATTAGCTCTGTTAACCCCCTCAAAACTTTATGCTGCAAATATACACCGAGGGGGAGCAATTATCAAAGTATTCTCACCAGAAAACTGGTGTAAAATACTTTGAACAGTCATAAAATTTAGCAAAACGCAGAATCGCACAAATAGTTTGCAACATTTTGGCATTTTTATACTAGTTTAAAGCAGCTCCACCCAAATAGGCAGAGTTGGGAAGGATCGTAACGGGGCGGGCATAAATTCAGCAAAAGTGCTGGCATTTCTTACACCAGAAATGCTACCCCAGGAGGAGGCGCCTCAGACCATAGTACTCCAGCAAACCCCTTCATTAAAGCTAGCATGTACAATGCCTGTCTTAGAATTGGACCACATTTATAATGGACTAGGGAAGAGTTAAAAATCCTAAGTATTTTAGATCAATTTTTCTTAAGGCCCAAATGCAATGTATTCTGCTCTGTACATGTATGTACTAATACGTAATAGTATACATACATGCAGGGGCGGACATATCATTGGTGCAACCTGTGCAGCTGCACAGGGGCCCAAGAGGTGAGGGGGCCCATTTATACCTCCAAAGCAGGTGCAATTTTGCATTTTTAGGAGATCGTGGGCTGCAAAGGGCCCATGTATTGTTCTTGCACAGGGGCCCTTTTCTGACTTTGTCCACCAGTGCATACATGTACACTGATGCCATAAGCCTCACCAGCAAGATTGATGAATTAGAATTAATATGTGCACGTTCGCTGGGCTCACTGATGCTATAACATGTAGCATGTTACACTTTCTGAGTATGGTCACACACAGTGGCCAGCAAGCAGCTAGAGCTAGCCCATGCAAAAAGGTACCGTCGTATTGGCCCTGTTCAAGCAGTCACAGCACCTGTCAAAATAGACTGGGAAATACATGCAAATCTTAACTTATTGTTAGTGGCCGAGCAGGTGAAGGAATCCTTCCAATGTAATTTGTTTCCAAATCAGATATTGTTGCATGTTTCAAGTTTTACCAAGGTTGAAATCTGCTGTAAAACCTATTGCCATAACACACATACCCTGTGTTTTTTTTATCGTTCATTTTGTTTGTGTGTAAAAATGTAAATGAAGGTGAGACGTGAATCACAGTTGTGGAATCTTCCTCACTCCCTGCCCTACAGCAGCTGTGAACAACTGGAAACATGGAGTTTACCAGGTTCACTTGCTAAGCATACATTTAATTGACTGCTATTAAAAAACAATTAAAAAAATTTTTTGATTGCATTAAGAATGGTTTTGTCAGACTTTAAAAGACTGTCGGTGACAAGATAGCAAACAGCCAATTTTACTTGCAACCATTCACATCGTTATTTCTGGGACATTATAGGTTCCTATAATTTGGCACCACT
This sequence comes from Oophaga sylvatica, assembly GCA_033576555.1. NCBI lineage: Eukaryota > Metazoa > Chordata > Amphibia > Anura > Dendrobatidae > Oophaga > Oophaga sylvatica. Next base: position 204,709,765 of record JARQOD010000002.1, read on the forward strand.
AATAATTTGCAGACAGCTCAGGTCCGTTTTTTTGTCAAGTGTGCTTGATAAGTCAACATTCTTACTATTCAACAAGATAAGCTGACCACAAGGGGGCACTAAACCTGCCACTGACGGTGTGCATTTGTAAAAGGGGTGTTACAGGAATAAAACATAAATGACCAATTTTTAGATTAGATAATTTTTGTGTGATAGTTGAGATCTCCATTAAGATCCCCATAGCCTTTTGAGGGGTTTTCTAGAAACAGCAGGGCATATACTGTATACATATGGCTGTGCCTGATAGTGAAACACAATGCCATTCAAAAAGTCTACATTCTAAAGTTTCGAGAGGCAGGTTGTGTCCAGAAAACTCCTCTATAGAAAATAAATACAGTATGGGAAATAAGCATTTGATCCCTTCCTGATTTTGTAAGTTTACCCACTGACAAAGACATGAACAGTCTATAATTTTAAGGGCAGGTTAATTTTAACATTGAGAGATAGAATATCAAAAATATAATCTAGAAAATCACATTGTATTACGGTAATTATAGAAATTTATTTGCATTTTGCAGTGAGCAATAAGTATTTGATCCCTCTGGCAAACAAGACTTAATACTTTGTGGCCAAACCCTTGTTGGTAAGCACAGCAGTCAGACGTTTTTTGTAGTTGATAATGAGGTTTGCGCACATGTCAGGAGGAATTTGGTCCACTCCTCTTTGCAGATCATCTCTAAATCATTAAGATTTTGAGGCTGTCACTTGGCAACTTGGAGCTTCATCTCCCTCCATAAGTTTTCTATGGGATTATGGTCTGGAGACTGGCTAGGCCACTTCATGACCTTAATGTACTTCTTTTTGAGCCACTCCTTTGTTGCTTTTTACTGTATGTTTTGGGTCATTATCTTGCTGGAAGACCCAGTCACGACCCATTTTTAATGTCCTGGCAGAGGGAGGGAGGTTGTTACTGAGGATTTTACGGTACATGGCTCCATCCAATCTCCTGTTGTTGCAGTGAAGTAGTCCTGTGCCCTTAGCAGAGAAACACCCCCAAAACATAATGTTTCCGCCTCCATGCTTGACAGTGGGGACGGTGTTCTTTGCGTCATAGGCAGCATTTTTCTTCCTCCAAACCCCGGCGAGTTGAGTTAATGCCATATAGCTCAATTTTTGCCTCATCTGACCACAGCACCTCCCAATCACTCACAGAATCATCCAGGTTTTCATTGGCAAACTTCAGATGAGCCTGCACATGTGCCTTCTTGAGCAGGGAGACCTTGTGGGCACTGCAGGATTTTAAACCTTTACGGCGTAATGTTTAGCAATGGTTTTCTTGGTGACTGTGGTCTCAGCTGCCTTGAGATCATTGCAAGTTCCCCCCATGTAGTTTAGGCTGATCTCTCACCTTCCTCATGATCAATGTTATCCCACGAGGTGAGATTTTGCATGGTGCTCCAGATCAAAGTCGATTGACAGTCATTTTGTATTTGTTCCATTTTCTTACTATTGCACCAACAGTTGTCTCCTTCTCACCCAGCATCTTATGGTTTTGTAGCCCAATCCAGCTTTGTGCAGGTCTATGATTTTGTCCCTGACATCCCTATAAAGCTCTTTGGTCTTGCCCATGTTGTAGAGGTTAGAGTCTGACTGATTAATTGAGTCTGTGGACAGGAGTCTTTTGTAAAGGTGACTATGTAAGACAGCTGTCTTTAATGCAGATAATAAGTTGATTAGGAGCGTCTAACTGGTCTGTAGGAGCCAGAACTCTTAGGCTAAGTTCACACGTTGCGGAATTGCCGCGGAAATTTCCGCGGCAATCCCGCACTTCTCCCGCAGGAAATACGCACGTTTTTTGTGTGCTGATTCCCGCCAGAATAATAGCGTTTTGCAAGCGTAATTAGCTTGCAGAATGCTAGCGTTTTCCTAGCGATCTGTAGCATCGCTTGGAAAACTGATTGACAGGTTGGTCACACGAGTCAAACATAGTGTTTGACAAGTGTGACCAACTTTTTACTATTGATGCCGCCTATGTCGCATCAATAGTAAAAAGATCTAATGTAAAAATAATAAATAATGATATTCTCACCTTCCGGCGTCCCCCGCAGCCTTCCCGCCTTCAGCGACGCTCCCGGCAACTCCGGTCCCAAGGATGCTTTGCGGCAAATCACACCGATGACGTAGCATCTCGCGAGACCGCTATGCCATCTGGGTGATTCTTGCAAAGGACTCTTGGGACCGGAAGTTGCCGGGAGCGTCGCTGAAGGCGGGAAGGCTGCGGGGGCCGCGGGAAGGCTGCGGGGGCCGCCGGAAGGTGAGAATATCATTATTTTTTATTTTAATTATTGTTTTACCAGGGATATGGTACCCAGGGCCTGGAGGAGAGTCTCCTCTCCTCCAGACCCTGGGTACCACCGCACATGAACCGCTTACATTCCGCAAAATTAATGAACATGTTGCTATTTTTTCCGCAAAGCGTTTTTTTCGCGGAAAAAAACGCAACATGTGGCCAAAACATGCGGAATCAATTAACATGTATAGGATGCTTAATGCTTGCGTTTTTATCGCGTTTTTACCGCGGAAAACCGCGGAAAAACCGCGAAAAAAACGCAATTATTCCTGATCGTGTGCACTTAGCCTTAATGGTTGGTATGGGATCAAATACTTATTTCCCACTGCAAAATCAAAATTTGTATAATTTATACAATGTGATTTTTTTGATTTTATTTTTGATATTCTCTCAATGTTAAAATGAACCTACCCTTACAATTATAGACTGTACACGTCTTTGTCAGTGGGCAAACTTACAAAATCAGCAAGGGATCAAATACTTATTTCCTCACTGCAACTACATGTATATTCAGACTATAAGACTCACGGACCGAGTGGGAGGAGGAGGGGGTTTCCCAGTGGTGTGAGGCTGCGGGGCTCTGAAATTTCATAGAATGTCCACTGTGATTAGTGCGAGACGTGCAGCCCCAGGGACTCGAACATATTATTTGAGCATGCCGAAGGCACTCAGTTAGCACATGAGCATGCTCAGATAACACCTTGTCTGAGCACGTTCGGTCATCACTATTATTTATTGGTAGATATTTGAGGAGGGAAAAAGAATAATAAAATACTGATAACGTTTGTTATAAGTATCCAAGTAATATGGAAGCAGCAGAGAATATACTCATAAAGCAAATAATTGAGGCAGCAAATCAGGGCAAATTAATTATTATTGGGGACTCAACTACTCTGATATAAATTGAGAAACAGAAACCTGCAGGCCCAGCAAAAGAAACAAGTTTTTGACAATAATAAAAGACAGTTACCTTTCACAATTGCTGTAGGACCCAACAACAGGGGGTCACTTCTAGACCTAATTTTAACAAGGCCAGACAGAATTTAAATGAATAGTTTTGAAGTCACTTGGGTAATACTGATCACTAAATGATTATAATTTTCATACATCTTTAATAAGATGTATAGCAAACGGGATACAAGGACACTAAACTTTAAGAATAGTGAATTTTCAACTGCTAAGAGATGATCTTAATACCATAAACTTGGACAATGTCCTTTGAAAATAAAAGCACACAAGGAAATGGTCGTGAATAGGACTTGTGCATGATATACAATGGCATGTAAAAGTTTGGGCACCCCTGGTCAAAATTACTGTTATTGTGAACAGTTAAGCAAGATGAAGATGAAATGATCTCTAAAAGGGCTAAAGTTTAAGATGAAACACTTCCTTTGTATTTTATACAAATAATGTTTATGCATGTACAGTTGAAACCTGAAGTTTACATACACTATATACACTGTGTTCCAAATTATTATGCAAAAATTGTTTAGGAGTGATAAGGTAAGAATTTTTTTGTTTGTCAGTTAAACTCATTGATGGTGATGTGTGTCAGGGCGCTTTATATCACTGTAAGCAATTGCAGACACCTGTGCTAATTAGTTTGGAATGTGTGTCCAATGAAAGGCAAGACTACTTAAGAAGGCTATCCCACATTATTAAGCAGTCTACATTTTCTGCCAAAATGGGAAAGAAAAAGGATGTGTCGGCTGCTGAGAAGCAACAAATTGTGGAGTGTTTAGGTCAAGGTATGACTACAATTAACATTGCCAGGACACTTCATCGTGATCATCGCACAATCAAGAAGTATGTAGCTGATTCACAGTACACACGTGTGCGTGCTAATAAGGGAAAATTGAGGACTCTTTCCTACAGGCAATTACGTGAGGTTAAAAGAACAGCGGCAAAAAAGCCTTGTCATAGCAGTAGACAAGTTTTTGAAGCTGCTGGTGCCTCCAACGTCCCCCGAACAACAAGATGCAGGGTCCTTCAGAGGTTTGCAGCTGTGCGTAAGCCATCCTGTCGACCTCCTCTATCCACTGCAAACAAGCAGAAACGGCTCCAGTGGCCCAAACAATACATGAAGACTGACTTCAAAACTGTTTTGTTCACCGATGAGTGCCGTGCAACGCTCGATGGTCCAGATGGATGGAGTGGAGGATGGCAGGTTGATGGACACCCCATGCAAACACGGCTATGGCGCCAACAAGGAGGAGGTGGAGTAATGTTTTGGGCTGGAATCAAGGGGAGAGAGATTGTCGGCCCCTTTAGGATCCCTGAAGGGTAAAGATGAACTCCATAGTGTATGTTGAGTTTCTCAAACAGCACTTCCTGCCATGGTTCAAGAAGAAGAACCGTGCATTCCGCAGCAAGATCATTTTCATGCATAATAATTCACCGTCTCATGCTGCACATAACACATCTGCATCTCTGGCTGCTATGGGCATAAAAGGGGACAAACTTATGGTGTGGCCCCCATGCTCCCCTGACCTCAACCCCATTGAGAACCTCTGGAGCATCATCAAAAGGAGTGTCTATGATGGCGGGAGGCAGTTCACATCTAAGCAACAGCTCTGGGAGGGTATTCTGTCCTCATGCAAAACAATTGAAGCAGAAACCATTCAAAACCTGACAAATTCAATGGACGAGAGAGTTCAGAAGCTCCTTTTGAACAAGGGGTCCTATGTGCAAATGTAACATCACCTAGAATAAAGTTTTGAGTTGAAAACTGTTTGATTTCAGTTTGTAATAACCTGCTAATGCTTATAATTTCAAAAATGACCATTTTTTTGTTCTTTATTAAAATGAAAAGGTTGAAAACTCTGCTGTGCGTAATAATTTGGAACATGCATTTTGAGTGCAGTTTGAGTGTTTTATTTTCTAAAAAATATATTGTTATCATAGGCAGTTTGTACAAAAACCTGTCAATTGTACTCTAATAGTTATTTGACTGGAAAATTACAATGACTGCAATTCATAAAGGTAATTTGGAAAAATCTGAGAAAATATAATTTGCATAATAATTTGGAACACAGTGTAAAAAGATACATGTATGTTTTTCTCAATATCTGACATGAAATCAAAATAAACCTTTCCCATTTTAGGTCATTTAGGATTACCATAATTATTAATATTAGCCAAATGCCAGAATAATGAAAGAGTTACTTACTGTTTACATACACTAAGATTACTATGCCTTTAACCCCTTAACGACCGCCAATATGCCTTTTAACGGCGGTAGTTAAGGGTACTTAAACCACAGGTCCGTTAATTAACGGCGCTGTGGAGAAAGTATATAGCGCCCCCAGAGTCGGATTTTCTCCGGGGTCTACCAGGGGTAGCCAAGACCCCAGAGAACATAATTCGGGTCCCCCGCAGTCCCCTGCTTTTGCGATCGCCGTTATTAACCATATAATGGCGATCGCAAAAGAAAAAAAGCCGCGATCCTGCATGTAATTTCTCTCCCCTCTAATGTGATCACACATCAGAGGGGAGAGAAATAGGGTCTCCGGGTCCCCCGATGTACCTCCCGGTGTCCTCCCGCAGCTCCCAGGCTCCAGAGTCTTCTTCCTGTAAAAGAAAATGGTGGGCGCAGTGCACCCGCCTGAATCTGCCTGCCGGAAAATTCATTCATTCTGTGAAAGTACATTTTGATCACTGTGATAAACGCTATCACAGTGATCAAAATAAAAAAATAGTAAATAACCCCCCCTTTATCACCTCCTTAGTTAGGGACATATAATAAAATAAAGAAATTGTATTTATTTTCATTTTTCCATTAGGGTTAGGATTAGGGTTAAGGTTACAATTAGGGTTAGGGTTACAATTAGGGTTAGGATTAGAGTTAGGGTTACAATTAGGTTAGAGTTACAATTAGGGTTAGGGTTAGGCCGGCGTCACACTGGCGAGTTTGATGCGAGTAAGTCGCACGACTTTCTCGCATCAACACCCGGCACAGCCGCCCGCTCTCGGACCCGAGTGCGCGGCTGCATAGAAATACATGCAGCCGCACACTGGGGTCCGAGAGCGAGCGGCCGTGCCGGGTGTTGATGCGAGAAAGTCGTGCGACTTACTCGCATCAAACTCGCCAGTGTGACGCCGGCCTTATGGTTACAGTTAGGGTTAGGGTTGGGATTAGGGTTAAGGGTGTGTTGGGGTTTAAGGTTGGAGCTAGAATTGAGGGTTTTCCACTATTTAGGCTCATCAGGGGTCTCCAAACACGACGTGGCGTTCAAAAAGTCAAATGGTGCTCCCTCCCTTTCGAGCCCTGCCGTGCGCCCAAACAGTGGTTTACCCCAACATATGGGGTATCAGCGTACTCAGGAAAAATTGCACAACAACTTTTGGGGTCCAATTTCTCCTATTACCCTTGGGAAAATAAAAAAATAGCGGGCTAAAAAATCATTTTTGAGGAAAAAAAATGATTTTTTTTATTTTCACGACTCTACGTTATAAACTTCTGTGAAGCACTTGGAGGTTCAAAGTGCTCACCACTCATCTAGATAAGTTCCTTAAGGGATCTAGTTTCCAAAATGGGGTCACTTGTTGGGGGTTTCCACTGTTTAGGCACATCAGGGGCTCTCCAAGCGCGACATGGCGTCCAGCCAATTCTGCGTTGAAAAAGTCAAATGGCGCTCCTTCCCTTGCGACCTCTGCCGTGCGACCAAAAAGTGGTTTACCGCCACATATGGGGTATAATTGCACAACAAATTTTGTGCTTCATTTTTTCTTTTAACACTTGTGAAAATCAAAAAAAATTGGTTCTGAAAGTAAATTTTTTGCAAAAAAAGTTAAATGTTAATTTTTCATTCCACATTGCTTCAGTTCCTGTTGAAGCACGTAAAGGTTTAATAAAGTTCTTGAATATGGGTTTTGAGCACCTTGAGGGGTGCAGTTTTTAGAATGGTGTCACTTTTGGGTATTTTCTATCATATAGACCCCTCAAAGTGACTTCAAATGTGATGTGGTCCCTAAATAAAAAATGGTGTTGTAAAAATGAGAAATCGCTGGTCAACTTTTAACCCTTATAACTTCGTATCAAAAAAAATTTTGTTCCCAAAATTGTGCTGATGTAAAGTAGACATGTGGGAAATGTTATTTATTAAGAAATTTGTGTGACATATCTCTCTGATTTAAGGGCATAAAAATTTAAAGTTTGAAAATTGCTAAATTTTCTAAATTTTTGCCATATTTCCATTTTTTCATAAATAAACGCGTCATATAAAAATTTTTTACCACTAACGTGAAGTACAATATGTCACGAAAAAACAGTCTCAGAATCAGCGGGATTCGTTAAAGCGTTCCAGAGTTATAACCTCATAAAGTGACAGTGTTCAGAATTGTAAAAATTGGCCTGGTCATTAAGGTGCAAATTGGCTCTGTCACTAAGGGGTTAAACAATTCTGGACTGCCCATATGATGATGTCATGTGTTAGGAAGTTTATGATATGGCAATATCTGAGTTAATTAGATACACATCTGTGGATGTATTTAAATGCACACCGGAAACACACTGTACAGTTTTCTGTGCCTGAAACACACTGTGACTTCCTGCTCACACATCCATCTTACAGTGAGTCGGGTAGTCTGAAAAGCCGCAATGTCACTCGGAAGAGGAAAGGATCAGCGCTGGATACCGGAGAAAGCGGCAGTAGGTGAGTATAATAACACACTATATACACATGTGTACAGATTTATGGACAAAAAAGTTCATGGGAGGGTTTCTTTCATGTGTAGGTTCTATGTAGAAAAGTGAAACAAGGAATAATAAGTTTGAATTCACTGTTTAGCATTCTAATTCCTTTCATTCATTAACTTGCTTTAAAATTGACTTTTAATAAATTACTTGGTAAATCTTATAATAAATACATTTGTAATGAGCTTTTATTAGCCTTTGATGAAATACATCAGCTTCGGCACTGGAATATGACTGGGTATTTACCATAATGTACACTTCAGCTCAGCGTGGCTTGTTGGCTTGTGACTGGAATCAATAATTAGGATAATGTATCTGCATGAGAGTTTCTGTACATGCTGCGACTCAAAAATGGTTGTAGCTCTGGTGAACAATATGTTAAAGTGTAATCATTGTTTTAATTTTTATTTCCTAAATCAATAGTACACATGAAAATAAGAAACTTTGTAATATACTGTACATCTTATTAGAGAAATTGACTTTTTTTTCTGCCAACACTAGTCTTTCATTCTCAAAACTCTGAATATCCGGATAACATCAATGAAGACAGATTGGTAGGCTACAGAGATAGGAGATAACTGGTCTTACAGGTTCAAGTCTATGTAGACGGGAGGAGGGAGGAGCTAGAGATAGAGCTCCTCCCCCTCCTACATACATAGAAACTTATCAGTAGTCGCTGCCATCTCCTATCTCAGTAACAAAATAATCTATCTTGACTGAATACAGATTTTACCTGATAACATATATTATAAAGTTGCTTATTTTCTCATGTGTTATTAATTTATGAAATAAAAAATTATATCGACAGTTACTCTTTAACCCCGTATCGATGTATGATGTACTGGTATGTCATATGCCTGCTCCCTGACTTGGCATAGAAGCTCGCATCTTACCCAGAAAATTATGGATAATTTAACCCCTTAATGATCGCCGATATGCATTAAAATGACGGCCGCTAAGAGTACTTATTCCCTAATTGCCGTTTTCAAATGGGAGTAAGACTGTAGAACCCAAAGAGTCGGATAATCTCTGGGGTCTCGGCTACCGGGGGTAGGTGAGACCCCGGAGAACATGAGCAGGGCTGGATTTTCCAGTCCTCAATCACGTTATTGCCATTATTCACTGAATAACGGCGATCACAAAAAAAAAATGTGCCCGCTGTTGCAATGATTTCTTTCTCTTCTGACATGATATACATGTCAGAGGAGAGAGAAATGATGCCTCCGCCCTCCTGATCCGTCCTCCTTCTCGGCATCATCTTCTTGGGGAAAAAATGGCGGGCACATGCGCAGTGCGCCCGCCGAGATCTGTCAGCCGGTACCAGACAACAATAGGAAGTTTTTCCTATTGGTTCCTTTTGAGCACTGTGTTAGACCCTACCACATAAAAATAAAAAAAAATAGTAAATCAAATCCCCCTTTGTCACCTCCTAAATTAGATAAAAATTATAAAATACATTTTTTATTCTTTTTTCCATTTGTTGGCGTTAGAATTTTTTTTTCAAAACTAAAAAAAAAAAATATTGATGGCTGGTGTTGAGTGTAATTGCTCGCTACTCGAGTTTGCATCATGTGCTCTCGTGTGCACCGAGTATCGCGGATCCCTGCATTTTTTGGGGGGTGTCTAACAGCTGTAAAACATGCGGATCAGGGACTCAATCATGTCATTCGAGCACCAGTGATATTCAGTGCATACCTGAGCACCCGATGCAAACTGGAGTAGCGAGCTCTTGCGCTCAACACTAATGATGACATATTCAATATGATGACCTAATGTTATCAAATGATGGGTCATACCTGTGGGTTCAAAATGCTCACTATACCCCTGGATAAAATCCTTGAGGGGTGGTTTCCAAATTATATTACTTGTGGGGGGGTTTCCACTATTTAGGCACATCAGGGGCTCTCCAAATACAACATGGCGTCCACTAATTATTCCAGCAAATTTTACATTCAAAAAGTCAAATGGCGCTCTGCCGTGCGCTAAAACAGTATATTTACCCCACAAATAAGGTATCTGCATGCTCAGGAGAAATTGCACAACTAATTTTGGGGTTCATTTTCTGTTACCCTTGTGAAAATAAAAAAGGTTGGGACTAAAGTAAATTTTTTGTGAAAAAAATGTAATGTTTATGTTTCCCTTCCACATTGCTTCAGTTCCTGTGAAGCAACTGAAGGGTTAGTAAACTTCTTGAATGTGGTTTTGAGCACCTTGAGGGGTACAGTTTTTAGAATGGTGTCACTTTTGGATACTTTCTGTTATGTAGACCCCATCAAAGACACTTTAAATGTGATGTGGTCTCTAAAAAAATGGTTTTGTAAATTTTGTTGGAAAAATTAGAAATCGCCGATCAACTTTTAGGCTATGTGCCCACGTTCAGTATTCTTAGCAGAAATTTCCTGAGAAAAAAAACGGACTTTTTCCTAGGAAAGCCTGACGCGTTGTTATCACGGTTTTTAAGCATTTTTTGTGCTTTTTTTGCCAATTTTTCGCGTTTTTTTCCTGAACATCCTAGGTTAATAATATAGCGGGAAATCCACAGATTTACCACGAAATTAATGAACATGCTGCGTTTTTTACCGCGATGCATTTTTTTCGCGGAAAAAAAAACGCACCATGAGCACAAAAGTTGCAGAACGCATTCTAATAATAAAATGCTTAATGCATGCGTTTTTGCGGCGGAAAACGCGAAAAATCCTGAACGTGTGCACACAGCCTTAACCCTTCCTACTTCCTAACAATAAAAAATTGTTTCCAAAATTGTTCTGATGTAAAGTAGAAATGTGGGAAGTGTTATCAACTATTTTGTGTGACATAACTCTCTGATTTAAGTACATAAAAATTAAAAGTTTGAAAATTGCAAAATTTCCCAAATTTTTGCCAAATTTCCATTTTTTTTTAACAAATAAATGCAAGCCATACCAAATAAATTTTATCACTATAATGAAGTACAATATCTCACAAAAAACAGTCTCTGAATCAGTGGGATCTGTTGAAGCATTCCAGAGCTATAATGTCATGAAGTGATAGTGGTCAGAATTGAAAAATTTGGCTTGGTCATTAACCCTTTCGCAACATGCGCCACACTACTTCCTGTTTCCGCAAAGAGCAGTACTAGTACAGCGCACCGATTGCATGGCCTTACGCTGAGCGCCACAGCAATCAAGTGCAGGTGTCAGCTGTATGTGACAGCTGACACCCTGCAGCAAGGCCCACGATTGGTGGTAGAATCGATCGTGGGCATTTAACCTCTCTGATGCCGCTGTCAGTAGTGACAGTGGCATAGAGAAGCATCGTGCAGGGAGCGGGCTCCCTGCGCGCTTCCATCAGGACAATACGATGTGAGTGCCTGCTGATCTGATGTTCTGTAGTGTAAAGTATCAGATCAGCGATCTGATTTTATATAGTAATGTTCCATACTGAGACAATGTAAAAAAGTTAAAAAAAAATTAAAAAGTGTGAAAATACTTTTTAAAAAATCCCTAAATAAAGAAAAAAAATTAAATATTTTTCCAATAAATACATTTATTGATGTAAATAAAAAAAAGCAATAAAAGTACACATTTGATAACGCCGCGTCCGTAACGACCCACTCTATAAAACTGTCCCACTAGTTAACCCCTTCAGTGAACACCGTAAAAAAATAAATAACAAACACAGGCAAAAAACAATGCTTTATCACAGGGTCGAAAAAGTTGTTCAGAATCTAGGAGCCAGCCAAAAAATTTAGGAGCCAGAATTTTTTTTTAACAAACTTGGTTTTTAATTTAACAAAAAAACATTACAAACGTTATAAACATTTAACTTCTAAAGATAATAAATATTATATTTTGATAGATTAATATAATGCACCCCCATAGGCAGCCCCTCTATTATAATGCACTCCCCCATAGGCAGCCTTATTTATAATGCATCCCCATAGCCAGCCTTATTTATAATGCATCCCCATAGCCAGCCTTATTTATAATGCATCCCCATAGGTAGCCTTATTTATAATGCACCCCCATAGGCAGCCTTATTTATAATGTACCCCCATAGGCAGTCTTATTTATAATGCAACCCATAAGCAGCCTTATTTATAATGCACCCCATAGGCAGCCTTATTTATAATGCACCCCCATAAGCAGCCTTATTTATAATGCACCCCATAGGCAGTCTTATTTATAATGCACCCCATAGGCAGCCTTATTTATAATGCACCCCATAGGCAGTCTTATTTATAATGCACCCCATAGGCAGCCTTATTTATAATGCACCCCATAGGCAGCCTTATTTATAATGCATCCCATAGGCAGCCTTATTTATAATGCACCCCATAGGCAGTCTTACTTATAATGCACCCCCATAGGCAGCCTCTCTATTATAATGCATTCCCCCATAGGCAGCCTTATTTATAATGCACCCCATAGGTAGCCTTATTTATAATGCAACCCCATAGGTAGCCTTATTTATAATTCACCCCATAGGTAGTCTTATATATAATGCAGCCCCATAGGGAGCCTTATTTATAATGCACCCCCATAGGCAGTCTTATTTATAATGTACCCCCATATGGAGCCTCTGCTCTGTAATATAATGCACCCCCTTTACAGAAATAATAAATCCTGTACTCACCTCTCTTGCTCCTGCGCTGCTCACTGCTCTCCCTCTCAGCGTCTGACTGCTGGCGCCGGGCAGTGACGTCATCGCGCCCGCTGTCAGACGCTGAGAGGGGGATTATGGGAGAGAAGGAGCACTCGCTCCTTCTCTCTCAATGCGGTCAGCTGTATCGGCTGGATGCCGATACAGCTGACCCTCCGATGACGGGCGGGGGGCCCACTGCTGGCACCGGGCCCCCCACCGCCTGCTCAGGCCCCATAGCGGCCGGCGGCAGAGCAGGGAGAGCGATTCTCCCTGCTCTGCCGCAGAATGTAACTGTATCAGTGCGCTGTGCACGCCGATACAGTTACAGTAGCGTAGCTCCGGGTGGGCCCCCTCCGAGCGCGGGGCCCGGAGCCACCGCCCCCTCTGCCCCCGGTAGCTACGCTACTGCCCGGGCGCCAGGCATGATTTTCTAGGCGCCACTGGCGACCTGGCGCCCGGGTTTGTCGAACCCTGCTTTATCATACCGCCGAACAAAAAGTACAATAAAACGTGATCAAAAAGACGGATGTAACTAAAAATAGTACCCTGAAAATGTCATCTTGTCCCGCAAAAAACAAGCCACCATACAGCTTCATCAGCAGAAAAATAAAAAAGTTATACCTCTCAGAATAAAGCGATGCAAAAATAATTATTTTATCTATAAAATAGTTTTTATTGTGTAAAAGCGCCAAAACACAAAAAAATGATATAAAAGAGGTATCGTAATCATACTGACCCTAAGAATAAAGCTGCCTTACCAATTTTACCACATGCAGAACGGTATAAAAAAAAAAAAGCAATTCCTGAATTGCTGGTTTTGTTCATTCTGTCTCCCAGAAATCAGAATAGAAAGTGATCAAAAATGTCATGTGCCCGAAAATGGTTCCAATAGAAACGTCAGCTCGTCCAGCAAAAAACAAGCCCTTAAATGACTCTGTCGGTCGAAATATGTAAAAATTATTGCTCTCAAAATATGGTTACTCAAATATAGTTTTCTCACAAAGAAAAGCGGACAGCACCGCTAATACCACCTGTGCCATTGAACAGATTCTGCAGGAGCTACAGCCGGCTCCAATATCCAAAACCCACGGGTGCTAATCCAAAAACAAGGAATCCAAATACAGCACAGAAGAGAGAGATGGAAAGCACACACAGTGCTTTCCATCTCTCTCTTCTGTGCTGTATTCAAATATAGTTTTCGCAATAAAAAGCATCTTGTGTGACAGCAACCAAACATAAAAACCAAATATAGATCTGGTATCGCTGTAATCGCACCGACCCGAAGAATAAAGTCGCCTAATCACTTTTATCGCACGAGGAACGGTGTAAAAAATAATTAAAACCAATTCTTCACATGCTGTTGATTTTTTTCCATTCTGCCTCCCAAATCTCAGTAAGACTCGGCTCACATTTATCCTGCGCTCTGCGCTGAGCGCTTACAGCGGGGTTTCCGTGTAAGGCTCTGAAATACTTGTGGACGCCGTCTGACCTGTGATCTGGCAATGTCCGTCTTTTAAGGATTGCATAAAAGTGCCGTTGGCCACAGTTTTGTGCACTTCTAGAAAAAAGGACACCGCGGGCCAGAGGCCAGACGGAGTCCAGAGTAACTCTGCTGTCTCACTATAGTGAATGGCACGAACACCCGTGGAAAATATATTGCATCCCTGTGCTTATTTACAAATAGATTAGTGTGCACATTTGCATACTAAAGGCTACAGTTCCATCAGTGCTCAATTGCACATACACATCATGGCACCCAGCTCTCCAAAATTTGTAGGTTTACTTAATTACACATAGATTTGTGTGCACACTAAAGGCTGCAGTTACACCAGTGCTCAATAATATATACAGACCATGGCACCTAGCTCTCCAAATTTAGTGTGTCCTAAATCGACAGATATCCAGCTAACTGTTCGACATGGAAGATATGGCAAGGTACATATTACCAGAATCCGTGCTGCTAATAGTGTGAGCGCCGAGTGACTTGCCGTCTCACCGCACCCCGACGTGCGTTTCGCTCATGCTTCTTCACCTTTTGTATTGAAGAGCTGAAACAAATGAACTTTTTGATGATATTCTAATTTTGTGAGAAGCACCTGTATATTGCTGGAAAAATAAAAAAGTTATGACTCTTGGAAGAAGGAGAGGGAAAAAGGAAAAAATGGAAAATGGCCCAGGGGTGAAGGGGTTAAGCATAAAGAATGACATCAGTTGTTACACATCATACATATTCAAGGCACTTTCTAACTAGTGCTGTTTGACATCTACTATATTGCAATTACAAGGCGTCACAGCTCCAGACATCACTAATTGGGGTTTTATTGGTTTGGCTTAATGTATTAAACATAGTGCTTTATACTTAAAAGTTTACACTCATATTCTTAAAGAGGACCTTTGACCATGTCAATGGTGACCAGTTTCTGGTCTTATTTTATTCTGCCTTCTCCTCTGAGATATGAAGATTTTTACACACCCTGCAGAGCAGCATGAAGACATGCCCCCACAGAGGATCCTGTGAGCAATGCCTCCTTGGTAAAGACCATAATTGCTACTAAACAAAATCTTCAATATCTCTGGAACCATATGGTGGATTAAAAAAAAATACAATATAGAATTCAAAAACTTGCCAACTCTGACCTGAAGACAGGTCCTCTTTAAATGTGGAAAATTGCAACGTGCCTGTAAAAAGAAGTAACTTTCCAATTGACCACTTGTGAAAAATGATCCACGTTTAAGAACAAAGGATTTTTTTTATTTAAATTGTGTACTGGTCGTTGTGTAGGTTACTGACCATCTCTGCAGCATAGCAGAAGTGGCCAGTCTTCTAGACAAGAAACGCAACCTGTACAAGCTCTTTTCAATAGAGCTAGTAAGCGCTGCTCTAAAGCTGGCAGGACCGTTGGATCCAGCAAGCTTCAGGGTCAATGCGCTTCTGTAAAATGGATTTGAAACATCCCTTTCAAGTTATGACTAAGGGCTGCTGTAAACCTCTGTGATTATAAGTGTTCTGTAAGAATATATGTTCGGGATGAAACTTTTTGTTCTAGGGACTTAAAAGGATGCTACATCTATAAATGTATTTTTACGTTGCTTTATATATCTAGCACTCTGTGTATTACACAAAGAATTCCTGACCATGCACCTTTATACAGAGATATTTTTGTTACCAGCACTACAGATTTCCCATAAGAGGAAAGACTGCTACTCAAGGTCAGGTCTTAATTATAGGTTATACGGTGTCAGATGGCTGAGATATTCTTCATGCAATACCTACATACATGTAATGTAGCTATATACTGACACACTAACACATACATCATTGTAATACTCTTCTTCATGCTCTGTCATGCAGCCATGTATTTTGCATGATGAATGTGCAATAATCGAAGTGTATTTAAAGTGAAAGGAATGGTCCTCGCTTGTGTCATGCCATATCTACTGCACGAGGCTTAGTACAAGGTGTTATATCAATGTAATGTAATTATGGTTCACATACATATATCTGCCTGTCACTGTCCCATTGCACAGAGGGAGAGATTCACAGTGCTAACTATATGCTGCAACAACAATAAAGCTCTAAAATATCAAATCTTTATTAATGAACCTAATAAAACTTACGCAGAGAACAGGGAACACCCATACGGAAAAGGAGGATCAATAGGCCGTAGGAGTCGGTACAATGTATACATCAAGAAAGCTGTCTCATAGTAATAGTAATGAATTGCATTGCAAAACCTAGTTCTTCCCTGGATAGTAACCACCTTGCTAAATAAGCTTGGGCAACCGGGCCACCGCATGAACCTGTAATACTACAATACTGCCATGCACTGGTAGTTACCATAGCGAGACTCTATCACCATGGTTCGATGACCCTATGCCCCTCAACTGTTGTTAGATTTGCCTGCAGTGACCTATCTAATGTTAGATTAGTTGCATAGATAAGATGTGTTAGGTCGGGGTCAGACATACGAGAAACTGGCACAAGTCTCGCGCATCAATACCCGGCACTGCAGCCGGCAGTCGGACAGGAGCGTGCAGCTGCATAGAAATACATGCAGCCGCACGCTCCTGTCCGAGTGCCAGTGCCGGGTGTTGATGCGCGAGTTTCTCGCATGTCTGACCCCGGCTTTGCTTTAATAATGGGAGTAATTTGGTTAATGAATCTATGGGCTACTGAGATGTAAATCATGGTACTTTATATAGCCGGAATAGCGATGAGTAATACGTACTTTCATTAATAAGTTGTGTTATGATAGGTGCTTGATTCAGGAAGAGTAAAAGAATATGACGAACCCTTCAACTTGCTGCAAAATAAGGAAAGTCTTTTTTACAAAATGGTCCAACAAGTTGGAAAAGCAGAAGCATCTTCTTTGACAGAGACTGCCAAACAGGTGAGAAGATGTTACTATGTTACATTATGGTTTCATGTAGCAGAATACTGTGGGATTGTCAAACGTGAAATATAACTGGTCATTTTAGAGGATATTTCATTTCATTGTTTACATGAGAAGGGTAAATTATAAAATTTCATGTAAATCCCTTTATGAGCTGTGATTTATATTTTCATCACAGTATGAAGTGGTCGCAGGAGCTGAGCCTGCTCGTTACTCGGGATCTGGCTGTATCAGCAGCAACTTTCGCTAACTGCAATCATTTCTGTTTAACAATTTAAATGGTTTCATGTAGCAGAATACTGTGGGATTGTCAAACGTGAAATATAACTGGTCATTTTAGAGGATATTTCATTTCATTGTTTACATGAGAAGGGTAAATTATAAAATTTCATGTAAATCCCTTTATGAGCTGTGATTTATATTTTCATCACAGTATGAAGTGGTCGCAGGAGCTGAGCCTGCTCGTTACTCGGGATCTGGCTGTATCAGCAGCAACTTTCGCTAACTGCAATCATTTCTGTTTAACAATTTAAATGCTGTTGTCAATTACGAACAGTGGCATTTAACAGGAACCTGTCACCTGAAAAATGTTATTAACCTGCAGCTATGGGGTTATTTTGCAGGATAATAGCATTGTGAACCTCCTCGGTGCCTGCACTTAGACCCACGCTGCCGGGAGGAAATGACCTTCATTCCCCATGGCAGTGTTACGGTTTCAGTCACTGGGGCGCCGCCGGTTCAGTCACCACTCCCCCACCCCTGACGACAGCAGTTAGCATTACAGCCAACTGTCAGTCAGTGAAGCTACAGGCGCCGCTCTCTGTGCACGAAGCAGTGACTGAACCGACGCTGCCCCGTGACTGAGACTCTAACACTGCCGAGAGGAAATGAACTTCATTCCCCATGGCAGTGTTACAGTTTCAGTCACTGGGGCGCCGCCGGTTCAGTCACCACTCCCCCACCCCTGACGACAGCAGTTAGCATTACAGCCAACTGTCAGTCAGTGAAGCTACAAGCGCTGCTCTCTGTGCACGAAGCAGTGACTGAACCGACGCTGCCCCCGTGACTGAGACTCTAACACTGCCGAGAGGAAATGAACTTCATTCCCCATGGCAGTGTTACAGTTTCAGTCACTGGGGCGCCGCCGGTTCAGTCACCACTCCCCGGCCCTGACAACAGCAGTTAGCATTACAGCCAACTGTCAGTCAGTGCAGCTACAGGGCGCCGCTCTCTGTGCACGAAGCAGTGACTGAACAGACGCTGCCCCCGTGACTGAGACTCTAACACTGCCGAGAGGAAATAAACTTCATTCCCCATGGCAGTGTTACGGTTTCAGTCACTGGGGTGCCGCCGGTTCAGTCACCACTCCCCAGGCCCTGACGACAGCAGTTAGCATTACAGCCAACTGTCAGTCAGTGCAGCTACAAGCGTGCTCTCTGTGCACGAAGCAGTGACTGAACCGACGCTGCCCCCGTGACTGAGACTCTAACACTGCCGGGGGGAAGAAAGTTCATTTCCTTCCGGAAGCGTGGGTCTAAGTAAGTCACTGGGCAGTTTCAAAATACTTTTAACCTGCAGATTAACCCCATAGCTGCAGGTTAAAATTGTTTTTTTAGGTGACTGATTAGTTTTAAATGTCTTGTTAATGATCGATTGCGGGCAGCCGATGTGTTTAGTATGGCAGCTGCCTCCTAAATCCTGCTAGGAAGCCTCAGGCTGGGCTTCATGGGAGAGGATAGCTTAGGCTACTTTCACACTTCAGGTTTTTGGTGTCAGGCATAATCCGTCCTATGCCTGACAGGACGGATCCGGCGCTGATTTTAAAAAACTGATGCAACTGATCAGTTTTCTTGCCAGATCCGTATGCAGGTATCAATGTCCGGAGACCTTGGATTCTGTTTTCTGATGGATTTGTCAAAACACTGGTCCAGCTCCATAGATTTGCATTGTTTCCGGCCGCCTGAAGTGCCGATTCAAGCACTATCAGGAGGCTCCAGACAAAAAAAAAAAACGTTGCAGCCAGCGTCTTGTCCGGCCGCCGGAATGTACATTTCCGACGGATCCGGCCAAAAACGGATGCAACGCAGTGACATCAGGCGCGATCCGGCGCTAATGTAAGTCAATGGTAAAAAAACGCCGGATCTTTAAACGCGCCCTGATACAAAAAGCCTGATGTGTGAAAGTAGCCTTACAATATATGTGTCCCAAACTGAAAGGACTATTGCTTTTTATGTACTGCCTGACACAGCATTGTTTGCTTAGAATGTTAAACTGAAGATGATGTAAACTCCTATTTAAAGGGAACCTGTCACTGTCCCTATGAACACACATAGCAGAGACCTGTCAATCTCTCCAGGAGGGGAGAAGTCAGTCCGGAACTAGTGTTATCTCCTCCTATGCTCTTTGTCCATGTTTTCAAACTATGCGTTCTCCGAAATACCCGAGCGTTTCAGAGTCAAATCTACCTGACTGTAAATACTCTGCCAGGCTCTGGTTCATGCTGCCTGGAGTTTGACCAGTATACATTTTTATACCTATTACATCAGCTATCTAGCAAGTATTTCCATAAATAATTTACGTTGGGGATCAATAAAAAATAGTGGAATTCTGCAGCATAAATAGAAATGCACTTCATTTCTCCTGCAGCATATGTCATATAGATCAGAGGAAAATTAAGAAAATGTAAAAGATTTATATGTAGGGAAATACATCCTTTATTGAGGTGAAATGAAAGAAAGCCAAAATGTCCATTGCCTTTGATGCTCCCATATCAATATTCCTTTTCCACTATGGAAACTAATACCAAACGGTGCGCTACGCTGTGCTCGTCACAGTAGAAATGACCCTTTTTCCCGGTAAATTCCTGCCTCCGTATCTTGTCACGCTCAGAATGACTCGGTGGACCAACTGCATGTATAGTATTATTGTCAGTTATTCGGTGAATGAATACATGTGTATATCCTCGCAGTTCAAGCAAGTGAATATTAAATTGACTTTTCAGCCCTGGAGCTAAATAGCAGGGTCGCCCTGCAATGCATCTCAATTTTGGCCATGTTTAATGCATTATGCAAGCTTTAGGCAAAAGTAGACTGCGGAGTTTAGTTGCTCCACAGTGAGGCCATTTCTATCTCTATTCAGCAGCCTGAAATGTAAACTTTAAAGGACACAGAGAAATCATATTAGACCATGGACAAAAAGCTTATTATTGTCAAACAAACATCAGTTTATGGCACTTGTGCCATATGTATATTGTAAACACATTTCCAAGACGCTGTACATTTATTTTTGGCCCAACTCGTGACAGATGTCAGCATTTGAAGATTGCATTTGGTTTTTGAAAGGCGTGAACAAAACTTTTCACATTCATCGGCGAAGGAAAAAAAATTGCATTTGAAGTCCCTTTTCTCCAGCATACACAGTGGCAGATAAGAGCACACAAGTCTTGACATTATTTCATTTTGTTATGCGCATCTGTCAAAGAACAGAGATACCATACAGCTCCTAAAAACTGCCGATTGTGTTACAGTGAAACTTGACAGCATTTCATTCCTTTTATATTCTGATTATACATTTATCAGGGAACCTGTATCTCTTCTAGTTCAGCTGGAAATCGCAGGGATTGAAACGCTGAAAGGCATGCTGAAAAAAAAAATATCTTCTATTACTTGGGATCATCTTACGTTTTAAAGAAGTTGCTTGGATGAGGCTTTGTCAGAGCCTTAGCCTTCCTTTCCATTATTGTGGTGTACTATCCATAGATCACATTTCTATGGGCCGTGTAACTGCTTTTGGTACAAATTAAACACTCTGATATTTCAAATATATGTACCTCGAAGTTTCAATGCTTGTCAATCATAGTTTGTAAAATATAGGGATTACAAGCTGATATTAACATCCAAATCCATTGTGTTTTGGTTTTATGTGTGAAAATGAGAAACCTTTTTTTGCTGACGCTGTGTTCCACACGCCTTTGTCACCCTGTTTTAATTTATCTCCGTGTTTTCAGTGCACAGAGTGACTGTCTTATCAGTATAATGTGGCCGTGGCTGCATCAATACTCAGTGGGATAACAGGCAATTTTATCATTTTGGTTTATTGGCAATTAATTTGGGCCATTGTTAAAATGATGTATTGGTGACTTTTCTGATCTCTACAAAGATTATATTGTTTGTTTTATGTCAAACATTCGCTTTTTTGAGAGTTTTCATTCATTAATTACCAGTGTATGCTTTAGCCATCTGGTTTTACTCACTAACACAATATATATTTTTTTGTTCTAGGTTTATCTAACCAGAATTCAAGAAGCAGACAAGCCACGTACTTGCAAGGACCCATCCGAACCATTTATTATTTTTGAAACTGCTCTTTGACACTGTGTAGCTCTATTCAAATGTACTTTCACAGGGCAGCCTCTTCTGATACCCTGTTTTACTGTGCCAGGTCTCTCAGTCAGTCCTCAGACTGTCATTAAAGTGCCAGCAGTTTTGGTGCATTTATATCTATGGTTAGGTATTGCTATGTGAAATCATTAGACTGTAAAGTTGACAATGTGATACTGTAGCTAAAAAGTATCAATACTTGGCTGACATTCTCCTTTTATGCTCATATTATCAGCAGAAAACTTATAGTATGGCACAACTTTGTTTTTCTTTAAATATGCTTGGCAGCATTCCCATCTGCACATGCTCATCAGCGGTGTAGCCAAGATACTGTATGCGTACATGCTCATCAGCAGCGTCGCCAAGTTACTGTATGCACACATGCTTATCAGCGGTGTAGCCAAGTTATTGTATGCACACATGCTTATCAGCGGTGTAGCCAAGTTGCTGTATGTGCGCATGCTCATCAGCGGTGTAGCCAAGTTGATGTATGTGTGCATGCTCATCAGCCGTGTAGCCAAGTTGTTGTGTGTGCACATGCTCATCAGCCATGTAGCCAAGTTGTTGTGTGTGCACATGCTCATCAGCCGTTCAGCCAAGTTACTTTGTGCAGACCAGTGCCAACTATTCACATTTGAGAGGAATTGGGTATCCTAAACCTTTCCAATTCTGAGTTCTTTCAGTTTCAAGTAGGCTTCAAGTGATTTTGACATTATTTATGACAAAGCACAATTAAATCAAACAGAAAAGTCAAATATTTCATTTTTACATCTCCTTTTTAAGAAGTGTTTAGCTTGTACTAACTATGAACATGCAGAATTGATCTATTTCAAATTAGAAATTATTTTACTTTTGCATTGTAATAGAGTCAGCAATTTGTGGTATACTGACATGTATTGTTAACCAAAGTAAGCAAAAAGCGTCCATTCAGGTATCCAGGAGAGTAAAGGCTGGGTCTCACATAATGATACACCAGCGATCCCGACAACGATATGCACTTGTCAGGATCGCTGGTGTATCGCTACATGATCGCTGCTGAGCTGCCAAACAGGCAGCTCAGGCAGCGATCTGGGACAGCGACACTGCGGGTAACATCGCTTAGTTACCCGCAGTGTACATTGGATACCAGCGCCCTGATGCAGGGAGCTGGTAACCAAGGTACACGTCGGGTTTCCAAGCGCTGCGCGGTGCCTGGAAACCCGTTGTGTACCTTGGATACCAGCTCCCTGCATCAGGGCGCTGGTATCCAAGGTACACAGCGGGTTTCTAGGCACAGCCCCGCGCCTGGAAACCCGCTGTGTACCTTGGTTACCAGCGGATCGCTGGTCTCCCGCCTGTCACACGCAGCGATGCGTGCCTGTCAGCGGGAGACCAGCGATCAAAAAAATGTCCTGGCCTTTCAGCGACGATCAGCGATACCCGGCAGGGGGGCTGATCGTCGCTGAATGTCACACACAGCGATATCGCTGGTGAGCTCGCTGCTGCGTCACAAAACTAGTGACTCAGCACCGATCTCCGTAGCGATATCTCTATGTGAGACGGGCCCTTAAATCTAGGGCTCCTCAGGTAATTCCTATTACTATTCATCAGGTTTTTCCAAGTGCAGACAGAGCATTTACTATTTCAACGTGCCTTGAACTCTTCTGAAAGCGACAATGTTGTTGTTTACACCGATGTTCTTCTGCTGACTGGTATTGTTTTTTTGACGTTGATGCCTTATTAGTGAAATATACAAAATCCATCACTCTTTTAATGGAGTCTAAAAGTGCCGACTAGCCAATGTTTCCATCATAATCTCTTTCACTTTCATGCTGTATTTTAAGCAACAATCAGTTAAGTACTATTAATGCAATTAGTATTCATGGTTGTTAGAGTTTTCCTTCATTAATACCAATCTGTATTCATAATAGTCTGCAATTAAGATACGCACTCCAAAGACACTAGAAAATACGGGCATTTAATCTGTGTGAATGTCATTTATCCTTCTTACGCATATTTGTTTAGCAGTTGATTGTTTCCATTTGTTGTACATTACAATAGTTACACGTTGACTTTTTTGGACTTGCAAAAAAAATGTGGTTTTTTTTTGTGTTAAGTTTTTAAATTATGATTTTATTTGTCAAAGGGACTCCCAATCTTTGTTAAATGTTGTATGAGTGTTAATTCTAAAAAAAAATATATACATTTTTTTTTGAGTTGTGCATAATGTGGTTTTTTTTAATTACAACAGAAAATTACATCATACCTAATAGTACATTTAGAACACTTACACTTAAAGAAAATAAATGGCTGTAAAATAGATATTTGGAGCTGTCCATGGTAGAGAAGACAAGATATGGTCTACACATCTGGTAATCCTTCTAGGCAAAAAAAACAAAAACATAAGTATGTTAGTACATATTTTGCCTAAACTGTGTACTGTCCATGTGCACAACAAACGCATGACATCTCGCAATCAGAAGAGGTCCCGGAAATGCCAGCAGGTTAGAAGGAGGTTTGCAGGGCTTAAGCCAGGGACTGCCAATCTGGCCACTTGAACTGCAGACCTGCAAATCATTTGCTCAACTCTTTTTGCAGAGCTTTATTTTCCCTGTGAGTGTGCTGAGTTATTATTAAACATATTTCAAGTAAATTGTTACCTCTTATCAGTTTATTGTCTTTCTAAGAAACACATATTGTCAAAAATGAATCAACCCTTCTGTTTAGCACTACAGGGACATTTACACTGGAAAATTATGTTGTCGTGTAAGCAGGCTGCCAAATACCTGATGAATGAGCAAAACACTCATTCATCAGGTGAAATTATCTTTTGTGCACCACAAAGGTCATCATTCACAGTAGCGAATTGTCCTGTGTAAACAGGACTCACACTGCTGAGAATTATGGCAGCCTATGCACACTGAGCGAACTAGTATAGATCTAGTCTACTTTGATCTACTTGTGTAAATAGGCATTCAATTGACCGATGATCTATAAAAGTTGACCAATCGTCTGCCGTTTTGTGCTGCTGTTCGTTCCATGTATACGGACCTTAAGTTAGTGTATTATGGACATTGAATGGTTCAGAGTTTGGGCCATGTTAAAACTATGCTACTCCAGTACGGACTGGGGCTGAAATTCCACCCTGGCATTTGAAATCACACAGGCCCATGCTGTCCCCGTCCCCAAGCACCAGATGAGATATATTACCCTGGATTGAAGAAAGCAAGATTTACTACAAGACCAATATTTAGCAAGGTAGAAGTGCAGGCTTAAAATATAACTTTTAATAATTGCCTTTAAAAAAACGAGAATTTCGTCCAATAATATCAAAAAACAACAAAATGTATCCTAACCACCAGTGACTTGTGAGAAAACAAAATAATTAATTAAAACTGTCAGTAAAGCAGACTGACTTAATCATAAATTAAATAGGGATAGATCTATCTGGACACTATCCACAAAATATCAATGACTGTATGTGCTTATTTCCTCTCATATATTGCACATCAATAATATGGAACAGTCTTACCACATGTCGATATCCACCGTGTACTCGTAGATGGGGGAGGCCTTTTTAAGCATAATGCCATACATTACCCCAAACCAGGTGGATACATCAGGGGAGAGTTATGCCATTTTTGTCAGCTGTTATGGTGGCACCCGTCCAACAGTCCACACAGGCGCTGCGGTGACAGACACCATAACAGCTGACAAAAATGGCATAACTCTCCCCTGATGATCTAGCCAGAGAAACACGTTGGGAGATTGTCAGTCCTTGTTTCACATGTATCCACCTGGTTTGGGGTAATGTATGGCATTATGCTTAAAAAGGCCTCCCCCATCTACGAGTACACGGTGGATATCGACATGTGGTAAGACTGTTCCATATTATTGATGTGCAATATATGAGAGGAAATAAGCACATACAGTCATTGATATTTTGTGGATAGTGTCCAGATAGATCTATCCCTATTTAATTTATGATTAAGTCAGTCTGCTTTACTGACGGTTTTAATTAATTATTTTGTTTTCTCACAAGTCACTGGTGGTTAGGATACATTTTGTTGTTTTTTGATATTATTGGACGAAATTCTCGTTTTTTTAAAGGCAATTATTAAAAGTTATATTTTAAGCCTGCACTTCTACCTTGCTGTATACACCTCATTTTTTGATTGGTAGATCCTTATAACATAAGACCAATATTTATAATGATAGTAGTAGCCTGCTGGGGTGACTTTGTGC
Organism: Oophaga sylvatica; assembly: GCA_033576555.1. Classification (NCBI taxonomy): domain Eukaryota; kingdom Metazoa; phylum Chordata; class Amphibia; order Anura; family Dendrobatidae; genus Oophaga; species Oophaga sylvatica. Next base: position 204,735,409 of record JARQOD010000002.1, read on the forward strand.
TCCGTCACAACTCTTAACAGATTGGGTGTCTTGAGAACACCGACTCTGTTCACAACGTAGCAGACAAGGCAGCCCACGACCAGACCGGCCCTTCTAGCATTTGCCAGATGGCCAGTCCGGCCCTGATGCTACTGCTTACAGACCTCACAAACCAGGTTGACCTCTCTAATGCTTGTTCTTTTTAAATTTTGTAGCAGCTGGTAATTTTTAGATATATTCTTTTTGAAGGTGCACCTAGCAGACTGAAGACTGAAGAACATAAGTGTGCACTTGTATAGCTGGAGGCTTAAAAGACCTTGAAGTTGTTCAAATCTATAAAGCTATGTCAGATTATACCGGTATAGAGAAGATAATTTTACATGAACGGACCTTGGAATCACATAAGCATGCAATCATTTGCAGTATATGTTTCTCGTATGTTTCGTACCTTATACATCACATCCCTGAAAATAGATGTGTACTTTGTTCAAAAAACCTTTGTGATCAAAAGACAAAGCTGTGTATATTTGAAAGGCATTTCTTTTCCGTTTAGAAAATACTGTCTGAGCTTGCCTTCACACAATTCAAGTAATTCATCTTTTCATACTTTTATTGAGCCCTTGATGGGACGATTTTTAGTAATTGCCAGACAGAGGGATCATAATGCAATCATCATCATTTAAAGATGAACTTATTTTTAACCTCTAAAATATATAAATTATGTCATAAGCTCATGCTTCAGTTTTGTTACAGATTTGCAAAGAAGATCTGGTGTGTATTTTCATTGTTTGGTCATGTTTGATTGTTTATTAGTAGGCTATTCATACACTTTAATCCCAAACAACAACAAAGTCTTTTATCTTGACCTGTATAGGGAAGAATATGTTTTTAGGGTTTGTATAATAGCCCATCATTATAATTCCACCAAACATTTTGAAGCTTATCCTATGTCTTGATTACAGCATGACTGCTTTAATCCCTAAAATGTGCATTGTTCTTGCATGGACCCTTGAGCGATGGCACAATGCTGAATATTATTACATAATATGGGAAAGCACGCTTAGTACTGTGATTACATTACCTAGATTAGTGCAGTAGAGACTACTGTAGTTGGAAGAATCTATTCAGACTGAAATTTTCAATTTTTATACTTAAAGAATCACTCAGATCAAAAATGTTATGGACTGAACCTCTGTGAATGTACATGTACTCTAGCTGTATTAATATACTCACTAATCGCTGTCTTCTCTGATTTCCAGTGCCTCTATGGTCCTTTTCTGGATTACATGACAACCATTCTGACCTGTTAGATCACACAAGGATCTGTGTGAGTTGAATTCACTAATACAGTGTAAGCCTATGATGCCTTTTTACGCTGCTCTATAGGCTTTGTAAAAGGGACTTGTGGCTCACGCACAGAGCCCTGTGTAAACTGAAGATTTGGAACTTCAGCTGTGTGACTGAAAAGAGGACTGGAGCGGGGTTGGAAACCACAATACTACATATACATTCAAATAGGTTTAGCACATAAAAAATGTAATTAGTGTTTCAAAGGGAACATGTCACATTTATGCAGTACATACTATGGACAGCATATTAAAATCATGGTGCCTACAGTGAAATATGATGGTGGCAATGTTCTTATGTGGGGCTGCATGAGTGCTTCTGGTGTCAGGGAGCTACATTTAATTGAATTCACAGATGTACTTTTCCATATTGAAAGAGAAGATGCTACCATCACTCTGTGCCCTTGATAAACATCCAGTTTTCCAAGATGACAATGGTTTAAAACACACGTCTGTTGCATTTCTGACTTAGAACACTGTAAGAGTGAGTCAATGGTCTATGGTGAATTTTGAAGAGACAAGTTGGGTATCACTCTCCATCCAGCATCCAGGCTCTAAAAGAGGTCGTTCTTGAGGAATGGAAAAGATGGATGTTGCAATATGTCGCCACTTTTAGTGCTTTCACACTGCCATGCATAATTTTAGGGCATGTACGCCTAACTGGAGGCGGACACTCGGACATAGTAGACTGCATCGGGTGTCTGCCTCCAGTAGGCATATACGCCCAAGAATGATACACGGCAGAGGTCACATTTACTCTGCTGGCACTATACTAGTCTAAGGCACAAGCAGCCTTATCCCGTTTTGCAGGGGGTTCAAACTTGAGCCCCGGAGGGTCCACTGAACGGGTGCCAGAAACCAGTGTGAAAGCACTCTTTTCACCTAATTTTACGCTTAGAAGACTTGGCCCTGTCCTTAAAAATCATGGAGGTCATACAAAATACTAGATGTAGTTGTTTATGTGGGTTGTATTCATTTTTAATATTTTGTGATGACAGTCATATTACTAACCTTTTATTTTATGTCAAGCATTAAAAAAGGTTATATGAAAGTTGTCAACATTTTGGAAATCCTTCTTGTTTTCAGGACTGATGTATGCTGAGGACTGTAACTTGTGTATTATTCTTTCAAATTCAGTGGGTGGCCCTACTCAGTGATTTACAGCTGTTTCTGCATGCAAAGTCATACAGGAAGACTGTCAATCACTGAGTAGGACCGCTCACTAGACTGATATGCATACAAACACTAGGGATTTCAATTAATAAAATGTAAGGTTTAATAAAACTTTTCCACAAAAATGTGCAGTATTTTGCGGACACAACGATAATTTTTTTCCCCAAAATTTAAGAGGCATATAGGGATGCATCTTGTAGTCCGAATGTAGCTTACCAGAGTAGCGGGTGCAATGGCGGCGGTGGATCGGGTCTCAGGAGGCAGGTATACAAAGGTCCTATGATCGGATGTATTTTTGTCCCGATCATGTGACCTGAGGGACCTTTGTATCCACAGGTCCTAAAACAACTGCGGAATTTCTACTGCATATATGCAGCAGGTCCTCAAGTCGAATCAAGTAATCACATTATAGGTCATGTGTGCTTGTAGTACCGCCCCTTTTACAGGTCCTGAAAAGAAACAGGTGAATTCACAAGTCATGTGAATTAGACAGGTCTTTAAATGGCACTAACTGATCACATTGGACAGATACTGTTAAGTTTCCATGGAAGGAAACTGTGATTGGATGGGTAAGTTCACCTTACAATATAATTTTCCTGATAGGTTAAAACATGAGGATTGATAGATTTTGAATACCAATCGGATATATCCTTCTATTGTTAAAAGATCACTCAGGAGTGGTCAATCTATTAAAACCATCTAGTGGTTGACCTGAATGACATCACACCTCCTTATATAATCAGGATAGTTCCATTCAGCAGCCATTGCAGCCTCACATAAAGACGCCAGTAATAGTTAAACATGTTGGAGAGGCAGCTGGTTATGTTTTTAATAGCAAGATTTGTATTGGTCCTAATAGGCAGTGAGTGGTGGTCCGTGGCCACACAATGCAGGAGGCATAGGAGTGAATCTATAGGATTGAGAGCTACAGTAGCGCAAAACCAATATTAAGGAGGGAAAATCAAACTAATAATCCCACTGCAACAAATCTTAAACCTATTGTCAAGAAAAAGATCGACAACAATATATCAAAATAAATAGATTATGAGAATATGTCTACCAATATTATACTATAGAGTGGATATAAAAAATAGATACATCCAGCAATTGTGGATCTTGAATCTCGGACTATGATGTGCAAAACATTTATGTATCTATAAAATGACAGATATATTGATCCCCTCATTACTTCTCAAGACCAATAGAAATCCATACAGGGACCAATGCAAACCTATATAATTATAAAATAAAAGTTAATTTTTAGTACTCACAATCTTTAGCTAGGATCTATTTGCCATTGGCAATCTGTAATTAAGTGAGCAGTTCAATGCACCTTCCCACCTACTGGTTCCCATCTATTGTCACCCTTCAATCTCCTTTGATAGCTCTGGCTTTACAATAGCAAAGTAAAGGTACTGCCAATAAACGCTCCCGCTAACGATCACAATAACGACGCATACTAATGCGATCGTTTTTGTGATCGTTTTAATGTCGCTAGTAGCTGCCACATTTAGCGATCTCGTTAACGACGCATAAGCGGTTAGCGATCTCCTTAACACTTTGCGATGTAAAAAACAGCGCAAATCGTTCACAAAACGTGCCAGACACAGCGATATAGGCTCACCAGCGGGACGCCAACGATTAAGATACGGTCCAGAACCCTAGTGAACGATCAGCGAGATCACAGCAGGGGCCACATCGTTGCTACATGCCACACACAACAGCGTCACTAACGAGATCGCTAAATAGTGACGTTTTTTAGCGATCTCATTAGCGACGCTGTTTAGTGTGGCATACCCTTAAGAGGGCAGCGGCCATACGTGGAAAGCAAGCAGGCATGAAAGTGCATTGTGCTGCTTGGCTACACCAATGGTGCATAGAGAACCTCTTTAGCATATTTAATTAAAGAACCATTTCTGTTAAATACAGCAATGAATTTGGATACCAAAGATATAGTTTTTATAAAGGCTTTGTCCCCTACAAGAAGCTGTGATTGGTTTAAATACCGTGTTTTTCGGACTCTAAGATGCACTTTTTTCCTCCAAAAATGTGGAGGTAAATGGGGGGTGCGTCTTATAGTCCAGATGTACTGGCTGTGGTGGGTGGGGGAGCGGTTTCGGCGGGTCACAGAGGCAGGAGCTGGCTGCTGTAGCTAACACCTGTGCCTGCTGCTAAAGAGAAATGAATATTCACTGCATTTCACGCCCATGGGCGTGGAGGGCAATGAATATCCATTTCTCTTTAATGGCATCCTGGTATGATGGGCCCCCATCCCGGTCCTGGTATGCATGGTTCCATCCTTTCCTTATCCTGGTATGCATGTCCCCACCAGAAAACATTAAAAAAAAAACATTACATTTACCTTCCAGGTGCTCCCTTACAGCGTCCTGCTCCGATGCCAGCAGCTGCTTAATGCTTGTAAGCAGCACATTGCAGGGACGTCATGCTGCTGCAAGCCGAAGGCCAGCTGTCGGAATACTCAATGTTCTGCACGCCGAATATTTGCTCCATTCCATAAATATTCATTTCTCTTAAGACCACTGGCAGCAGCAGGAAAGCTTCGGCTGACTCTGTGCTCGATAGAGAGCAATGAATACTCACTTCTTTGCATGCACACAGTCCCGGCATGCAGAGCATTGAGTATTCTGTCAGCTGCCCTTTGGCTTGCAAGCAGCAGATGACGTCCCTGCCTTGAGCTGCTTACAAGCATTACGCAGTTGCTGGCATCAGAACAGGACGCTGCGAGGGAGCGCCGGGAAGGTAAGTGTAATGTTTTTGTTTGTTTTCTGATGCGGTCATGTATACCAGGATGGGGTGGGGGCCAATCATACCCGGACCGGGATGGGGCCAATCATACCAGGATAAGGATGAGACCATGCATACCAGGCCCGGGATGGGGGCCATCATAACAGGTTAAGAATGGGGACCTGCATACCAGGATAGAGATAAGGGCGTTCATTCCTGCCAGGATAGGGATGAGGGGGACCATACCTACCAGGATAGGGATAAGGGGGGCATGCATACCAGGCTAGGGATGAGGAGGCATGCATACCAAGATGGGGATGAGGGAGCCACGCATACCGGGATGAGGGAGCCACGCATGCCAGGATAGGGATGAGGGGGGCCAAGCATACCAGGGTAGGGATGCGTGGGGGCCATGCATACCACGATAGGATGAGGGGGTCATGTGTATCAGGATGGGAATGAGGTGACCATATATACCAGGATAGGATTAAGTACAGAATTGACCACTTTTTTTGCTTCAATTTTTCTCCCTAATTTCCTCCTCTAAAACACTTTAGGTGCGTCTGATAGTCCAAAAAATACGGTAGTTATTTTCTGCTGACAGTCTCCATTTAACCCCTTCACCCCAACACCTGTTTTCACCTTCCTGTCCATGCCAAATTTTTCATTTGTAGCCAGTTTCAATTTATGTTGTTTTAACTTTGGAACGCTTCAAGGGATGCCACTGATGAGAGATTATTTTCTCGTGACACATTGTACTTCATGATGGTGGTAAAATTTGTTTGGTATGACTTGCATTTACTTGTGAAAATATGGAAAATTTAGCAAAAAATTTCCAGTTTTTAAACTTAATTTTTATGCCCCTAAATTAAGAGTTAGGTCACACAAAATAGTTAAGAAATAACATTTCCCATATGTCTACTTTACATCAGCACAATTTTTTAAACAGTTTTTTTATTGTTAGGAAGTTAGAAGAGTTAAAATTTGACCAGCAATTTATCATTTTTCCAACAAAATTTTCAAAATCATTTTTTTAGGGACCACGTCACATTTGAAGTGAGTTTGAGGGGCCTATATGACAGAAAATACCCAAAAGTGACACCATTCTAAAAACTGCACCCCTCAAGGTGTTCAAAATCACATTCAAGAAGTTTATTAACCCATCAGCTGCTTCACAGGAATTAATAGAATGTGGAAGGGAAAAATGAACATTTAACTTTTTTCTCAAAAGTTTTACTTTAGACGCCAATTTTTTTTATTTTTTGCAAGGGTAGCAGGAAAAAATGGACCCCAAAATTTGTTGTGCAATTTCTCCTGAGTACGCCGATACCCCATAAATGGGGAAAAACTACTGTTTGGGCACACAGCAGAGCTTGGAAGGGGAGGAGCGCCATTTGACTTTTTGAATGTAAAATTTGCAGGAATAATTAGTGGATGCCATGTCGCGTTTGGAGAGCCCCTGATGTACCTAAACAGTGGAAACCACTCCATTTTGGAAAATAGACCCCTCAGGTAACTTATCTAGATGTGTGGTGAGCACCTTGAACCCCCAGGTGCTTCACAGAAGTTTATTATGTTGAGCCGTGAAAATAAAAAATCGCTTTTTTCCCACAAAAATGTTCTTTTAGCCCCATTTTCTTTTATTTTCCAAGGTTAACGGGAAAATGAAGCGCAGATTTTGCTAAATACTTTGCGGACTCCATATACAGAGCCCCTAGGTGCTGGAAGAGCAGAATATCCCCATCAAGTAACCCAATTTTGAAAATAAAACAGCAGTAGTGGATGTTGCTGAGTGAAAATTGCAACTGCCATTGTGTTCCTCAGTACATTGCAGTCACCAGTACCTTGTGGTGCCCAGCTCATCCTTCTGGGAGACATGCACCCATAAATTGGGCAGGCTGTCATCGCTACAGAAATGCCAAATATGTGAAGCTAAATGTGGTTTAGGCATAGTGTGGGGCTCTGAAGGGAGGGAGGCGATTAGATTTGGGAGTGCAGAATTTGCTTTGGGTGGTGAGGAGCCATATTGCTTTTCCAGAGCCTTTGTGCTACCAGTAACGTGGAAGCCCCTTATATTTCCATTAGCAGATAAGCAACCTGAGTGGAGACTTGCTTTTTTTGTGGATTAATTTGAAGCTTTTGTAGGGAACATTTTATAGAACATTTAGGATCACATACAGTACAGACCAAAAGTTTGGACACACCTTCTCATTCAAAGATTTTTCTGTATTTTCTTGACTATGAAAATTGTACATTCACACTGAAGGCATCAAAACTATGAATTAACACATGTGGAATTATATACTTAACAAAAAAGTGTGAAACAACTGAAAATATGTCTTATATTCTAGGTTCTTCAAAGTAGCCACCTTTTGCTTTGATTACTGCTTTGCACACTCTTGGCATTCTCTTGATGATGAGCTTCAAGAGGTAGTCACCGGAAATGGTTTTCACTTCACAGGTGTGCCCTGTCAGGTTTAATAAGTAGGATTTCTTGCCTTATAAATGGGGTTGGGACCATCAGTTGTGTTGTGCAGAAGTCTGGTGGATACACAGCTGATAGTCCTACTGAATAGACTGTTAGAATGTGTATTATGGCAAGAAAAAAGCAGCTAAGTAAAGAAAAACGAGTGGCCATCATTACTTTAAGAAATGAAGGTCAGTCAGTCCGAAAAATTGGGAAAACTTTGAAAGTGTCCCCAAGTGCAGTTGCAAAAACCATCAAGCGCTACAAAGAAACTGGCTCATATGAGGACCGCTCCAGGAAAGGAAGACCAAGAGTCACCTCTGCTTCTGAGGATAAGTTTATCCGAGTCACCAGCCTCAGAAATCACAGGTTAACAGCAGCTCAGATTAGAGACCAGGTCAATGCCACACAGAGTTCTAGCAGCAGACACATCTCTACAACAACTGTTAAGAGAAGACTTTGTGCAGCAGGCTTTCATAGTAAAATAGCTGCTTGGGAACCACTGCTAAGGACAGGCAACAAGCAGAAGAGACTTGTTTGGGCTAAAGAACACAAGGAATGGACATTAGACCAGTGGAAATCTGTGCTTTGGTCTGATGAGTCCAAATTTGAGATCTTTGATTCAATCCACCGTGTCTTTGTGCGACGCAGAAAAGGTGAACGGATGGACTCTACATGCCTGGTACCCACCGTGAAGCATGGAGGAGGAGGTGAATGGTGTGGGGGTGCTTTGCTGGTGACACTGTTGGGGATTTATTCAAAATTGAAGGCGTACTGAACCAGCATGGCTACCACAGCATTTTGCAGCGGCATGCTATTCCATCCGGTTTGCGTTTAGTTGGACCATCATTTATTTTTCAACAGGACAATGACCCCAAACACACCTCCAGGCTGTGTAAGGGCAGTTTGACCAAGAAGGTGAGTGATGGGGTGCTACGCCAGATGACCTGGCCTCCACAGTCACCAGACCTGAACCCAATCGAGATGGTTTTGGGTGAGCTGGACCGCAGAGTGAAGGCAAAAGGGCCAACAAGTGCTAAGCATCTCTGGGAACTCCTTCAAGACTGTTGGAAGACCATTTCCGGTGACTACCTCTTGAAGCTCATCAAGAGAATGCCAAGAGTGTGCAAAGCAGTAATCAAAGTAAAAGGTGGCTACTTTGAAGAACCTAGAATATAAGACATATTTCAGTTGTTTCACACTTTTTTGTTAAGTGTATAATTCCACATGTGTTAATTCATAGTTTTGATGCCTTCAGTGTGAATGTACAATTTTCATAGTCATGAAAATACAGTACAGACCAAAAGTTTGGACACACCTTTTCATTCAAAGATTTTTCTGTATTTTTATGACTATGAAAATTGTAGAATCACACTGAAGGCATCAAAACTATGAATTAACACATGTGGAATTATACATTACACTTTACAAAAAAGTGTGAAACAACTGAAAATATGTCTTATATTCTAGGTTCTTCAAAGTAGCCACCTTTTCTTTGATTACTGCTTGCACGCAGAAAAGGTGAACGGCTGGACTCTACATGCCTAGTTCCCACCGTGAAGCATGGAGGAGGTGGTGTGATGGTGTGGGGGTGCTTTGCTGGTGACACTGTTGGGGATTTATTCAAAATTGAAGCGGTGAGCGGTCCAGCTCACCCCAAACCATTTCGATTGGGTCCAGGTCTGGTGACTGTGGAGGCCAGGTCATCTGGCGTAGCACCCCAACTCTCCTTCTTGGTCAAATAGCCCTTACACAGTCTGGAGGTGTGTTTGGGGTCATTGTCCTGTTGAAAAATAAATGATGGTCCAACTAAAAGCAAACCGGATGGAATAGCATGCTGCTGCAATATGCTGTAGTAGCCATTCTGGTTCACTATGCCTTCAATTTTGAATAAATCCCCAACAGTGTCACCAGCAAAGCATCCCCACACATCACACCTCCTCCTCCATGCTTCACGGTGGGAACCAGGCATGTAGAGTCCATCCGTTCACCTTTTCTGCGTGCAAAGCAGTAATCAAAGCAAAAGGTGGCTACTTTGAAGAACCTAGAATATAAGACATATTTTCAGTTGTTTCACACTTTTTTGTAAAGTGTAATGTATAATTCCACATGTGTTAATTCATAGTTTTGATGCCTTCAGTGTGATTCTACAATTTTCATAGCCATGAAAATACAGAAAAATCTTTGAATAAGAAGGTGTGTCCAAACTTTTGGTCTGTACTGTACATAAAAATCTTTGAATGAGAAGGTGTGTCCAAACTTTTGGTCTGTACTGTATATCTGGTGCTCTATGCTGAGCACTTGCATCGGGGTTTACATCTAAATCTCCAAGTGACATGATTCAGATGAGACACCCGAGGGATACTTTCACTATAATGTGGCAGCAGAGTTACTCTGGCCTGTGTTCAGCGATGTCCTTCTTTTCATAGGGGCCCAAAACTGTGGTCGACTGTACTTTTATGCATGCATAAAAAGATGGACACCGCCAGCTCATGGGCGGCCAGATGTCATCTGCAGTGCGTCTGTCTGTTTATAATAGGGAATCATCCTCAGGGTTCTGTTTGAATCACATTTTTCATAGATTTACATGGAAACTCCGATGTAAGCGCTCAGCGTAGAGTGCAGGATGTATGTGAGCCAAGCCTTACTGCGATCTTTGGGAGGCAGAATGAACAAATCAACAGCAGGTAAAGAATTGGTGTTATTTATTTTTTACGCTGTTCTTCATGCGGTAAAAGTAAATAGATTATATATTTGCTGACCTAGTCGTGTGAGGGCTTGTTTTTGGCAGGATGAATTGACGGTTTCATGGTACCATTTTTGGGCACATGACATTTTTGATCGCTTTCTATTCCGATTTTTGGGAGGCAGAATTTAAAAAAACAGCAATTCATTAATTTTTTTATTTTCTTGTTAATGCCCTTCCACGTGTAGTAAAATTGATAAGGCAGCTTTACTCTTCGGGTCAGTACAATTGCTCTCTCTCTCTCTCTCTGTAGCACTCTGAAATGCCTGCTCTATCTGCAATAAGCTTCATGTGATTCGTGATCTCTTTCTCTCTGGCAATCTTGCCTTCCTCGGCCTCACAGAAACATGGCTGACAACCTCTGACACCGCCTCCCCTGCTGCGCTGTGTTACGGAGGCCTCCATTTCACCCATACTCCTCGCCCTGGCAACAGACACGGTGGAGGAGTGGGTATTGTCATTTCTTCTAACTGCACCTTTAACCCAATCCCACCTCTTCCCTCCCTTATCCTCCCCTCTTTTGAAGTCGACTCTGTCTGCATTTACTCTTCCTCCAACCTCCAAATGGCCGTCATATACCGACCTCTGGGCCCGGCCACTGCCTTTATTGACCAATTCTCTACTTGGCTTCTTCACTTTCTTTCCACTGACATCCCCACTATCATCATGGGTGGCTTAAACATCCCTTTTGATACCCTTCAGTCAACAGCCTCCAAACTCCTGTCCATTACTTCATCTTTTGGGCTTGCTCAGTGGTCCTCCTCAGCCACTCACACAGATGGACATACATTACACCTGATCTTCACCCGTCTCTGCTCTGTAACTTCACCACCTCCCCTCTCCTCTATCCGACCACCATCTACTCACTTTCTCATCCCTGTCCTCCTCACCTGTCACCCATGTCCAGCAACATGCCACCCCCACAGAAACCTTGCACACCTAGCCACCCACAGGCTCTCTGACTCTATTCTACCACTAGCATCCATATCATCATTCCTCGACACTGACAGGGCCACTGCTTTCTACAATGCCACTCTCGCATCAGCTATTGACACGGTCGCCTCTCGTTCATGGCAGAGTGCAACGTATCAATAGACAACCCTGGCATAATAACATCACCAGAAAGCTCCAGCAAGTGTCTAGGGTTGCAGAGTGGCATTGGAAGAAAGCAAATTCACAAGACGATTTCACTGCATTCAAGCAAGGTAACACTTGCTTTCAAATCTGCCCTCACCTCTGCTAAACAGGCCTACTTCACAACCCTTGTATCTTCCCTATTCTACAACCCCAAACAGTTATTCAAAACTTTTAACTCTCTCCTCTGTCCACCACTGCCTCCTCCAACCTCCCTCATTTTTGCTGAGGACTACGCCACACACTTCAAAAATAAGATCGACCAAACAATGCATGTCTTTATTGTTCAACCACCACAACCTCTTTGTATACCAGACCAATGTCCAAACCCCATAACCTCCCTCTCCATCATCACTGAAGGTGAGCTTAATTGTCTGCTCTCCAAATCATACCTCACCACCTGTGCACTCGAACCCATCCCGCCTCCTCCCCAACCTCACCATCACTCATCCCATCCCTAACCCACCTCTTAAACCTATCACTAAATTCTGGTACTTTCCCTTCTGCTTTCAAACATGCCAAAATCACGCCTATCCTTAAAAAGCCAACCCTCGACCCAACCACTATGTCCAGTGTTCGCCCAATATCGCTGATACCATTCACTTCCAAACTCCTGGAGCAGCACGTCCATGCTGAACTTTCCTCCCACCTCTTATCTAACTTGCTCTTTGACAATCAACAATCTGGTTTCTGCCCCATCACTCCACTGAGACAGCCGTGACCAAAATTACTAATGACCTACTTACAGCCAAAGCTAACGGACAATACTCTATACTCCTCCTTCTAGACCTGTCCTCTGCTTTCACAGAGGACCACTGCCTCCTACTACAGATCCTCTCCTCTTTGACATCAAAGACCTCGCCCTATCCTGGATCTCCTCATACCTTTCCAACCGCACATTCAGAGTCTCCCACTCCCACACTACCTCCTCATCCCACCCTCCTTTGGAGTCCCCCAAGACTCTGTTCTAGGACCCCTACTCTTCTCAATCTATATACTTGGCCTGGGGCAACTTATAAAGTCCCATGGGTTCCAGTATCACCTTTATGCTGATGACACTCAGATCTACCTCTCTGGCCCAGATGTCACCTGTCTGCTGTCCAGAATCCCGGAGTATCTATCAGCCATATCCTCCTTCTCCTCTCGCATCCTCAAACTCAATGTGGACAAATCTGAACTCATCATCTTTCCTCCATCTCAAAGATCCTCCTTACCTGATCTATCTATCACAATTAATGACATCACGCTTTCCCATGTACTGGAAGTCTGCTGCCTTTGACTCTGAACTGTCCTTCAAATCGCACATCCAAGCTCTTTCCACCTCCTGTCTCCTCCAGGTCAAAAATATTTCCAGAATCCGTCCTTTCCTCAACCCTCAATCCACTAAAATGCTTGTGCATTCCTTCATCATCTCACACCTTGACTACTGCAACATCCTTTTCTGTGGCCTCTCTGCTAACACCCTCACACCTCTCCAGTCCATCCTTAACTCTGCTGACTAATTCATCTCTCTCCTCTCCTTCGCTTCTCTCCTCTGCAAATCTCTTCACTGGCTCCCACTTCCCTCAGCATATCCAGTTCAAATTACTAATACTGACCTACAAAACCATCTATAACCTGTCTCCTCCATATATCTCAGAACTAATCTCCCGATATCTTCCCTCATGTAATCTCCGGTCCTCCCAAGACCTCCTCTCCTCCACACTTATTCGCTCCTCACCTAACCGCCTCCAAGACTTCTCCCGAATATCCCCCATCCTCTGGAATTCTGTGCCCCAACACGTCCGACTATCAACCACATTCAGAACCTTGAGGTGGAAGCTGAAAACCCACCTCAAGAAAGCTTACAGCCTGCAGTGACCCCGCTGCCTCCTCAGTGTGGTACCGGAGCTACCGCCTCACCATCACCGGAGCTGCTGCAACCCCCAATCTACTGTCTCCTTCCCCACCATCCTGTAGAATGTAAGCCCGCAAGGGCAGGGTCGAATCCTTCTGTGTCAGTCTGTCACTGTTAGTTTGCTTACTGTGTGTGATATCTGTAATTTGTATGCAACCCCTTCTCATGTACAGCACCATGGAATCAATGGTGCTATAAAAATAAATAATAATTATTTATTTTTTATGTTTTGGCACTTTAACACAATAAAACCTATTTGATAGAACATATTTCAGCAGCAGATGGAAGGAAGAGAGACATACTAGTCATTACTAGTGGGTAGGCGGAGCCCAGATGGGATAGACACCTCAGATTAAAAAGAGTGTTGACCGGCCCCTCCAGCTCGGGCTCCTCCTACTCAGCTCTCCAGTCTAAAATTTGAGGTCAGAGAGGATAGCGCTGCTGGAAGCAGCTCCTCAGAAGAATTTTTTATTTTCATCGGACAAGAGACTTGGATCACCTGAAGTGGTCTAGAGGTCTCAGGGGTCTCAGCGCTGCTGGACTCCCACCTCTCCCTTGGCGGATCTGTATTACCCTATATGGTGGTCCCTGCAGAACCCTGCCGGCCCTGGGGGATGAGGATGGCTTCCCTGGTGGGGACGCAAACCGCGCTGCTGGGGTCACATGCGTTCCCCGCCCTGGGGGGAAGCGATGGGCACAGCGCCACAAATCCCTGGGGGTCCCTGTGGCGCTCGACTGGGTGAGTACTCCACATTTTAATGTGTTTGAGTGCTTCAGCGACTGCTGTGGCAGCCGCTGTTACAGTGCATGATTGGTGACTGTGTTTTTTTGTCCGCAGGTTGATGCCTGCAGGACATGGGAGACGGGGACAGGAGCGGAGAACGGAGGAGTCCTGCGCTTTTTTTGAAGCCGGCGGGGGGTGTGGCTTAGCGTTTCCCGGGCAGGAAGCGCTTCTGAAGCGCGAGATCTCCTCTGCCCTTCTCTTCCGGCTCTCCTGCAGCGCGGCGGCCATTACAAGCTTCGGGCTCCTCACTCTCCGCTCCTCCCGTACTAAGAAGAGAACAGCACCGCGACCAGCTCTGTGAGTCGCTTCTGCCTAGCGGGCAGAAGCTTAAAAACCCCCTCACCCCCGCAGCGCAGGGCACCTTCCTGGGTTACTGCCGCACTGAACGCCCCTAAGGATCACGATAGCGACGTTTTTAACGTCGCATAAGCGTGCATTGAGATGCGCAAAATAGCGCAATATTTTAGCGATTTTTTTGTTTAGGCATACTAGGACTGTACTGTCTCGCCTGCTACCTCATAAGAGGCACCTGGGGCTCGCACACCCTTTAAATTAAACGGGTTGTGGGGAGTTTCTGTGACATTAACCCCTTCTTAGGCGGTTAACCCTTAATTGGGGGACAGCTGGGGTAGCTCTCTCTTCAAGAGCTTAACCCTTCAGCGTTCGTTTTGCTTCTTTAAGAAACCACACTGTTCTAGTTACTGACAGGTTTAACCTGCCATATACTGTGTGAGGACATGTCAGATCAGGACCCGGGTGCGGACCGTTTCCCAGATTCGCTACAGGATCAGTCTCGCGTATCTGACACGCAGACCTCGACTGCGTCAAGCGCAGCAGTCGGAGGCCCCAGTGACATCAAAATGGAGGCCCTCACTCGTTCTATTGATGGCCTGTCTGACCTTATAGGTTATTGGGTGTCAGCCAGATCTTCTCATGGCAGGAAGCGACACAGGCCGGTGCCTTCCTACCCACGTAGCGACTCGGAGATCTCTGGTATGGAGGGTTCCCCTTCAAGTTCGGGAGAGATGTCCGATTCGGATAAAGAGGATCGGCAGGGACACTCTGCCTCTTTTTCGGGCCGTGTAGAAGCTTTTATTGAAGCTATGAGGGAGGCGTTGCAGTTACCAGAGGAAGTAACTACACGTCCTGGTAAGTCGGCCCGGATGTTTCAGGAGTCGCATAGGTCGCTTTCGACCTTACCAATCCCTGGATGAGCTTAATGAGGCAGTGGAGAAGGAGCGTCTGTGTCCAGACAAATGTTTTCAGGGGACACGGCTTTTTGAGTCACTGTATCCGTGTGCTACGGAGTTGATTGATAATTGGATTCCTTCTCCTGAAGTGGATGTTCCTTTATCCCAGCTTAGCAAATTCTCATTACTTCCTGTTAAAGGAAAGGCGAGTCTGCAGGACCCGCTGGACAGAAAATCGGAGATGGCGGCAAAATCCATCTACGAGGCCGCGGGTCATGGGTTCAGAGCAGTGCTAGGATCCATGTGTGCTTATAAAGCTTCTCTGATCTGGTTGGACCGTCTACGGAGGAAATATCCGTTATCCAAGGAAGATGACTTTTCGTATTGTTGGAGAATGCAATTCGGTATGGCTATGATGCAGGTCTGGATACTGCGTCACTGCTGTCCAGGACACAATCCTCGGCGGTCACAGTCAGGAGAGCACTGTGGCTTAGACAGTGGACCGGGATGCGGTTTCCAAGCAAGGTTTGCTGTCTTTAGCCTACAAGGGTGGTCAGCTATTTGGATCTGACCTTACGGAGTTGATTGCCAAGGCAAAGGCAAAAGAAGCAGCTTTACCACAGCGAAGAACTGTGGCTTCTACGTCTGGCAGGCCTACTACCGGTAGTGGTCGGCGGTCCTTTCGGTCCAGAGGACGATTCGGTCAACCATCTTGGGGATCGGGTCGTCCCTCTTTTCGGGAAAAAAGACCTCCCAGAAATCCCGCACTCCCTTTAAACAAAGTTTCCGTCAAGACAAGCGGGAATCTTACAAAAAGCCCGCTGAGGCGGATTGACGCCAGGGTCCCACTCGAGGGCTCTGTAAGGTTCTTTGTACATGTTCTTGAAACTCAGTTTTTCCGTCAGCCATTTGCTTTCTGTCTTGCTGCAGCTATTTTGCCCTCAGTCAATATGGAGTTTTCAGCTTTCATGTTCCCGCCCTGATTCTCTCCCTCTTGCTTCTTAAGCAGCCACAGCTGAGCAATCAGTGCTTCTGAATCTAGCCTGCAGTGAACCTGTGACCTGACTCCTGGAAGCCTTGGATTTTGTACTCCAGCTATTCCTACTGAGGAACTCTGGAACTTTTGTGTGGACTCTGGAACCCTGCTCTTTGAAAGACTCACGTTTGCATGGACTTACGGTAACAGAGAAGAAGATCCTGAACCTGTTGTGAAGAGTGATTGCTGAGCTTAAGTTATTCTGGCCTGCTGTGTATCCTGCTTCTGTATCTGCAAACTGTGTGACTATTTTTGCCAACTTGTATGAAGTAATACAAGACCTTCTATATCAAACCTGTGTCTCATGTATTTTCATCGCACCCAAGCACAAGACGCTATATGAACTGTACTACATACATTACAAGATTCAGAAGCCAAACGTTAGTGTCTGCTGGGTCTGGGAAGGCTGTGTCTGCTGTAACTGTGGATATCAGACGTCCGGTTGTACTTTCTGTGATGACAGTGGTTGTGACTTCTCACAACCATTCCAGGTGAGCAATTCCCTTAAGTTTTTTTTTTTTCTGCAGTGTTACCACAGGTAAACACTATTGGTTTTTTTTTTCTTTTCTCTTTTGTGTCTGCTGTAACTGTGGATATCAGATGTCCGGTTGAACTTCTGTGATGATAGTGGTTGTGACTTCTCACAACCATTCCAGGTGAGCAGTTCCCTTAATTTTTTTTTCTCTCTGCAGTGTTACCACAGGTAAACACTATTGTTTTTTTTTTCTCCTCTCCTTCCAGTACTCCTGTCTTAAAAGATCTGGAAAATGGAGGCCCGCATGAAGGAACTTTGCGGAGTGACTGATAATATCCTTGCAGATTTACAGACTATAAAAACCCGTTTTACAAACCTACAGGACCTCACTAATCACAATTTGCAAGTGTTTGGACAGACTGCCCAGGATTTGCGAGCCAGGATTGAGGTTCTAGAGGAGCGAGTCCAGGCTCCTGCCGTAGCCCCGAGTTCTGGGATTCCCAAGTTGCCCCCTTTTCGTTTTGGCGGTGAACGTGAAAAATTCAGGGGATTTATTAACCAATGCAATCTGTTTTTTTCTGCACATGCTTCACAATTTCCCACTGAACGATCTAAAGTGCTTACTATAATTATGTTACTTACCAACAAGGCTTTGATGTGGGCAAACCCTCTGATTGAGACTGAGGATGAATGTTTGGATCATCTTGATGCTTTCATTTCAGCCATGGGGCAGGTGTTTGATGACCCCAATCGAGGTGCAACAGCTGAAGCAGCCATGTTAACTTTGCGCCAAGGTAAGCACTCGGTAGCCGAATATGCCTTGGATTTCAGGAGATGGGCCCTTGATACCACCTGGGACAGTTCCGCCAAAAAATCTATTTTTCGAAAGGGTTGTCTCCACTAATTAAGGATGAACTTGCTCGTGCCGACCCTCCCACTGCGTTAGGTGACTTTATTAACTACTGCATCCGTATTGATGCTCGCCTGACTGAACGCAGGCAAGAGAGATGGTTCGAAAGCAATCGCACTAACCTTTTCCTACCTTCCTCCCCAGCTAAGGAACCTTTGAGTAGGATCACACGGGAACCTGAACCTGAACCCATGCAGGTAGACTCTTTACTACGACGGGTTAGTGATGCACGCAAAGAACATCGTTTTAAGGAAAATCTATGTTTCTATTGTGGTAAGTCAGGGCACTTCATTATAAACTGCCCCAGCCGTTCTCGTAAGACTACTGCAGCACTCATTCACTGTGAGTGTTGCGAGAGGAGATCTGTCAGGTCCGAGCCTCAGGCTCCAGAGAGATCTGCAGCAACAGATCTTGATTTCTCGGACTTAAACTCCGTTACTTCTGAGGACGATGACTGTGTAAATGCTGCAATTTTTCAAGTTTCCTCGGCGGTGTCCCAGCTGAGTTGTAAGAAAAACAATTCTCATTGCTTTCTTTCCATCAAACTCTGGGTTGACTCAGCCTGGGTGTCTAGCTCTGCTATGATCGACTCAGGGGCAAGTGGAAATTTTATGGATGTCTCCTTTGCTCTGAAACAGGGGATACGTTCAGTGAAGAAGGCTACTCCAGTACAGATGGAAACTGTGGATGGCTCCCTGCTGACCTCTGGACCAGTGGATCAGGAAACAGAGCCTTTGAGGGTCCTTATGGGTAAAGATCATCAAGAGAAACTGTCCTTTATGCTTATCTCTTCTCCCCACTTTCCCATTATTCTAGGGCTACCATGGCTGCAGGCTCAGAACCCTACCATTAACTGGGAGACCAAGGAATTACACTTTCCAGAGAAACAGATGACTCCAGAAGTTTCAGCGTGCTCTGTTCCTAAAGGAACCATGTCAGTCCCTGAACTACCAGCTGTATACCAGGACTATGTGGATTTATGTGACAAGAAGAACGCTGACCAGCTTCCCCCTCACCGTCCATATGATTGTCCAATTGAATTATTGCCTGGAGCAGAGATACCTTTTGGTAAGATCTACCCCCTGGCGGGGCCTGAGCTAAAGGCTTTAAAGGATTACATAGACGAAAATCTAGCCAAGGGCTTCATACGCCCCTCTTCATCTCCTGCAGGTGCACCCATCTTCTTTGTAAAGAAGAAAGATGGATCTCTGAGACCCTGCGTAGACTATAGGGAACTCAATAAGGTTACTATTAGAAACCGTTATCCATTGCCTTTAATCCCTGAGTTGTTGGAGAGAGTGCGGCATGCCAAAATTTTCTCTAAATTGGATCTCCGTGGGGCCTATAACTTGGTCCGTATTAGACCTGGGGATGAGTGGAAGACTGCATTCAGGTCACGCTATGGACACTTTGAATATCTAGTTATGCCTTTTGGTCTGAGTACCGCACCAGCCACTTTCCAACACTTGGTGAATGACATCTTCAGGGATCTCTTAGATACATTTGTGGTGATTTATTTGGATGATATTCTAATTTTTTCTAACTCCACAGAGGAACATCATGGACATGTGAGAATGGTCTTGGAACGTCTAAGACAAAACCATCTTTACATCAAACTTGAAAAGTGTGAATTCCATAGGACCGAAATTCAATTTCTGGGGTATGTACTGTCTACACAAGGAATTAGTATGGATGGAAGCAAGACCCAAGCCATCAAGGATTGGCCAAGTCCTAGAAATGTGAAGGAGGTGCGCGCTTCATCGGGTTTGCCAACTTCTATAGACGTTTCATTAGGAATTTCTCTGAGGTAGTGTCACCTATCACCCAACTTACCCGGAAAGAGTCTAGGTTCTCCTGGACTCCCCAAGCCCAGGAAGCATTTTCCCGTCTGAAAGATAAATTTACCACCGCACCTATTTTGGTACATCCCAACCCCGAACTTGCCTTCATAATAGAGGTGGATGCTTCAGACTGTGCCGTTGGAGCTATACTCTCTCAGAGAACAGGTGAGAAGAATGTCTTGCATCCCTGTGCCTTCTTTTCCCAGCAGTTGTCTTCGGCTGAGAGGAACTACGATGTGGGCAATAGAGAGTTGTTGGCCATTATTGCCGCCTTCAAAGAATGGAGACACCTTCTTCAGGGAGCTGCACAGCAAATAGTCGTCCTGACAGACCATCGTAACCTTGAATTTATCAGGTCGGCTAAGTGCCTGACTCCTCGCCAGGCTCGCTGGAATCTTTTCCTAAACCAATTTAATTTTGTAATTTCTTATAGGCCAGGATCGCGCAATGGAAAGGCTGATGCACTCTCTAGGATTCATTCAGCAGAGACCCGTCCACTTACTCCTCCTAAGACTATTCTTCCTGACTCTAGATTCCTGGGAGTGATTCATAATCAAGACCTACTTAAGGACATCAAGGAAGCATACCATGCGGATTCCTTGTTGGCACAACCCCCAAGGGACGTAAGTCTTGTCTTTAAGAATGGTGTGTGGATTCTGGGACAACGTCTATATATTCCTGAAACAGTCAGATTGAGAGTATTGCAACTCATTCACGATTCCAAGATAGCTGGGCATAGAGGAATTCTAAAGACACAGGAATTTCTTTCTCGTTTTTTTGGTGGCCCACTTGCAGGAAGGATGTTTTAAACTATGTCACTTCATGTGAAGTCTGTGCAAGATGCAAAACACCTCGCTCCTCACCAACTGGTCTGTTACAACCTCTTCTCCACCCCGTCCCGCCCGTGGGGATCCATTTCTATGGACTTCATTGTGGAGTTACCAACCTCTCAAGGGAAGAACACCATTCTAGTGGTGGTTGACCGTCTAACAAAGGCAGCTCATTTTATACCTTGTGTCGGCTTACCCACTGCAAAACAGACATCAGATTTGATGATTAAAGATGTGTTTCGCTTACATGGAGTACCGGATGAGGTTATTTCGGATCGAGGGGTGCAATTCACTTCTAGGTTTTGGCAAAATTTCTGTGCAGCATTGGACATTAAAGTAAACCTTTCT
Source organism: Oophaga sylvatica (assembly GCA_033576555.1). Lineage (NCBI taxonomy): Eukaryota > Metazoa > Chordata > Amphibia > Anura > Dendrobatidae > Oophaga > Oophaga sylvatica. The sequence continues at coordinate 204,756,310 of JARQOD010000002.1, forward strand.
TCTGCTTTTCATCCCCAGACTAATGGACAGACCGAACGAACCAATCAAACCCTGGAGCAGTATCTCCGCTGCTTTATCTGCCACCTACAGGATGATTGGGTGGATCTACTTCCATTAGCTGAGTTCTCGTTAACAACTCTCAGAGTGCCTCCACTAAACAGTCTCCTTTTTACTCTAATCTAGGTTATCATCCTAACATTCTACCACAATTTCCCATAGAAACGCCTTTACCAGCAGTGGCTGAAAGAATCACGTCTTTACAGAAGAATATGGATCTTCTAAAGGAGAATCTGGAATCGGCTCAGGAAAGGTACAAGAACGCAGCAGATAAATTTCGTAAACCTGCACAGCTTTTAAGGTAGGAGACCTGGTCTGGCTGTCAACCAGAAATCTTAAGTTAAGGATTCCATCGTCTAAGTTGGGACATAAGTACATTGGACCCTATAAAATCAGTAAAATTATAAGTGCCGTTGCTTGTCGTCTTCAACTGCCCAGAACTATGAGAATCCACCCTGTCTTTCATGTATCCCTACTAAAGGCTGCAACACCCAATACGTTTCCTGGACGTTCTTCTCCTTGCCCTGCCCCAGTGCTAGTCGATGGTCAGGAAGAATTTGTGGTGGAAAGGATTCTGGATTCCAGGTTATACAGAAATCAGTTACAATATTTGATTAAATGGCAAGGCTACCCAGTGGAGGACAACTCATGGGAACCAGTCAATAACGTTAATGCTCCTCGTTTGCTCCGCCAGTTTCATCAGAGGTACCCAGACAAGCTGGTCTGAGGCCATCCGGAGGTTGTCCCTAAGGGGGGAGTAATATAAGGTTCTTTGTACATGTTCTTGAAACTCAGTTTTTCCGTCAGCCATTTTGCTTTCTGTCTTGCTGCAGCTATTTTGCCCTCAGTCAGTATGGAGTTTTCAGCTTTCATGTTCCCGCCCTGATTCTCTCCCTCTTGCTTCTTAAGCAGCCACAGCTGAGCAATCAGTGCTTCTGAATCTAGCATGCAGTGAACCTGTGACCTGAACTCCTGGAAGCCTTGGATTTTTGTACTCCAGCTATTCCTACTGAGGAACTCTGGAACTTTTGTGTGGACTCTGGAACCCTGCTCTTTGAAAGACTCACGTTTGCATGGACTTACAGTAACAGAGAAGAAGATCCTGAACCTGTTGTGAAGAGTGATTGCTGAGCTTAAGTTATTCTTGCCTGCTGTGTATCCTGTTTCTGTATCTGCAAACTGTGTGACTATTTTTGCCAACTTGTATGAAGTAATTACAAGACCTTCTATATCAAACCTGTGTCTCATGTATTTCATCGCACCCAAGCACAAGACGCTATATGAACTGTACTACATACATTACAGGCTCTCGAGTAGGGGGTCGCCTGCTCCGATTCGAATTGACTTGGGATTTCCCGCGTTTCGGATGCCTGGGTGACGCGGGTTGTGTCGGCAGGCTACTTCATAGAGTTTTCTTCTCGACCCCCGAACAGTTTTTGCCAATCTCGCATCCCGTCAGAGCCCGAGCTATGTGCCGCTCTACTGCGAGAGGTCGACTCTCTTCTGCAGAAGGATGTGGTAGTACCGGTTCCGCCAGAGGACAGGGGAAGAGGGTTTTATTCCAACCTCTTTGTGGTCCCAAAAAGGAGGACAAATTTCGCCCCATCCTGGATCTCAAAAGATTGAATCGGCATGTCCACACCCGGAAATTTCGCATGGAGTCTTTTCGCTCCGTTGTGGCAGCCTTGTCGCAGAACGACTTTTTGGTGTCAATCGACATTCGCGACGCTTATTTACACGTTCCAATCGGAAGGGCTCACCAACACTTCCTTCGTTTTGCATAGGCCAGGACCTTTACCAGTTTGTGGCTCTGCCATTCGGGTTGGCCTCAGCGCCCAGAGTTTTTACAAAAATTCTGGCGCCTCTCATGGCGATTCTTCGAAGACAGGGGGTCACGATTCTTCCCTACCTGGACGACCTTCTGATTGTGGCGTCTTCCAAGGAGGAGGCGGTAACTGCTCGCAATCTATCCCCTTCAGCTCCTGGAGGATTTCGGCTGGTTGGTCAATTGGGAGAAGTCGTCTCTGGAACCGTCGCAGTCAATCCTGTTTTTGGGATGCACTTCGACACGGTACAAGCAGTGGTATCCCTGCCCCCAGACAAGCAAGCATGTCTCCTTCGACATGCACAGGTTATGAAGTCTTCGACAGCAATGTCCCTTCGAAGCTGTATGCGCCTTCTGGGTTTGATGGTGGCGTCCATGGAAGCAATTCCATTTGCCCAGTTTCATTCCAGGGCCCTCCAAAGGTTCATTCTGAACCGTTGGGATCGATCGCAGACTTCGCTGGATTGCTGTGACATCATCTCCCACAGGGTACGAGAGTCTCTGGATGGTGGTTACATCCGGAAGCGTTATCCCTGGGGAAGTCCTTCCTCCCTCCGAAGTGGTCGGTCATAACCACAGATGCCAGCCTGACGGGCTGGGGGGGTGTCTGGAACGATCTCTGGACTCAGGGAGTATGGTCGTCGGAGGAGTCTGTCTTGCCGATCAACATCCTGGAATTGAGGGCGATTTTCCTTTGCCTCCAACACTGGACGGTCCTTTAAGCGGTCTGCCAGTCCGAGTGCAGACAGACAATGCGACGGCGGTCGCATATATCAACCACCAAGGCGGGACAAGGAGTTCCAGACTCATGGTGGAGGTATCTCGGATCCTGGTATGGGCAGAGACCAGAGTACCAGCCATCTCTGCGATCCACATTCCAGGAGTTCAGAATATCACGGCGGACTTTCTCAGTCGCGAGAAGATGGATCCCGGAGAATGGAGTCTTCATCCGGAAATTTTTGCACTGCTGTGCTCCCGTTGGGGAACTCCCCAGGTGGATCTGATGGCATCCAGGTTCAATGCCAAGTTACGATTTTCATGTCCAGGGACAAGGATCCGAAAGCTGTGGCGGTGGATGCTCTAGTGGCTCCGTTGGACCAATTCGAGCTAGTCTATGTGTTCCCACCGATTTCCTTACTTCCTCTGGTGCTACGTCGGATCAGACTAGAGAGAATCTCGGCTATGTTGATAGCCCCAGATTGGCCAAGGAGGACGTGGTTCTCGACACTGGTGTCGCTCCTGGCAGCGCCGCCATTTCCACTTCCTCTTCTCTCGGACCTGTTAACCCAAGGGCCCGTTCGTCATCCGGACCTGAAGTCTCTGCGTTTGACGGCGTGGCTCTTGAGAACGAAATATTGACCCGTCAAGGTTTTTCACCCAAAGTCATTGCCACTCTGCGAGCTGCCAGAGGTCCGGCTACTACTAGATTTACCAAAACTTGGGAAGCCTTCTTTTCGTGGTGTTCGGGTTCTTCAAGGAACCGAGGATTTTTTCCATTCCAATTTGTTGGCTTTTCTGCAATTCGGGCTGGACAAGGGTTTGGCAGTAAGCACCCTGAGGGGTCAGGTTTCTGCTCTGTCCTTGCTGTTTAGGAAGGTTATCGCCTCGCGTAGGGATGTACGTTCTTTTTTTTCAAGGAGTAACCCGTCAGTTTCCGCCGCGGAAGGTGCCTGTGTCTCCTTGGCGGCTCAATCTTGTTTTGGAGGCTCTTCAACGCGGGCCTTTTGACCCTATGGATTCCGTTAACCTTTCGTGCTTTCTTGGAAGGTTGCCTTCCTGGTGGCGGTCACCTCTTTGAGAAGGGTTTCTGAGTTGGCGGCTCTTTCTTGCTCGCCTCCTTTTCTGGAGTTTCACCCGGATTGAGTAATACTTCGCACACGGGGCGATTTTCTACCTAAGGTGGTGTCACAATTTCATGTCAACCAGGATATTGTGTTACCTTCACTCTGTCCGGGGCCGAGGAATGCGAAGGAACGAGCCTAGCATACATTGGATTTGGTGCGGGCTTTGAAGTTCTATTTGTCTGTTACCCAAGGTTTTCGGAAGTCGGACTCTCTGTTTGTGATTCCATCAGGTCGTCGACGTGGTCAACGAGCTTCCAAGGATTCTATAGCTCGTTGGATCCGGTCGGCCATTTTGGAGGCTTACCGACTTAAGGGCGAACCTTGCCCGATTAAGGTTCGAGCTCACTCCACGAGAGCTGTGGGCTCATCGTGGGCTTTCCATCAAGGGGCTTCGGCAGCTCAGCTCTGCCGGGCTGCGACCTGGCGCTCCGTCCACACCTTTACAAAATTTTATAAGGTGGACGTTAGTGCTTCCGCTGATGCAGCCCTAGGACGTAGGGTCCTGCAGGCGGCTGTAGTTTTAAAGTTCTCGTTAACTTATTGTTAGCGCTGGTTGCGCATTTTCTTAGGTTGTTGGGTTCTGCCTTTTCTGTTTTTTTCCCACCCTTAATTTTTGGACTGCTTTGGGACGTCCCACTAGTAATGACTAGTGTGTCTCTCTTCCTTCCATCTGCTGCTGAAAGACGGATTTTGGTAAGAACTTACCTGTATAATCCTTTTCAGCGAAGGGAAGGAAGAGAGACACAGCTCCCTCCCATGGCAGAAGTGTGTTGTTGTGTTTCAGATGCGGCGTGCCCCTTCTCTGATAGCGATTATCTGGGCTGAGGTCGACGCGCTACGGCTCTGTTCCAGCATTGCCAGCTCATCGCAGTGGTCAGGTCCAGTGAGTAGTACCTGGGACTGTGTGTTTTTTTACCTGTTATATGCATAACCGTCCCCTTGTTTTTTTCTCTGAAGTCCTTCAGAAGGGGTTATGTTGCTCCGCTGGTGATATTTGCTCTTCCTTAGCTTGTGTACGACTGGAGAGCTGAGTAGGAGGAGCCCGAGCTGGAGGGGCCGGTTTAACACTCTTTTTATTGAGGTGTCTATCCCATCTGGGCTCCGCCTACCCACTAGTAATGACTAGTGTGTCTCTCTTCCTTCCTTCGCTGAAAAGGATTTTACAGGTAAGTTCTTACCAAAATCCGTCTTTTTGCATCGCTTTATTCTGAGAGCTATAACATTTTATTTTTTCATGATGGAGTTGTATGGTGGCTTGTTTTTTTTGGGGAAAAGATTACATTTTCAGTGGTACTATTTTTCTGTAGATTAGTCTTTGATGTTTAATTCCACTTTTTGTTCAGTGATATGATGATAAAGTATAGTTTTTTTCCTCTTTTTTTTTTTACTGTATCCACTGAAGTGGTTAACTAGTGGGATGGTTTTATAGGTTGGGGTCGTTCCGGACGCGGCAATCCCAAATATGTGTACTTTTTTATTAAATTATATTTTTTACATAAATGTATTTATTGGATTAATGTTTCTTCCTTTTTTTGTGCTTTATTTTTGATTTTTTTTTTAAATATTTTTACAATTATTAACTCTTTTTTTTTACATTGTGCAGGATGAGACATCAACTGTATAATGACAGATTGCTGATCTAATGCTCTGCAATGCTTCGCATTGTGCTCGTTCTATCAGCATGAGTTGACAGACCATAATCCCTGGGTGACCCCGCGGTAATCTTGGGACCCCGGGTCACCATGTACACCATTGACACAATTCAATCGCATGACATTGTACCGATGGGAGCTCACTCCCTCTGCGATGCAATGTGATGTCGCTGTCACTATTGACAGAGGCATCACGGGTTAAACGCCAGCGATTGGTGCTACCACTGATCATGGGCGTCGCTGCAAGGTGTCAGTTATCACATAGAGCGTATATATATATATGGCGCATGTCGGGAAGGGGTTAAAACAACAGGTGCAGATGAGTGTTTTGCCATTCTGACAGACGTTTGCGTGAAACGCAGTGGTATGCGTGAGATAGTGTTGCCTTGTGAGCCAGCTTCTGAGGCCATGCAGTGTGATAGAGTGACTTCTGGGGCTCAGCGTCATGAGTTCGAAAGCGCAATGGGTTATGTTTCTACTGTGGTGATGCCTCTCATGCTATTTCAGTCTGCCCTAAGCGGGGAAGACGTTTTGCACGCTCAGTTGTCTTGGGTAGTGTTCAGACTAAATTTCTGTTGACTGTTACCCTGATTTGCTCCTGTCCACATTTTCTGCTCAGGCTTTTATTGATTCAGGAGCAGCTTATTAACCTGATGGATTTTGACTTTGCCAAAACGTTATGGGTTTCCCATGATACCCCTGCGGAAGTCTATTCCCTACTGGGCATTGATTCTACCCCTTTGGCGGAGAATAAACCCCAGTTTTCTACTCAGGTGATAATGAGGGTTGAACCAGATCATCAGGAGAGTTGCAAATTTCTGGTGCTGTATAATCTGCATGACATTATTGTACTAGGTTTCCCTTGGTTACAGTCTCATAATCCTGTTTTGGATTGGAAATCTGTGTTTGTGACCAGTTGGGGCTGCCAAGTGTTAATGCCGACACTCCTGTTTTTTCTGCCTCTCCCAAGTCTCGGATGTTCCTGACTTTTTGACTGATTTTTCGGATGTATTTAGTGAAAGTAAATCTGCATCTTTGCCCCCCACAGGAGCTACGATTGCGCTATTGAATTAGTGCCTGGTGGTAAATTTCCTAAAGGTTGCCTTTTAACCTATCTGTATCTGAACACGATGCTATGCGATCTTATATCAAGGAGTCATTGGAGAAGGGTCATATCAGGCCATCCTCTTCACCCTTGGGTGCGGTTTTTTCTTTGTGGCCAAAAGGATGGTTCATTGAGGCCGGAGATTTGTTTGTAAATTCCTGGAATAAAAAATATATTCCCTTGTTTTTGATGTTTTCC
>JARQOD010000002.1:204763090-204858581 GCA_033576555.1 Oophaga sylvatica
GGGTTAACCATGTCTTTTCATGTCCTTTGCTATCTGATTTGCACAAACAATTACATCAGTCTATGTGTGCAAAATTTCACACCTGTAGGGGTTAATTAAAGGTGTAAATTCGTTGTAAAAAAACCGGACTTTTTTGCTACGAATTTACACCTTTAATTAACCCCTACAGGTGTGAAATTTTGCACACTTACACTCATGTAATTGTTTGTGCAAATCAGATATCAAACTACATGAAAAGACATGGTTAACCCTATGTACACCAAGTGTCATTTCATGTCGGGTTCTGCATTTTCACAAAAGCCGGCAATTGAATTAGCGGCTATTATAATAAATATATATATATGTGTCACAAATTCAATGACATGTATATATATATATATATATATATATATATATATATGAGGTGTAAAATTGCTGAAAAAAAATGCGTGGGCTCCCGCCCTATTTTCGCAACCAGACAGACAAAGCCAGTGAGTGGGGGCAGATAATAATAGCCCAGAGAGGGACCATTTTTTTTGCCCCCCCCCCGGCTACTTAACATCTGCCCCCAGACACCCCAGAAAGGGCAAATCTCTAATTAGATTTGCCCTTTCTGGCACTTTGCCCGTCTATTCCCATTGCCCTGTAGCGGTGGCGAATGGGTTAATAAGGGGTTTAAAATGACCTTGCAATTGAAAGGTCACTTTAAGCCAGGTTAATAATTGAGAGCTGTCAATTAGACAACTATCAATTATTAATCCTATTGTATGAAAGAAAAATCAAACACACACACTTTAATAAAAAAGAAGTTTAATGAAATAATCACACAGTTTTTGACCATATTTTATTTACCTGCTAAAACCATTTCCTGTAATAAAAATAAAATAATAAAGCAAAATTATTCTTACCAATCCGATGCACAGTAAGGTCCCACGGTGTAATCCTTCAGAAAGGGTTAATGTTTACTGCAGGGACCGCAGCTAATGCTGCAGCCTCACAGTAAACCCCCAAATGAATGAGCTCCTCTCCTGGCTGACAGGAGAGGAAGTGGAAAGCTTAATTGATTGCTTTCCACTTTCACTTCAGGTCAGCCAGGGACACCATCAGTGACGTCAGAGGGAACTGATTAACAAAAATAGGGGTTCCCTTCGAAAAAAAAATGGCGTGGGGTCCCCCCTATTTTTGTTAACCAGCCAGATGAAGCAGACCGCTGAGGCCTGGATTTTCAGGCTGTTAAGGAGCCAAGATCCATGGACCTTGCCAGCCTGATAATACCAGGCCACAGCAGTCTGCATATCTTGGCTGATTAACAAAAATAGGGGATCCCCTCGAAAAAAATTGGCGTGGGGTCCCCCCTATTTTTGTTAACCAGCCAGATGAAGCAGACCGCTGAGGCCTGGTTTTTCAGGCTGGTAAGGATCCAATATCCATGGACCTTGCAAGCCTGATAATACCAGGCCACAGCAGTCTGCTTAGCTTGGCTGGTTAACAAAAATAGGGGATCCCCTCGAAAAAAAAAACGGCGTAGGGGTCCCCCTATTTTTGTTAACCAGCCAAGTAAAATGCAGACTGCTGCGGCCTGGTATTAAAAGACTGTCAAGGCCCATGGATTTTGGCCCTCAACAGCCTGATAATACCAGGCTACAGCAGCCCCACATTTGGCGCATCAAAAGATGTGCCAATTGTGGCACTTTACCCGGCTCTTCCCACTGCCCTGTAGCGGTGGCAAGTGGGGTAATAAGGGGTTAATGTCACCGTTGATTGCACGGTGACAATAAGCCCGGTTAATAATGGAGAGGCGTCAATAAGACACCGATCCATTATTAATCCCAAAGTTTTTAAATATGTAAAAAAAAGACACAGCAAGAAAAAAGTCTTTTAATGAAATAAAAGAGACAACACAGTTTTCATTTTTTTTATTACTCTCTCATTCCTGCGACGCCATCGATCTCCTGTAAAAAAATAAAAAAAACAAACCAACAGTATACCACCTGTCCAACGCAGTCCATAACGACAGTCCCACGACGATCCAGCTCTGCTACATCGCAATGACAGGCAGAGCCTGTCATCGCGACGCAGCACAGCTGATTACCTGCTTCCCCGGCGGTGACGTCATCGGACTGCTTTACGGCCGCGATTACCCAGCAGTCACTGCAGTTATCGCGAGAAACTGCATGTGACCGCCGGGGAGAAGAGGATGGCGGCCATTAAGCAGTCCGGGATGTGACCGCCGGAGATCTTCTGCCGGGTAAGTGCCGCTGACTCCTGACAGACCCAACAGACGGACACTGACAGTGACAGTGACATCCCGATTCCGGTATCCGATATGACGAAAATATCGGTACTCGGAATCGGAATTCCGATACAGCCAATATCGGCCGATACCCGATATTTGCACTATCGGAATGCTCAACCCTAGTCATTAGAGATGTTGATGCACTTGTTGGATTTTGGACTGCCAAACGCATTTTCCTCCTAGAGATAAGCCGCAGACTGACACGTTAATAAGTGTCTTTTTTAGGTACGCTCGGTCGAACAAGTGCTCCTGTGTATGATAAAGTTGGCTGTTGTCCAAACGATTGTCTGAAGCATCTTTTGGCCGACAGCCTTTTAATGTGTATGGCAAGCTTAAGGAAGTTTTACAGAATAAGTAAGGGTAGAATATTCTTCATAAACACAACACAGAAGGGGACAGGCTACTTTCAATTTTGTAGAGTGGATACTGTAATTCTGACTGAAAATGTGAGTCTGTTTTTATTTTAAAAACAGATAGGTGAGTGTATCTGCAAAATTTCTCCAATGGGTTAGATAAAAACATAAAATGTTATGTTGGTGCGCTGCCAGTGAAGTTAGTGAGGATGGCTCCTGCCAGAGATTCAGCTACTCATTGTCAATAGGGCAGGAGTTTCTCTTCCTATTTACAGGGCGGGACTAGTGGTGTCATGCTAATTGACAGCCAGCTTTGGCTGCCTATTTGAGGGACACTGCTGTCAATCAGCATGACACCACTAGTCTCGCCCTGTCAATAGGAAGAGAAACTGCTGCTATGTTGACAGAGTGTAGCTGAATCTTTGGCAGGAGCTGTCAATTACCATCACCGAGTACAACATTGCAGTTAGTTGCTTCTGTTAGCAACTACATGCCTTTTTTTTAAAGTCTCAATATATCCCCTTTAAGTGCAGAGAGGTGGGGCTGGGCAGGGAATAAAGTCAGGGAGGCAAAGACTTGTGAAGTGCTTTGCCACGCCTAAAGCATATAATGCTCATTTGTATATGAATTAGCAGATTCTCAGTCAGAACAACAGATTGCATATGTAAATTTGCTTATGACACTATCTTTCAGAAAGCAACATGACTATATAAACGGGTTTTAAGGATCATTCCGACTTTTCCCTTAATAGAGACTTCTAGATTAAACCACTTCAGCAGATAAGGTTATCATTTCTGAAGTAGACAAGTCAGGCATTAAAATAAGATCTATAATTTGAAAGTTTTTATATAGTTAGATAATTGTGTCCATTTTTCTACATGATATAACATCTATAATAGTGTAAATACTAAGATGCTCCTTAATATCTCCCTCCACCCATTTGGCGCTTTGAGGACTGTTCAGGCATAACACTACATTTTTACACTATTAATAAAATAGTGGTTATTTTACATTCAAACATATTGTCTTCATTTATTGTTTCTGTTGCTTGAATCCTTTTTCTTGAACATAATGGCCCATCCTATATCCAGAAGGCAAGCAATGCAGTGCTGTAGGACATGCATGTCTTCCATATTGGTATGATTCACGGGAAGTAACCAAACTTTTCAAGTTGAACATGTCCTATAAAAACATTGTGTAAGCAAAGTAAATCATCCCCATAAATAAGATATAAAGCCTTGTCATTCTTACATGATGTTTACAGTGGATGCAGGTGCGTTCACATTATTCATGGTGTCAATGTATTTAAAGCCGGATTACCTTTAAATTACATGACAATAGAATCATAATTGCTAATTCATTCCTATCAACATAATCATTTATTTCTGTGTGAAATTTTGTTAGACGCGACACTTTAAATCTTTCAGATGAAAGTGTGTCCTGCCTTTTATAGGGAATGGTTGAGATGGAAGGCTTTTAAAGCGCTGCACACTAATATTTTTTTTTAATTTCCATCCATGAATATCTGTATTCAATGACAGTATTTTTTTCTATTGTGTCTTTGTTCCCAACTCATTGTATATAAAGTACTTATTGGTCCCTTGTGATATTCGCCATTTTATTTGGCATAATGTAAGCAGGTTTTATTGTGATACAATCATTATATCTCACTATATTATATTCTACTTCTGCAGCAATACTAATCACATACTGCGACACATAATCATCCTTGCATTATTCGGTGGAACCAGAGCATGGTGAAATCCATGCAGGATTGATAGATTTATGGATCAGTGCAGTTCATATTCTACACAATTTTGTTGTGTAATTGTCACAGTGTTAGCTGATTGAGACATAGGAAACTGTAAACCCTTTCAAGACACGTGCTGTACATGTACGGCGCAGCGAGAAATGCCGCTCCGCAAACCGCTGTACATGCACAAAGTGACGATCGTGCCTGCTCAAAAGCAGAGCAGGCAAAATCATCACTGGGTGTCGGCTATACAGTACATCATAGCCGACACCCTGCAGTAATGTTCACGATCAAAGCTAGCAGGCCAAATGGTATCCACAAACTACTAAAGGAAACTCTGCTCCCTCTCTTCTGAGCCCTGCCGTAGGCCTACACAGAAGTGTATGCTGACATATAAAGTATTACTACATTTTGAAGACATTGCTTTATAAATGTTTGATTCCATTTCTGCCTATTATTCTTTGTGAAAAAATTTGGGCTTTGGGGACAACATTTTCATCTAAAAATTGTAAATTTTAATTTTCACATCCCAATGTTATAAAATTCTGTGAAGTATATGGGGGTTCAATATGTTCACCACAGCTCTAAATAAATTCCTTGAGGGGTGTAGTTAACAAAATGTCATTTATGGAAGGGTAATGCTCTTCTAGCAGTACAAGGGCTCTATAAATGCACGGTGCCCACAAATCATACCACCATAGTCGGCTTACCAAAATGGCACTCTTTTTTTTGGAGCTCTACTGTGTGCCCAAACAGTTTTCCCCAATATGTGGCCATCGGTGTATTCAGGAGAAATTGTGCATTAAACTGGGTGGTCCATTTTCTTCTCTAAAATTTGGGGTTAAAGCAACATTTTTGTGGAAAAAAATTAGTTTTAAATTTTCACGGTTAATATTTTAAAATTCCCTGAATAACCTGTGGGTTCAAGATGCTCACCACACTCCTAGATAAACTCCTTGAGGGATTTGGTTTCCAAAATGGGTTACTTGTGGGGAATTTCTGCTGTTTTGGCACCTTGGGGCTTTTCAAATGCGACATGGCATCCACAATTTATTCCAGGCAGGTCTTCACTTAAAACTCAAATTTGTGCTCCTTCTATTCTGAACCCTTCCGTGTCCCCAAACAGTAGTTTTCCATATGAGAATTGTCGTACTCAGCAGAAATTGCACAACAAATTTTGGGATGCATTTTCTCCTGTTACTCTTGTGTAAATGAAAAATGTTGGGTTGAAGTAACATTTTTGTGTGAAAATTCACATTTTATATTTTCACAGCTCAACGTTATAAAATTCTGTGAAGCACCTGTGGGTTCCAGACAGGGCCGGCGTCAGCACCCGGCATACCCGGGCAAGTGCCGGGGCCCTGAGCAGGCGGGGGGCTCACTCGCCGTCGGGCACCGGTGCCCGTTAGCGGTGCCAGCGCCGCCACTGGGCCCCCCCGCTTGCTCAGGGCCCCGACAGCAGCCGGCGCAACACTTACCTCTCCCCGTGCCTCCTCTGCCACAGCTCCGGGCTCCAGGGGGCGCCTGCGCCGGCGCTTCCTCTCACAGCAGCGCCGCTGAATGACGTCATCATTCAGCGGCCCTGTCTGTGTGTGGTGCTGTATGTGTGATGGTGGTGGGGGGAGGCAGTGATGGTGGTGAGGAGAGGCAGTGATGGTGGTGAGGAGGCAATTATGATGATGATGATGGGGAGGCAATGATAATGGGAAGGCAATGATGATGATGATATTAATGGGGAGGCAATGATAATGATGGGGAGGCAATGATAATGGAAAGGCAATGATGATGATATTAATGGGGAGGCAATGATGATGATGGGGAAGCAATGATAATGGGAAGGCAATGATGATGATGATATTAATGGGGAGGCAATGATGATGATGATGATGGGGAGGCAATGATAATGGGGAGGCAATGATGTGATATGGGGAGGCAATGATAATGGGGAGGCAATGAATGATGATGGGGCAGAGAGGGCGCGGACGCCAGACAGGTGAGGTGACCGTGTGTGGGTGTGTATATGTATGTGAGAGAGTGCTGCGGTGCTGTTTGTGTGTGGTGCTGTATGTGTGATGGTGGTGGGGGGAGGCAGTGATGGTGGTGAGGAGAGGCAGTGATGGTGGTGAGGAGGCAATTATGATGATGATGATGGGGAGGCAATGATGATGATGATATTAATGGGGAGGCAATGATGATGATGGGGAGGCAATGATAATGGAAAGGCAATGATGATGATATTAATGGGGAGGCAATGATGATGATGGGGAAGCAATGATAATGGGAAGGCAATGATGATGATGATATTAATGGGAGGCAATGATGATGATGATGATGGGGAGGCAATGATGATGATGATGGGGAGGCAATGATAATGGGGAGGCAATGATGATGATGATGGGGAGGCAATGATGATGATAGGGAGCCAATGATGATGATGATGGGGAGGCTATGATGATGGGGAGACAATGATGATGATGATGGGGAGGCAATGATGATGATGATGGGCAGGCAATGATGATGATGGGGAGACAATGATGATGATAATGGGGAGTCTTTCCACAGCGCCCTTTCCTGAGCTGTAACAGTGCAGAACGCAGCACAGTGTAGAGGAGAGCTCCATATTTTGGATGGAGCATTATATGTGGTCCAGTATTCTCTATGGAGCATTATATGGGGGTGGGGGGGTGACATTCTGCCTGTGGTATTATATGGGTGATGAGGGGGAGACTATGTGGTGCCCATAATATTGTATGGAGGACTGTACTGTCTGGTCTGTACTGTGCGCTGTGAGGATTTGGTGTTTTTTTGAGCTATTGTACAATTTACAATAGGTATCAGTCATGTAATGGAAGAAGAGAAGTGTTTGGCATTGTACTATACCCATAAAATAATAAAATTTGCACTTTTGTATATTTTTGGACTTTATGGTCATGTTTTTTGAGGTTTCTCAATTGTCTGCCCATATTTCTCTGCAGTATCTGTGCATCATGAATCGTGGTCTGTATTAAAAGGGGCCCACTGAGACTCTTTCGCCCGGGGCCCATTAAAACCTGGAGCCGGCCCTGGTTCCAGGTGTTCACCACACCTATAGATGAACTACTTGAGGGGTGTAGTTTCCAAAATGGGGTCACTTGTGTTGGGGTTTCCACTGTTTAGGAACATCAGGGGCTCTCCAAACATGGTATGGCATCCGCTATATAGTCCAGTCAATTTGTGCTCCAAAAGTCAAATGGTGCACCTTCCCTTCTGAGATCTGCTGTGTGCAAAACGCTAGTTTTCCACCAGATATGAGGTATCAACATACTCATGAGAAATAGCACTACAAATTTTGGGGGCCATTTTCTGTTTCTCATGTGAAAAGGAAAAATTTGGGGCAAAAACAACATTTTTGTGGGAAAATTTTAAATATTAAATATATCCTTCTACATTGCTTTAATTCATGTGAAGCACCTAAAGGGTTTATAAACTTCTTGTATCTGATTTTGAGCACTTTGAGGGGTGCAGTTTTTAGAATGCTGTCACTTTTGGGTAGTTTCTATCACACAGGCCCTTCAATGTCACTTCAAAAATGATGTGGTCCCTAAAAAAAAATTAGTTTTGTAAAATTTGTTGTAAAAATGAAAAATTGCTCAAAAACTTTTAACCTTCTGACTTCCTAACGAAACAAAAATTATGTTTCAAAAATGATGCTGATGTAAAGTAGACATGTTGTAAATGTTATTCATTAACAATTTTGAGTGGTATAACTATTTGGTTTAACCCCTTCCTACCTTTTGAAATACATGTACGTCAAAGGTAGCCTCCCTGCAAGCCGAGCCCACATCTTTCCCCTCACTTGATTGCAGATTTATTGCACCATAAACTGCCTCTAACAGCCGCACCAGCCAGAAGCGCATCATACTTCTGGCCTATCGGCGCCCGTGTCACAGGATCGTAGGATGCCAGTTGGTTGTCATGACAGCCTGTCATTACTATACTCTTGTGAATGGTGGCACGTGGCCAGTGTTCAAAGGAGATAGCTATTTCTGCTATACATAGTAGTGATGAAGCAATGTTATGTATAGCACAGGAGATCGGATCATCACAGCTTCAAGTCTCCTAAAGGGACTATTGATGACAGTAAAAAGTAAAAAAAAAAAAGTTTTTAAGAATATAAAAAACACAAAAATAAAAAACACAAAAGTTCAAATCACCTCCCTTTCTTCCCATGTGGTGGATCGCCTTACTTGGCAGCGCATAGAGGTTGACACAGGAACACTGTCTTTTTAAATCTTCAACTGGTTTGTTAATACTACTGCATAAACTAGTGCAGTGTTGGCAAACACAAACTCTGCCGTCCTGACCTAACAGGAAAACAAAATCATAAGTTATCACACAGTCCTTGTTGCAACGGAAATATACTTGCTTCAAGAACAAGCAACAAAATGTCCAGCTTTCCTTAGCATAAAAACACAGCTCCAGAGCTTGCACCTCCAGGCCCACCCCACACTGAATGCTGTAGAAGGCTGGGTATTTATCCTCTGGACTCCTCCCACTCTACAGCTTTTCAATCAATCTAGCACTAAACATGGCTGATTAACCCCTTTCAGCACTTGGTGTGCTGGAGCTTTTCCTAGGTTGTTATCACTGAAGCTAACACCCTTAGTGAAACATACCTCCCCTCCAGTACATTGTCAGTGACTTTGTCACACCCATTAAAAATAAAACCATAAAAAATATGCATTTGGTATCGCTGCGTTCATAAATGTCCGATCTATCAACATGTATACCAAATAATAAAGAAATCAAGATGCCAGAATTAATGTTTTTTGGCGGCTACAACATTGCAATAAAATGCAATAAGAGGAAATCAAAGCATCGTATCTACCCCAAAATTATGTCAATAAAAATGTTAGCTCAGATTGCAAAAAATAAGCCCTCACTTAGGCTCAGATCCCCCCCCCCCAAAAAAAAAGTTACATGTCTCTGAAAATGGTGACAAAAGCAACATTTTTTGGTTTCCAAATTTTTTTCACCACCAATAAAATAAAAACTGTACAATGTGTAAATGTCTCATACTGACCTGGGGAGTCATATTGCCAGATCAGTTTAATCATATATTGTACTTGTTAAATTAAAAAAAAACACATGTGGAATTGCAGTATTTTTGCAACTTCGACACACTTGGATTTTTTTCTCGTTTCCCAGTACACTATATAGTAAAATGAATGGTGCAGTTCAAAAGTACAACACATCCTGCAAAAAAAACAAGCCCTCAGGGCTATAGTGATGGAAAAGTAGAACTAATTATGGTTCTTGGAAGAAAGGGAGGAGAAAGCTAAAATTAAAAAAAAATCACCAGGTACTGACGGGATTAAAAAAACACTAATCAAATAGACCTAAATTCACCACTAACATGAAGTACAATGTGTTGAAGCATTTAAGAGTTATTACCACATAAAGTGGCACTGGTCAGTATTGAAAAATTTGAAGGTAGGTGAAAACTGGCTTCGGGATGAAGGGGTTAAATCCACTGACTATTGAAGTAGCATTGATACTTATTAATGGGGTATTATTAAAGGGTTCACAGGAATGCTGATAGTTAAATAAATAAATAGAGCCAATAGCATATTTTCTATCAGAATAAATTATTGTAAAAAATGTTTAAGGAAGAAACTCCAAATAGATAGTTGAACAAAAAAATAGGAGCGATGACTTCATCAGTAACAATATAGTATAAATGTATTGAATATTTTTTACATATAAAAGTTTCAATACATGTATAACAAATGATACAAGGGTGTAAACAAAAGAGAATTCAAATGATCACCCTGGGAATAGGAAATTGGGTAGGAGTCAGGCCCGGATTGCTAATCTGGCCAGCCGGGCAGAAACCCGGTGGGCTGGCAACAAAGTGGGCCGCCGCCAGCCCTTTAAAACGGGTGGGGAACCTCCAGCCCTCTGTCCTCATGCGCCTGCAGGCAAGTCCCTGCAGTCCGTAATTCCCCGGCGGCAGCCCTGCCAGGTGTTTAACCCCCAAGTACGCATGAATGATGATGTCATTGGGGTGGGCGGGTTTATTGCTGAGGTGGGCGGGGTTAGCCCCCAATGCTCTCCCTTTCTCCCTGTCCTGGAAGAGGAGCTCAGTGCCTGTCTGCAGGTAATTTCTGTGTCCCACAGCTATGTACCCCCCCAGCTATGTGCCCCAATATAATCTCTGTGCCCCCAACTATTTGCCCCCCTGTGATTTGTGCCCTCCAGCTATATGCACCCCTGTGATTTGTGCCCTCCAACTATATGCCCCCTGTGATCTGCGCCCCCAGCTATATGCCCCCTTGATCTGTGCCCCCAAACTATATGCCCCCCTGTGATCTGTGCCCCCCAGCTATATGCACCCCTGTGATCTGTGCCACCCAGCTATATGCACCCCTGTAATCTGTGCCCCCCAGCTATATGCACCCTTGTGATCTGTGCCCCCAACTATATGCCCCCCTGTGATCTGAGCCCTCCAGCTATATGCACCCCTTTGATCTGTGACCCCCATCTATATGCACTCATGTGGTCTGTGCCCTCCAACTATATGCCCCCTATGATCTGTGCCCCCCAACTATATGCCCCCATGACATGTGCCCCCCAACTATATGCCCCCTGTGATCTGCCCCCTAGCTATATGCACCCCTGTGATCTGTGCCCTCCAACCATATGCCCCCTGTAATCTGCCCCAGCTATATGCACCCCTGTGATTTGTGCCCCCAGCGATATACCCCCTGTTACCTGTGCTCCCCCAGCTATATGCCCCCCTGTGATCTGTGTCTACAACTATATGAACCCCTGTGATCTGTGCTCTCCAACTATATGCCATCCTGTGATCTATGCCCCCCCAGCTATATGCACCCCTATGATCTGTGCCCCCCAACTATATGCCCCCTGTGATCTGTGCCCCCCAACTATATGCCCCCCTGGAATCTGTGCCCCCAGCTATATGTGCTCCTGTTATCTGTGCCCCCAAACTATATGCACCCTTGTGATCTGTGCCCCCCTGTGATCTGTTCCCCAGATATATGTACCCATGCGATCTGTGCCCCAAGCTATATGCACCCCTGTGATCTGTGCCCCCAACTATATGCCCCCCAGTGATCTGTTCCCCCCAACTATATGCCCTCCTGTGGTCTGTGCCCCCCAGCTATATGCACCCCTGTGATCTCTTTGGCTCCCAGCTTTCTGCCCCCTTGTGATCTATGTGCCCCCCTGTGATCCCTGTGCCCCCCTGTTATGTACTCCCCTGTGATATTTGTGTTCCAATGTGATCTCTGTGCACCCCAGCTATGTGCCCCACTGTGATCTTTGTGCTCACCCTGTGATCTCTGTACCTCCCCTGTGATTGTCGTGCACCCCATGGTGATCTCTGTACCTCCCCCCTGTGATCTATGTGCCCTACCCCACGGTGATCTCTGTCCCCCCCGGTGATCTATGAGCCCCACCACGTGATCTATATGCCTCCCCAGCGATGCCTGTCCCCCCAGTGCTGTATACCCCCTTTTTTGTTTCCTGCTCTACTCACCGTCCGAGCCAGGGACCCGCTCCTCTGCACGCCAGACGTTGGACGCACGTCAGCTGTTCATCCTCCCCCCATCTCCATGCCTGGGTGAGTCCCAATATGGAAACTTTGTGTATGTACAACACTTGCACTATCACCTGTATACTGTATATAGACTGCTGTATATACAATATATAGGTGATACTGGCTGCTAAATCTGTGTAATCACAGTATCACCTATATAAGGTATATACAGCAGTCTATATACATTATATGGGTGATACTGCGACTCTGCTGTTTATACATTATATAGGTGATACTGGCTGCTAAATCTGTGTAATCACAGTATCACCTATATAATGTATATACAGCAGTCTATATACATTATATAGGGGATACTGTTACTTAGGCCGGGGTCACAATAGTGTGTGTGATGCGAGAAACTCGCACGAGTCTCTCGCATCAACACCCGGCACTGCCGCCGGCACTAGGACAGGAGCGTGAGGCTAGTGTGAAACCAGCCTTATAAATACAATATTATGGGTGATACTGCTGTACATACAGTACAGACCAAAAGTTTGGACACACCTTCTCATTCAAAGATTTTTCTGTATTTTCATGACTGAAAATTGTACATTCACACTGAAGGCATCAAAACTATGAATTAACACATGTGGAATTATATACTTAACAAAAAAGTGTGAAACAACTGAAAATATGTCTTATATTCTAGGTTCTTCAAAGTAGCCACCTTTTGCTTTGATTACTGCTTTGCACACTCTGGGCATTCTCTTGATGAGCTTCAAGAGGTAATCACCGGAAATGGTTTTCACTTCACAGGTTGGGGTTGGGACCATTAGTTATGTTGTGCAATAGTCTGGTGGATACACAGCTGATAGTCCTACTGAATAGACTGTTAGAATGCGTATTATGGCAAGAAAAAAGCAGCTAAGTAAAGAAAAACGAGTGGCCATCATTACTTTAAGAAATGAAGGTCAGTCAGTCTGAAAAATTGGGAAAATTTTGAAAGTGTCCCCAAGGGCAGTTGCAAAAACCATCAAGCGCTACAAAAAAACTGGCTCACATGAGGACCGCCCCAGGAATGGAAGACCACGAGTCACCTCTGCTTCTGAGGATAAGTTTATCCGAGTCACCAGCCTCAGAAATCGCAGGTTAACAGCAGCTCAGATTAGAGACCAGGTCAATGCCACACAGAGTTCTAGCAGCAGACACATCTCTACAACAACTGTTAAGAGGAGACTTTGTGCAGCAGGCCTTCATGGTAAAATAGCTGCTAGGAAACCACTGCTAAGGACAGGCAACAAGCAGAAGAGACTTGTTTGGGCTAAAGAACACAAGGAATGGACATTAGACCAGTGGAAATCTGTGCTTTGGTCTGATGAGTCCAAATTTGAGATCTTTGGTTCCAACAACCGTGTCTTTGTGCGACGCAGAAAAGGTGAACGGATGGACTCTACATGCCTGGTTCCCACTGTGAAGCATGGAGGAGGAGGTGTGATGGTGTGGGGGTGCTTTGCTGGTGACACTGTTGGGGATTTATTCAGAATTGAAGGCATACTGAACCAGTATGACTACCACAGCATCTTGCAGCGGCATGCTATTCTATCCGGTTTGCGTTTAGTTGGACCATCATTTATTTTTCAACTGGACAATGACCCCAAACACACCTCCAGGCTGTGTAAGGGCTATTTGACCAAGAAGGAGAGTGATGGGGTGCTACGCCAGATGACCTGGCCTCCACAGTCAGCAGACCTGAACCCAATCGAGATGGTTCGGGTGAGCTGGACCGCAGAGTGAAGGCAAAAGGGCCAACAAGTGCTAAGCATCTCTGGGAACTCCTTCAAGACTGTTGGACGACTATTTCCGGTGACTACCTCTTGAAGCTCATCAAGAGAATGCCAAGAGTGTGCAAAGCAGTAATCAAAGCAAAAGGTGGCTACTTTGAAGAACCTAGAATATAAGACATATTTTCAGTTGTTTCACACTTTTTGTTAAGTATATAATTCCACGTGTGTTAATTCATAGTTTTGATGCCTTCAGTGTGAATGTACACTTTTCATAGTCATGAAAATACAGAAAAATCTTTGAATGAGAAGGTGTGTCCAAACTTTTGCTCTGTACTGTATGTTACATAGGTGATACTGCGACTATACACCCCAGTCACAGTTGCTGTGTATATAGTATATAGTGTGGAATCCACATTATATACACTGGCACATCTCTACACTATATACTATATACAGAGCTCCACTCTACATTCCTTACCACAGTATACTTTTCCAGCCCTGTATACATGATGAAATTCTGAGTATCTGCTCTTATTGTGTGTGTGTGTGTGTGTGTATATATATATCTTCTGATACGTCTTCTGACTGTGACGTTTCAGATCAGAGGGTGCAGTGACGTCACGTATGCCTGAACAGTCACAGTACAGAGAGCCGGAAGACGCCGACGTCGAGGAGTCTGGAGCAGAGCAGCGGCCAGCAAGGAGAGGGGAGGATTTCATTTTTTTTTAAATGATTTGATCAATATATGGGGCCCATCATATATATACTGTAGCATCACATGGGGCCCATGATACACTGGAGCAGTATATGGAGCATTATATGGGGCCCATTATATACTGGAGCATTATATAGGGTCCATTATACTGAAGCATAATATGGGGCCCATTATATACTGGAGCATCATATGGGGCCCATTATATATCGAGCATAATAATGGGCCCATAATATATGGAGCATCATATGGGGCTTATTATATTTGGAGCCTCATATGGGGCCCATTATATATGGAGCATTATACGGGACCCATTCTGTTTGGAGTTTGGATCAATATATGGGGCCCATCATGTACTGTTTGGAGCATTATATGGGGCCCATCATATTCTGTATGGAGCATTATATTGGGCCCATTCTGTATGGAGCAAGGTATGGGGCACATTATACTGTTTTGAGCATTATATGGGGCTCATTATACTGTTTGGAGCATTATATGGAGATCATTATACTGCATGGAGCAATATATGGGGATCATTATTCTGTACGGAGCATTATATGGGACTCATTATTCTGTATGGCGCAATATATGGGGATCATTACTCTGTATGGAGCAATATATGGGGCATGTTATTCTGTATGGAGCGCTATGTGGTGTCCATAATACTGTATGGAGGACTATACTGTCTGATTTATGACCTATTGTAGAATGTACAATAGTTATCACTCATGTAATGTAAGAAGTGAAATCTTTGGCATTGTACTATACCTATATTTCTCTGCTGTATCTGTGCATTATGAATTGTGGTATGTGTTAAAGGGGCCACTAAGACATTCACCCTGGGCCGACAAAAACCTGGAGCCGGCCCTGTATGCACTGCACAGTACCACTTCTCCTGTCCTGTTGTCGAAGAGGCGACATTGGACTTTGGGAGGGTCAATATTGGTTTAGTATTTTCAATACTACTTTGGTCAAATAAAAATAAAATATTGGAAAAGCTGTTTAAATGGATTATCCCAAGTAATCCCCTCTCCTCTGAATAGGGGATAACTTTCCAATTGCTGGAGATCCGACTGCTGTGACCCACATGATCCTGAAAATCGGAGCTCTGTAGAGCAGTATGTAAATGCAGCTGTGGTCAAACATATGCACTGTGGCACCATTCACATGTGGCTCTTCAAATATCTCCTTTTAGGAGAGTGAGGCTGTGTTTCCACGATCAGGAAACATAGCGCTTTGGACGGAGCGGGAAGTCCGCTCCGCCCAAAGCCCCGCCTCTTGTGAACGTGCGGTGAATCCGGATGTATTCATTGAACACATCCGGAATCACCGCAGCGCTACACAGACCGCAAGGGAATAGGACATGCTGCGATCTAAAAAGACGCGCCGCATGTCCTTAACGCAGGTCTGCCGCCTGCGTATTTTAATGCATAATGGAGACTGGATTTCTTGAAATCCCCTCCACTATGCTGTAACATCTGGATGCTGCGTGTTTAACGCTGCGCCAGCGCACAGCGTCAAACACGCAGCAATTACTGAGTGTTTCCTGACCGTGGAAACACACCCTAAGGGGTACGACAAAGTAAAGCAAAATTCACTGATCGGAGTGAGGAGTGTTATAGTTTGTGGGTTGGTGGGGTTTGTGTGGCAGGGCTGCTTTTTTGTCCCAGTCCGGCCCTGTTAGGCGTTATGAGTCACAGAGCATGAGTCGATACATTGGGATTTCATGCCACAGAATTTCATAGATTAAATGCATCACACATGGAAACCCCACCTAATTATGGGGGATAATAAGATGCTTAGACTAAAATCAAAAAGCGCACCTGAATATTTACTGCAGGTATTATTTATACCATAAGTATAGTAACAGTAAAGTGCATGTGCATAGATATCAAATGAGATAACGCTTACCCATAGTAACATGCAAGTGCATAAACACAATTCCCAGGGCATGGCCCCAACATACGTATTGCGTTAGCTTTTTCAACAGGGATCAGGGATATACTGTAGGTATTGAAACTTTTATATATAAAAAATATTCAATAAATATATACAGTATTGTTACTAATGAAGTCAGGACATCTATTTTTTTGTTCAACTATCAATGGGGTATTGTAGGCATCAAATGAACAGTCATTTTTCATAGTTCATGTACTAGAAGCAGAAACAAAACTGCGATCGTAAGGGTCTGAATGACTTTATACGGAGGTGTTCATGTAACACAGGGGTAAACAGATGTTAGATTTAATTGTTACAGGGAGAAATCTCCTGGCAGGGAGCAACAGGGGATAAATCAGATTCATGCTAAGGATTTCAACAAAACAGAGTAACTTAAGGTGACAGTTTAGATATAAGTCTATTTCACTTAGCACGAGTCCGATGCTTGTCACTTCTTCCTGATTGAATGCTAGCTGCCGGCTGAGGCCGGTGCTGAGATCTTCCGGTTTCCCTGCCTAACAAATTAGTCTTCTCTCTTCTGGCGGCATAGGGTGGTCACCGGTCTGACCCTCTGAGCCCCTAGTCCGTTACACTGCTCTGCAGCCAAGAGTCCTTCTCAGCAATCTACTGCTCTTGCACGCCCGAAGACGTTCCCAGGTCCTTTCTGCACCCGAACCTTATAGCTGCCGCGAGGCCAATCGTTACTCTTGGCGCGGCGCATGTCTTCACTCTCCCTTCTCTCTGGCAGGAACCCCTTCTGCCTTCCCTCGCAAAACCCCTTATCCTGTCCTGGCTCACCACGCCCCCTCTCTGCAGGTCATGGGTCTCCTCCGTCCTCAATTTATTTCCCCCCTGCAACAGGAGGCTCGGCCCCAGCAGTTCCGGACCCGGTGCCCTGTCAGCACCCACAGCCTGGTCTTCTCCCCTACATTCACACTATACAATATTTCAGTATCTACCAAAAATGTTCCAAGGCAGGAAAACTGATCACAAAATCATGGGTGACTGAAAATCATTAATGTGTTTTGGGAGCAAAGGCTTGCCTACCTAGTTCAGTCCAACTAAAGAGTTACTGTCTTAAATGAATCAGAACACTTAGTGCATCTCAGCTTGCATATTGGGCTGTGTAGCTGTAAGCAGGTTGCAAGATGCAGTGACACAAGAAAGGCAAAGCAAGGGTTAATAATTTAATTAGCAGTAAAGGTACTCTTCGCAGGGAGATAAAGCAGTTGAACTGGGGGTATACAAAAGATAATAGGAAAATTATCAACAATTCACTCGGCAAACTTATAGTGTCCGTGATTTACTCAGCCACAAATGATCCGATAAGGGTTGTAGTCCCAGCAGTGGCTGACGCGATGTCCTCCGATGGAGGTCCTCAGCTCCCGGTCCAGCTTCTGGTGGCAAAGGGCGGTCTCTAGTCTCACCCGTTGGGCCCTTAGTCCATAAGCACGGGCAACCAAATTCACAGGTGCTGCCGAAGTCCCGGAATCAGATGAGGTCTCTGGTATCTTTGTCAGAAAAGGGGCCGCAGCGCCGGGTTCCATACACAGCCACCACCTTTATTTATGAGCGCGGCCCTCAACTTAACAAAGCCCACGGGCCTGCCTCTGCTCACAGTCCGGATGCTGTGCCCACGGGGTGTCAGCTACAGTCTGCCTGCTTCTGCTCCACGCACCTCCTCCGCCTCTCCCTCTCCCGGCGGTAAACCCCCAGCCGTTGCGCGCGCTTTTTCTTTTGACACGCCCCTCCTTCCTGGGTCAATGGGTCCGTCCGGTCCCCTATCTCTTCCCCCAGGCAACATGGGACGCAGCCTCAATAGTTCCGGACCCAGACCTTGCTTCAGACATTCAGGTGGATGCTACTTTGACATGTAGCACCTATATAAAATTGGTGCAGATTAGGTACACCTTTTTACAGCAGCATTTTTCCCTTGTGGCAGTGGCTTGTGACTGGTGATGTTAAACTTGCATGCTACTGATTGACCATGGAAACCCATGCCATGAAGTTTTTCGTGCATATTTTTTGTGCTGATATTGATGTTAGAGAAGAATAGGAGCTGTGCAGTGCAGTTATTGATTCAGAAGAGTGTTAGCAACTTTTCTGCACTATAGACCTCAGCACTTGCTGAACCCACTCTGTAACTTTACTTTGTCTCCCACTTTGTGGCTGAGTTGATGTGATTCCTTGACATTTCTGTTTTTCAATAAATAATATCATTCCCAGTTTTTTGTGGAATTTTTAGCAAAGAAATTTATCGAACTAACTTCTTACGACAGTAGAATAATTTTACAGGACTTGAATTCAATGAGCTCTTTAAAATGATCCATTCTAAGAAATGTAAGTAAAGACTTGATTTTATACACCTATGGTAATAACATTGAACGAAAATCAGAACTGCATTATTATCAGATGTGTCCAAATACTTCCATATATTGTATCTGCTGCTAATGTCTATATAGTGAATATTTTTCTTTAGTTTGACAGATAAAACAATTATCAGATTTTGAGAATGCAGAAGCTAAAATGTAAACATCAAATTTTGTTCTCATGTCACAGAGCTGCTCACAATATGTACTTAAATATTCTACCAGTAGATTCTTGGTGTAATTTGACCGTAATTCCATTCTAGGAATTTAAATCACTTATAAGTACCAAGGAAGCAAAATGTCAAATAAAAAGTTAGCTGAGTGTTCTAGAACAATTATCTGCAGTTATCAGAAATTGCAGTACATCATTACAGGAAGTAATTGTAAAAAGATGTGTTTAAAAAGTACTGTATTACTGATATTGTGTGTAACATTAATAAATATACAGCTCTGGCAAAAATTAAGAGACCACTGCGAAATTTTCAGTTTGTCTGATTTTTCTCTTTATAGCTATATTTTTTAGTAAAATGTGAATTGCTCTTTTATTTTATAAACTACTGACAACATGACTCCGAATTTCCAAGCAATAAATTTTGTATTTATTTTCAGAAAATGAGAAATGGTCAAAATAACAAAAAATGCAGTGCTTGCAGACCTCAAATAATGCTAAGAAAACAATTTCATAATCATTTAGAAACAACAATACTAATGTTTTAACTCAGGAAGAGTTCAGAAAGCAATATTTTGTGGAATAACCATGATTTTTAATCACAGCTTTCATGCTTCTTGGCATGCTTTCTACCAGTCTTTCACACTGCTTTTGGGTGACCTTATGCCACTCCTGGTACAAAAATTTAAGCAGTTCTTCTTTGTTTGATGGCTTGTGACTATCCGTCTTCCTCTTGATTACATTCCAGAGATTTTCAATGGGGTTCAGGTCTGGAGATTGGGCTGGCCATGACAGGAATTTGATGTGGTGGTCCTTCATCCACACATTGATTGACCTAGCTGTGTGGCATGGCGCATTGTCCTGCTGGAAAAAACAGTCCTCAGAGTTGGGGAACATTGCCTGAGCAGAAGGAATCAACTGTTTTTCCTTGATAACCTTGTATGCTGCTTGATTCATACGTCCTTCGCAAAGATTAACCTGCCCAATTCCAGCCTTGCTGAAGCATCCCCAGATCATCACCGATCCTCCACCAAATTTCACAATGGGTGCAAGACACTGTGGCTTGTACGCCTCTCCAGGTCTCCATTTAACCATTAGATAACCAGGTGTTGGGCAAAGCAGAAAATTAGATTCATCGGAGAAGATTACGTTACTCTAGTCCTCTACGGTCAAATCCTTATGGTCTTTGGCAAACTTCAGCCTGGCTCTCCTTTGCTTCTCATTGATGAAAGGCTTTTTTTAGCTTTACATGACTTGAGCCCTGCCTCTAAGAGCCTGTTACGAACTGTTCTTGCCGTGCATTTCACCCCAGCTGCCATTTGCCATTCATTTTGCAGGTCACTTGATGTCATCCTGTGATTGCTGACTGACATTCGAAGAAGATGACGGTCATCCGGGCAGTGGAAAGTCGTTTTTGCTCTCTGCTGGTCTGTAGATTTGTTGTCCCAAATGTCTGCTGCTTGATCTTGTTGTAATAGACTGCTGTCTTAGAAATTTTAAGGATGGAGGCAATATAAACGCTCACTGTATCCATCTTCTAGTTATTTTGCCATCCAGCTTGTCCTATTGGAAGAGGATTGTGAACACCACAGCAGTGTTTTTTTATATTTTCCTTTGTTAAATAAGATTTGGTTCAGGTGATCACCTAATCAGAAGCACATTAATTAGAATGAGGTGTACTCTGGTTGGAATTCAACTGACACTAGAATGGAATGGCTGTCAGACATGTAGAGCAGCTGATTTTTATAAAACTGCAGTGGTCTCTTAATTTTTGCCAGAGCTGTATATTAATGCATTACAGTACAAATGCTAAAAGTACATATTGTTATAAATGTAAAACACTCATGGGTAGCAGAAAAAGGGAAGACCTACTACAGGGAGATGTAATACCCACACGCAACTAAAAAAAACACAATTTTGGACCTGGCTCCCTAAAAATGCCATCAGTGAGTTTCTTGTACCTCCTGAGGAACAAGAGGGGAGGCTGCAAAATACTGCCAACAAAAGTAGAGGAAAGTGTGCAAAAAGATTTGAAAACTCAGGGTGAAAAAAACACTTTCATAAAGGGTAGAGGGGAAGCTAAGGAGAGCCAAAAGTAAATAGAAGAAGTATAATTTCCCAGAAACCTGAAGAGATGAAAGGAAGAGAAACTAGGAAGGCAAACAGACTGATTGCAGGAATTCAACTGGTGTTTACTATGCAAGGTAAACCCCTTAGCTGAAGAGCTGGAACTCCTAAACCCAAGCTCACCTAGAGGTATAGCCAGCAAGGAAGTGCAGTGAAGGGAGAACAAATAAAATCCAACCCAGAATGTGATAGGGCACATCAAAATGGCAAAATGGCAAATATTTGGAGAGGAGCAAACCAAGAAGAGGGAATAAAGACATTTGGAACCATCAGCATTTAGAAATCCAAGAAAAGGCAATAGCTCAGCAGGGGAACCAGCCACACAGCAACAGGTCAGCGGATCGAATACCCAAAACCGAGCAATGATATATATCACTATTTGTTAAAGATACTGTAAAAGTTGTTGAAAATAGTTTACAAGATCTATAAGAAGGTTTGAGTTAATTGGCAAAAGCATTATTGAAGTGGGGCATGAAGAATCAAGAGTAGTGAAGGCCAAATTCAGTATTCCAATAAACAGCCACAGTTTTGGCAGAATTAGCATATTACAAGGTTTGGTTCGCAAATCAACAACATCAGTTTAAAAGAGTAATGGTGGTTACAGATGTGATTTTATATCTAAAATACTTAGAATGGTTATCATTGTCTTAGTGGGCACACAAAACATTCATTTACAGATTTTTTTTCTGCAAACTGAAGTGTAATTAAACTACTAGTGTGAGTCAAAAATTATTCAGGCTCTGGTTATATTAAAACTTCTGTTGGCTGTGTTATTTTAACAGCGCTTTCTGTACGAGTTTGCTGGCTAACCAGTCACTGCTGTGCTTGTTTGAACATCTTACATCAGTTTATGACTGTCGAACGAAAAACAATGTCTTCCCCACTTGTGATTTGCAGAAGAAGAGCAGAGCGCAGTATTTTATATTTAAGGTTGTGTCTGGTGCCGATATTTATCTTATACTTTATTTACAGTATGGAGAAAGTGTTTTGTTGCAAAGAAATGTGTATAAATGAATATGGCAGTTCCAGGAAGAACGCACGTGCCAGATCGCTACTCATACTGCCGACACCCTCCTAAAACATAACGTGTTACAGCATCCTCTCTGTTGTACTGATCTTGCTCATCGAACTGTCACCCGCTTGGTACCCTGAAAGAAGCCCTTTGAGGTTTAAGAATCACGTCTAATGAAGAAGTGAAAAAAGTGATGCAATTGTGGATCGTAGCCCATCATAAAATATTTTTTTAATGATACTTGGAGAAGATACCTTTACAGGAACTGACAAATTTTACAAAGGTAGAGGCATGGTAACACAATAATGTGCAACATGCAGTGTCAGAAGTACCCAAAAGACTATTAATCACTTTTAATGTCCCCGTATAGCTCACTTATCTTTATACGATATGTTTATATGACTGTATTGGAAAAATGAAAACTTACATCAGTTGTCAGCACAAAGCTACACTACAGAAAAAGCACTGTAATCTGGCAATCAGAAAGTGGAAGGGCAAGACTTAAATAAATTGGTCTTAACAGATCTGGAACAAGAAGTTTGCTGACTATTAGTCCTGGCAATTATTAGATCTGTTCTCTAAAATCTCAGGCAGTAGTGCTACGTGTAGCTGGATAGTTTATGGTATAACATTCTATGGTTGGTATTTCAACCATCTCTGTTAAGGGCCTGCGGAACGCACCTAATAGATATTAAGGAGAGGTGCGTTCGCAGCCCGGGGTCCACCGTGCAGGCAGAGCCTGCTGCTAATAAGATGCCGCAAATAGGCAGTATGAGCGAACTCTGTTATCCTGAAGAGTCGCAGATGTAAACGCCGTAGCACTATATGGCGGAAATGGCGAACTCTGTTATTCCACAGAGTCGCTAACTAAAATGCTGTAGCGCTAAATAGCGATATAAGCGGACTCTATTAATTCACAGAGCCACTGTGACAAAGACTGTGTCCTGTTAGACTCACAGGGGACACAGATGACTGCTAAGTGGATTGCAGTCTGTGGTCATGCAATCAGAAAACAAGCAATAATCTCCTCACCGGAGTAGCCAGTATTCTAATGGCGTTTTCAGCCGAGCCCTGAACACGTGCATACAAAACTCCTCACCGGAGGTGCCGGTATTCTAGGGGCTTATTTCAGCCGGACCTAACCACATGCATACCTGACCACACTGGCGCAAGGACGTAACAGATTTGATACTAGCGCGCGGCCGTGCGGTTATGCCACCTTTTTAAAGTAGCAGCTACAGGACCTTCCAGAAAAGGACCAATGAGAAACTGTTCCAGAACACAAGCACTTTCAGGACCTTCCTGGTGGACCAATGGGAGTCGCTGCTGTAACCGAGCATGTGACCCCTGATCTCCAATGGGAGACCTTGCCCTGGGCATGCTCAGATGGAGAAAGCGAGGACTTTGTCCCAGGACTGCCTGCTCCAGCACTGGTTATAATAGAGGAACCAGGAGAGGCAGCAACAAGCCTCTGCACAGCATTAGACCGAGCGAGACGCTGGGACCGACGTCTCTGCTGAGCAGTCTCCACTGCGGCCGGAGATGGATGGGGTACCGCAGCGAGACTGGTTCGAGATTCCACTTGTGCAGCAGCGGGAACTCGATCCCTAACAATCTCTCTGTATCAATAATACAGTAGTTACAGACTAAAATTCTAGTTGTCTTTTTTATTTTGTTACTATATGGTTCATACAGCTTCCATGTATGATTCTCCAATGTCCAACTTTCTAACTTAAAAATTGGTGTTTTCTAGTTATTTCTGTCCTGGTATATTAGAAGATGATAATTTGGATATTTTGGGGGTAAAAAATGCTGTATTCCACTCAGAAGCGCTTTAAAATAGCATCATGGATAATGCAGCCTGTTAAATACTTCTCACATGAGTCCATAGTGTAACTTATCTTATTTTTTGCACTAAAGACCCGTTTGCTGCTTTAGTTTTTCATTATCCTGATATAATACAAATTTAGGGTGGTATAATGGGATACAGGTTTTTGGTCTTGAAATGAGGATAGGGAACTTTACAGCTTCAATTATCCTTAGTGTTCGTGAGGCAACTTACAAAATGTTGGTAATTTTTTCTTTTGCTCAATTTAAAGCTAAACTATATATAAAATTACATTGTCACTATTTTGAAAAACACTGTTTTCTAGCTGACACCTATCAAATGTGATCCATCTGAACAATGCGTGTTTTGTCTGTGCTTCTTCAGAAAAATCTTTGTGCCACTGTAAAAAAATCTTCCTGACCATGTTCTTCAAAGTGCTTATTATGTTATTTTGGTATGTAAAGGCTGTACAATTTCTTCAGCTGCCGTCATCAGAAGCATGGTTAACAATGTCCAGAGTGATTCATCCTTTAACTAAGCTTATATTGACACTTATAATAATGAGTAATTGGCAAGAGCTATAAAGATGTTTTTTTTGCATTAAGCTGGTAACAATTCTTTCATTTATACTTTTGATGAATTAATAACCAATAAAAATATACATGAGAAATATGTATATTGTTGCCCTCTAGCTAATATGCTGCCTGCTTCCATAATCATCATAAGGATTTAAGATTTGTTTCCCGGAGTGAAAACTAAAGATCAGAATAGTCACAATTTTTAAGTGTTACTCATGGTTCTACCTCGTACGCACACAGATGTTTTGCATTGATATTTGGATGGTGCAGAGAACCCTCAATGTTAGGGAAGATTCATATGGTGTAAATCTGAATGTGGTTATTTTGGCAGCAAATATGCCATTATAATATTAACTTAAAGGGGTTGGTTACAAGTGCAGAAGAAAACATTCAATACTTATATATTGATAAGTGCCATAAAAACATATTCTCAACAATATATTAGAATTACACTTTCTTTGCAATTTCACTGCACTTGGAATTTTTCCCCAATTTTACAGTACACTCTATGGTAAAACCAATGCTGTCATTCAAAAGTAGAACTGGTCCCCCCAAAAAAAGCCCTCACATGGCCATATTGATGGAGAAATTGAAAAGTTATGGGTTTGGGAAGAAGGGGAGCAAGAAACAAAGCCGCAAAAATAGAAAATCTCAAGGTGGTGCAGGGTCAATAAGCAATCAAAGCATCGTGTGTATACAAACAGAGATGGATAAAACAGAAGCTCATGACACAAAAAACAAGCCCTCACTCAGTCCCATCAACAAAAAGAGAAAAATGTTAAAGGTCTCGGAAAATGGCGACTCACAGATAATTTTTTTTTAGAAAAAAGAAATAGAAAAAAAGACATGCATACTTGGTATCGCTGTAATCAGACTGACCTGGACAATCATGTTTCCAGGTTTCAGGTTATTCTTACCGCACAATGAACACTAAAACAAGCCCCCTACCAAAAATGAAATCGCAATTGCACTTCTTTCACTATTTCATCACACATGGAATAGTTTTTCATGTGGTTTGATACATTACATGGTAAAATGTATTTTGGCATTTAAAATAACAACTTGTCCCACAAAAAGAAACAGAAAAATAAAAAAGTTTATGGCTTTTGAAAGAAAGCAAGGAGAACATAAATGTATAAAAATAAATAAATATTCCTTGAAAGGTTAATGAGCCTTGCCACATGACGTTGGATACAAAGCCAAACCAGACACTCCATTTGCAGACACATGTTTCAGGGTGTTTGCTCCTCATTAGTACAAAGCTGGAGGTCTGATTTAGCTAGGTGACAGGAATCTGGCAGGTGTTCTAAGAGGGAATATTTCTCTTTGTGAAGACTGCCAATCAGGTGTAATAGGACTTCGATGCCATGCAATCCTCCTGTGGGATCTTGAATATGCATACAGCCTCTAAATAGCAATCTGAAAAGTCAATATTGACCCTATAACAAGCCAAACCAGACACTCCATTTCTAGATACTTGTTTCAAGGTGTTTGTTCCTCATCACTGCAAAGCAAGAGATCTGACTTTGTGAGTCCTCTGACTAGGGATTTAAGGGGGAACTTTTCTCCTTAGGTAGAGTGCCAATTTGGAGTTAGGAGTAGTGTCGAGCCACCCCCATATTGTTCGAGTTTGGTTCGGTTCGACGAACACCCGTATGTTCGATGAACTGTTCATCGAACTGTTCGCGTCGAACACCGTTAAAACCAATGGCAGGCAAACAAAAACACATATAGTCTGCCTATAGAGGCCTATAGGGAGTCCATTATACAATATAGAGTCTGCCTATGGGGGGAGCATTATACTTTATAGTGTCTGCCTTCGGGGGTGCATTATACTGTGTAAAGTCTGCCTTTGGGGTGTTCACTATACAATATAGAGTCTGCCTATGGGTTGTGCATTATACTATAGAGTATGCCTATGGAGGGGTGTATTATACTATGTAGAGTCTGCCAATGGGGGTGCATTGTACAATATAGATTCTGCCTATGGGAGGGTGTATTATACTAAAGAGTCTGCCTATGGGAGGTGCATTATACCATATAGAGTCTGCCTTTGGGGGTGCATTATACTGTAGAGTCTGCTTTTGGGGTATTCATTATACAATATAGTCTGCCTATGTGGGGTGCATTATACTATATACAGTAGAATCTGCCTATGAAGGTGGATTATACAATATAGAGTCTGCCTATGGGGGGTGCATTATACTATATTAAGTCTGCCTACGGGGGTGCATTATACAGTGTAAAGTCTGTCTTTGGGGTGGTCATTATACAATATAGAGTCTGCCTACAGGGGTGCATTATACAATATAGATTCTGCCTATGGGTGCTGCATTATACTATATAGAGTCTGCCTATGGGGGTGCATTATACAGTGTAGAGTCTGCCTATGAGGGTGCATTATTCTATACAGAATCTGCCTATGGGGGTTGTATTATACTGCAGTTAGAACTAGATAAATAAAATGCCGTAAAACATTTCTCTCTCTCTCCTTTGGCAAATAAAAATTGTGGTAATCCTAATTGACCTAAAACAGGAAAGGTTTATTCTGATTTCATGTCAGAATTTGAGAAAAACATGCAGATGTTTTTTATATAGTGTATGTAAACTTCTGGTTTCATACATACAGTATATATGTGTCCCTATAGTTAGATTTCATTTCTGTGGTAGAAAGATAAATAGTTTTGGATGATTACATTGTCCCTTCATTGTCTGCTCCATTGCATCCAAATAACCTGTTCACAATATCAAAGTATGTCATTGGGAATGCGAGGTTTAAACAGTCAGTTTTGATGACATCACAAAGCACATAAACATCATAGACATCATATGACATCAAAATTGGCATAGAATGAGTAAAGTGCAACACACAAGCCATCTTGTTTCATTAGAGCCTGACAGCCTGAAGGAAACAAGTCCAGGTAGGGACCTCTTCACTTATGACCTCACTCACAAATTATATAGATGGGGGTTAGAAGTGGGAATCAGAACTGCATTATTCACCTGAAAATCTTATCAAAAAGTGCTATATCCTATGTCCTGTGATTGTTATAATGATTCTATGATTAAAAAAGTTATTGATCAGATTCTAAGGAAAATCTGCACATTTGGGTTCTTTACTAAGCCAGTGTGAGCCCGGCCTAAAAGGAGTTACCAATCTGGACCACCCCTTCACTATATGAGGACTTGATGGCAATCAACTGATCATTGTCACTAGTCTTGAAGACCCTCAGCAATCGGCTGGTTTGGCCTTCTGTGACACCCATGTGCTCTAATAAAAGCATATAGAAAGGGGTGGGCCAGTGAGACAACTCCACTTGGCGCCATTTTAGGGTAACTTTGCCATTAATGTGAAAATGTTATCATAACATAAATTTAATTGCAGACTGCTACAGTTCTCCATTGTCAGCTCTCTTGGTCCTGTTGGATCAGGGGTGACCGGGAACTGACGGTTTATCGTGATCAGGAATTGCAGTATGGCGTCCTGTGTTTTCCTTTAGTGCATAGAAAAGTAGGTGATACAGATTAGAATAAAAGGGTGGAAATGTTTAGGTTTTAATATGCGTCATGACTCAAAAAAGAATCAGGCTGGTGGTTATTTGCGGCCTGTGATTTTGTTTTTATTAATTCCATCTTGATGTTGGAAACTTGATACATAACTCACCAGTGGCAGTTATTCCGACAGGGCACATGACATCACAGGGCACATGACATCATAGATATCACATGACATCACAGGGCACATGACATCATACATATCACATGACATCACAGGGCACATCACATCATACATATCACAATCAGTACAGAATGTATAAAGTTATTATCCTGAACCCCCTTGTGTCCCCAGAGGAAGCATCTTGAGGAAGACAAGTCCATGTAGGTAGCTGCTTAATTAACACTAAGGCCCCATTCAGACATTGTGTAGCTGTGGGGTGTTTGTGGTGACGTTTAGAACTGCACCATTTACCCCTAAAAAATCTCAGCAAACATCTCTCTCTTGTGTATTAGAATGATTCCTTAAATAGAAGCTACCATTTACTCCTCTTTTTTGTACTGATAGGTGTTATGTTTCATCTAGATCAGATCATCTGCTGTAATGAAGCACGGACAGATGATGGTGACGCAGCAAAAGCTGAGCAGTAACAACGGAGAACGTAGCAGCACGATGGAAGCAGGAGGACCAGAACTGGAACCACAGGATATCATGAGCAGAATTGATTTAACGCTAACTGCGGTAATAGAGTTGCAGACTCCGATCAGGGACAGATCAGAGTTGCATTAGTTTTCCTCGGGCATGGAGAGGAGGAAAAAAAGGTTTCTCCACCTTCTGTATTGTGCCAGTCTGTGAAAATCACACACTTAGATGTCATACAAGTGGGGTCCAAATTTTTCATGGGCCCATAGATTTGCATTGCCGATTTTGATCTGACACTGTGATCAAAATCGGACTTTTCTCTGATTTTATTTTATGGAGCACTGAGTCCGAGCAAAAAATCTGACATTTGCACTGCCCCATAGAATATCACAGGTACGAGTGTTATCCATCAAAACCACGGATAGCAAACTTATATATAATTATTTTACTCATTTACATAGCGCCATTAATTCCACAGCGCTATGTATACATATATATACAGAAATAAATTAAATATGTATAAATAAAGATATATTTATAGATATATATACACTCATATATATACTCTCCGATTTTCATAGACTGACAAAATAAATAAACTTTTTTTCCCCTCTCCACTGTGATCAAAGCCTGATCGGAGTCTGCAACTCTGGTTAGTTGGTTGTATGCTAGGTATGTATTGGTTGTATGGCTAGGTATGTAGTTGGTTGTATGGCTAGGTATAAAGTTGGTTGTATGTCTAGGTATATAGTTGGTTGTATGGCTAGGTATGTAGTTGGTTGTATGGCTAGGTATGTAGTTGGTTGTATGGCTAGGTATATAGTTGGTTGTATGGCTAGGTATGTAGTTGGTTGTATGGCTAGGTATATAGTTGGTTTTATGACTAGGTATATAGTTGGTTGAGATAGCTAGGTATATAGTTGGTTGTATGGCTAGGTATGTAGTTGGTTGTATGGCTAGGTATGTAGTTGGTTGTATGGCTAGGTATATAGTTGGTTGTATGGCTAGGTATATAGTTGGTTGAATGGCTAGGTATGTAGTTTGTTGTATGTAGGTATGTAGTGTTGGTTGTATGGCTAGGTATGTTGTTAGGTTGTATGGTGGTATGTAGTTGTATTGTGTATGGCTAGGTATGTAGTTGGTTGTATGGCTAGGTATGTAGTTGGTTGTATGGCTAGGTATTAGTTGGTTGTATGGCTAGGTATATAGTTGGTTGTATGGCTAGGTATGTAGTTGGTTGTATGGCTAGGTATTAGTTGGCTTGTATGGCTAGGTATATAGTTGGTTGTATGACTAGGTATGTAGTTGGTTGTATGGCTAGGTATGTAGTTGGTTGTATGGCTAGGTATGTAGTTGGTTGTATGGCTAGGTATGTAGTTGGTTGTATGGCTAGGTATTAGTTGGTTGTATGGCTAGGTATAATGGTTGGTTGTATTGGCTATGTAATTAGTAGTTGGTTGTATGGTAGCTAGGTATGATAGTTGGTGTATATGGCTAGTATTAGTTGGTTTGTATGCTAGGTATGTAGTCGTTGTATGGCTAGGTATATATTGGTTGTATGGCTAGGTATGTAGTTGGTTTTATGGCTAGATATATAGTTGGTTGTAATGGCTAGGTGTATATTATATTATGGCTAATGTATAGTCTGAGGCAGGTGTATTTATATATAGATGTAAGCTCCTAGGAGCAGGGTGTATATTATATATTAGAGTGTAAGCTCCAGGAGCAGGGTATATTATATATTTAGATGTAAGCTCCTAGGAGCAGGGTGTATATTTATATTAGATGTAAGCTCCTAGGAGCAGGGTGTATATTATATATTAGAGTGTAAGCTCCTAGGAGCAGGGTGTATATTATATATTAGATTGTAAGCTCCTAGGAGCAGGGTGTATATTATATTAGAGTGTAAGCTCCTAGGAGCAGGGTGTATATTTATATATTAGAATTGTAAGCTCCTAGGAGCAGGGTGTATATTATATATTAGAGTGTAAGCTCCTAGGAGCAGGGTGTATATTATTATTAGAGTGTAAGCTCCTAGGAGCAGGGTGTATATTATATATTAGAATGTAAGCTCCTAGGAGCAGGGTGTATATTATATATTAGAGTGTAAGCTCCTAGGAGCAGGGTGTATATTATATATTAGAGTGTAAGCTCCTAGGAGCAGGGTGTATATTATATATTAGAATTGTAAGCTCCTAGGAGCAGGGTGTATATTGTATATTAGATTGTAAGCTCCTAGGAGCAGGGTGTATATTATATATTAGAGTTGTAAGCTCCTAGGAGCAGGGTGTATATTGTATATTAGATTGTAAGCTCCTAGGAGCAGGGTGTATATTGTATATTAGACATGTAAGCTCCTAGGAGCAGGGTGTATATTATATATTAGAGTGTAAGCTCCTAGGAGCAGGGTGTATATTATATATTAGAGTGTAAGCTCCTAGGAGCAGGGTGTATATTATATATTAGACTGTAAGCTCCTAGGAGCAGAGTGTATATTATATATTAGAGTGTAAGCTCCTAGGAGCAGGGTGTATATTGTATATTAGAGTTGTAAGCTCCTAGGAGCAGGGTGTATATTATATATTAGAGTGTAAGCTCCTAGGAGCAGGGTGTATATTGTATATTAGAGTGTAAGCTCCTAGGAGCAGGGTGTATATTGTATATTAGATTGTAAGCTCCTAGGAGCAGGGTGTATATTTATATTAGAGTATAAGCTCCTAGGAGCAGGGTGTATATTGTATATTAGATTGTAAGCTCCTAGGAGCAGGGTGTATACTATATATTAGAGTGTAAGCTCCTAGGAGCAGGGTGTATATTGATATTAGATTGTAAGCTCCTAGTAGCAAGGTGCATTTATCTTTTCCCTTCCAGATCGACTCTCCTGAGCTTTTAATACATGCAGATCTACAGCAATATGCAGCAGGACAGATGTGATCCAGGGAAATATCCGATCGCCACTACTGGGGTCAGGAAGGAATTTTTTCCCCCCCTTGGCAAACTCTCCGGGGGGTTTCTTCGCCTTCCTCTGGATCTTGCGGTCCAGTGTCTCTCAGCGGTCCTCAATGCCCACAGCTAGTTCTGTGTTGTGTATAGAGACTGACCTGAGAGTCATTGTG
Source organism: Oophaga sylvatica (assembly GCA_033576555.1). Lineage (NCBI taxonomy): Eukaryota > Metazoa > Chordata > Amphibia > Anura > Dendrobatidae > Oophaga > Oophaga sylvatica. The sequence goes on from JARQOD010000002.1 coordinate 204,794,783, forward strand.
ATCATGGTTTAATTTCTTAAAGGGCCGGTAATATTTTTTTACAGTGTTGCTTATTGCTATTCCAATAAAAAAATAATAAGAAAGAAAATAAAAGTGTCATGGGAGTTTTTTTTCAATTCACTTTCTTTTTACACAGTTACAATGATGGGAGTGATCATTACTACCATCAGTGCTCTACAAGTTGAACCAGGAATTATGGGGGGCGCTAATTACCGAAGGCATACCACATAAATCTCCACCCATTGTGGTATCGAAATGACAAATCTGTCCTAAGTTATATTAAAAGAGTTATGGAGGCAGTGCCCTAAAATAGTATATGTCCTACACAAAAAAGTACCCAATAGAAGATTGAAGATGGAGACACAGAGCTGCAGAATACAAGAGACACAAGCAGTGTCGGGCTGGGGTGCCAAGGGCCCACTATTAACCATCTCCAGGGCCCCACTTTTACAGCTACATGCAAATATGACATTATCCTCAATCACAAATTTATATAACAATGAACTGGGAAGATTATTACATGAATAAGATGCTGCCTCTGTAAGTACATAGTGAATAAAGGATATTTTGCCAAGTACTGCTATATAAGAGGGTGATGGCCCACTAATGCACAATGACCCACCGGAGGATTTATCCTGTTCTCCTGTGGGCCAGGTCAAGCCTGGGTATAATATGTGTAATATATGTAAATGTAATACTTTGTGTTTGTGGTGGAGATCTGTGCAGCTACATACTGTAGGGACAGACATAGTTAAAGCTTAGGACTGGCCCATAGTGGGAGGGAACCCCCCCAGTAAAAGAGAACTACTTCCTGATAGTCAGATAGGGAAGTACAGTAACCAAGGTCAAGTTCAGGTTGCAGTGGGCGAGCACTTATCATTCAAGGCAGTGGGAGGCCTTACTAGAATCTCTTGCGGACATTTCTGCAACATCCGGCGCCTAGGATTCGGTACAGGTACTGCCAAGAGTGCCTTATAGTGTAGGTTAGGAAGCTGGTGTGAAGCTGCGTTAAGAGAAGGTAACAGATGCCCAGTGCACTGAGGAACTGGACAGGAAATCCCTGGAAAACCAGTTAACATGAGGATAGTCCAGGAGGAACGGAGAGCGATGCTGGAGACATACTGTACCAAAGAAACACAGAATAAGCCGTATTGTGCCAGAAACATGTTACAGTCTGATGAACATAAACTGCCCAATAAATGTTTGCTTGTTACAATGAACTGTGTGTTCCCTGAGTTATGTGTGGCGTCTCCTGAGGAGGGAGATCTGGGGAAAGTTGAGGTTTGCGGTCTACTGGTGAATGTGATGCACCCCACACTTGCCAGTAAGTTGGGACAGGGACCAGGACCGGTTCTAGAGAAAGTGGGGCCCTGGGCAGAAGTTTAAAGTGGGGCCCTAAATCATGGCTGCCACTAGGAATTTCGGGGCCCCATACTGGCAAAATTTTTGGGACCTCATTGAGACTCCATCCAGGCTCCAACCCATCCCGCCTCCACCCCTTGAACTGTCCACAGTCCCTCTGCTCTTTCTTGGAAAAACTCCACTTCTCACCAATCACACATTAAAAGTTCCCATCAACAGATCACACATACAGCCAGCAGCTTTTGTTTTGGCCAAAAGATTTTTTAAGCCGCCACCACGACAAGGTAGACTCTTTTGGCCAGGCCCTACTTATTAAACATTTGTTAAAATAACCAATACAATTTAGGTATATTTTTGTTTATTTTCAATTTTTAAAATGACCAATAATACCAAATACAAAGAACAAATACCACCACACCATGTCCCGACCATATATTACCACCACATGACCAAATAACATCACATACAAGGGACAAATACCACCGCACCATATCCATACAATATATTACCGCCACATAGTGAGCAAATAATAGCACATACAAGAAACAAATACCACCACACCATGGCCGGACAACATATTACCACCACGTAGTGAGTAAATACTAGAATACTGATCAGTAATAAAAAAACCACAATACTAATATCACCATAAGTGCCATTATACACAGGAGATATGAACTCAGTATGAAGTGTCTGCACAGTTAATACAGTGATCACCGGTGACATTATACACAGGAGCTCTGTATATAGCTCAGTGTAAAGGTAACACAGTGATCACTGGTGACATTGTACACAGGACCGCTGTATATAATATACAGTGTATAATGTCAGTGTACAGGTAACACACTGACTCACCAGTGACGTCTGTAGGTGAAGTTCTTCATCTTCGCTATTCATCTTAATTCAGCACAGACCGCCATCACTTCTTCCAGCCAGGGCTCATCTCTGCAGGAAATAAAACAGTTATCTAGAGCACCGCTTGCAGAGCACATTAAATTTTTTCTCAAATTCTAAACTACACCAGATGAAGAAAAAAAGGCGACAGTGTCGCTCTGCACAGTAACAAGACCGCCTCCCCCATTTAAAACAGTATCCTCAAAAAATAAAATAAATACATCACTGCAGTAATAATAGCCCTTAATTAGCTTCTATGGTAATATTATCCTCCATCCTGGCCCCCGTGTGTCTCATTCCTGGCTCCAACCATATGTTCTCCCATCCTGGCCCTGTATGTTCTCCCATCCTGCCCCCATGTGATGTCCCATCCTGCCCCATCTGTCACATGATCATGCCCCATCTGTACCATGATCATGCCCCATCTGTCTCCATCATATACATCCTGCCCCATGATCCTACCCTGTCTGTCTCCATCCTGCCCCATGATCCTGCACCATCTGTCTCCATCCTGTCCCATATTCCTACCCCCATGTCTCCCATCCTGCACCCATGTCTCCCATCCTGCCCCCATATCTTAATCCTGCCCGTGTCTCCATCCTGCCCCCTGTGTCTCCAATCCTGCCCCCTGTCTCCATTCTGCCCATTGTCTTCAATCCTGCCCCCTGTCTCCATTCTGCCCCAGTGTCTCCCATCCTGCCCCTCGTGTCTCCATTCAGCCCCGGGCAGGATGGCAACACATGGTCCATGTGTCTTCATCCTGCCAGTGAAACATATTGCGGCTTGCTCTTTCAATAAAAATTTTAAAAAAAAAACTTTCTCCTTACCTGGCTGCGCTCCTGAAGCTATAATCCATCCAGGCGTTGCAAGCACACACTCACCGGCGAATGGCAATGACGTCATACGCCAGCGACATGCGCGCTGACGTCAGCTGCCAGCCTCCGATTGGCTAGTGGCTTTAAATATTGCCGTACTGGCCCGCACTGCATTAGAGTAACTGAACCTGTGTCTCGGACGCAGGTTCAGTTACTGCACCGGCAGAATCTTGCCGCTGGGGCCCGATGAGCAGAAGAGACGGGGCCTGATGCGGGCCCCCTCTGCTGATCAGGCCCCATACACCAGTCTGTGCAGTAATACCCTGATGGCTGCCATGCCCTAAATGCTCACATATTGCACCATCACACAGACACATTTCTGTCGTATTTACATGCGCGGAGTTCAGGCTGTTAAATGAGCCTGATCGACAATATTGAAGTCGTTCGACGCTTGTTTCCTGGCCTATTTACTCCGGGGAAGAATGATGGGGGCAGATACAGAAATCTACAAGTCATTATCCTCATAAACTTTCAGACTCCCTACACTCATCACTGTCCCTAATCTCCTCTTTTTCATGTCCTGATCTGGCTGTACATCACTACAATGACACTCTCAGAAGCACCCTGGACCGAGTAGCACCCCTCACCCTCAGAACCTACAAAACAGAGTAAAACAACCCTGGCTCACATTGCAAACTCGATTTCCTAAGCGATGCTCTAGAAGTGCCGTACGCCTATGGAATAAAACTCGATCACCAGAAAACTTTATCCACTACAAATTAATGCTACGGACCTATAATGCTGCCCTTCATCTCGCCAAACAGACTTACTTAACCACCCTATTCTTCTCACTGTCTTACAACCCAAAAAAATTTTTTGACACCATTCACTCCATCCTCAGTCCAAAACACACAGGCCCCTATCACTGAGGAACTGCAATCCCACGTTATAGAGAATATCTGTCAGGAAATCAGCTCGCAGCCATCAAGTGCCACAACTCCAATCCCTCCCCACATCTCCTCTGGCTCACTCTCCACATTTGATCCCATCACAGAAGAAGAAGTCTCCAGGCTCCTCTCTTCTCGCCTATTACATGCATTACTGACCCCATTCCCTCACATGTCCTCCAGTCTCTCTCTCTTGTCGTCACTACCTAACCACAGTCTTCAATTTCTCCCTCTCGTCTGGTATTTTACCCTCCTCCTTCAAACACTCTATCATTACACCATTATTGAAAAAAAACCCTCTCTCGTCCCATCCTGCACAAATAACTACAGACCAGTCTCCAACCTTCCATTCATCTCTAAACTCTTGGAGCGCCTGGTCCACTCCTGCCTTACCCGTTATCTCTTCACTCACTCTCACCTAGATCCATCACAGTCCGGCTTCCGCCCCCTACATTCTACAGAAACTGCTCTCATCAAAGTGATAACGACCTTCTGATAGCAAAACGTAACAGTGACAACTCTCTGCTCATTCTTCTTGACCTCTCTGCAGCTTTCGACACTGTTGACCACCATCTCCTACTCTCTATGCCCCAGTCAAAAGGCAAAAAGGATACTGCTCTCTCCTGGTTCTCTTCCTGTCTTTCTGACTGCTCCTTCAGTTTTTCGTTCGCTTGGCTCCACTTCCTTTCCTCTTCCTCTAACTGTTGGGGTCTCTCATGGCTCAGTTCTTGGCCCATTTCTTTTCTCTCTACAAGTCCCCAGTTTGACAGACCATCAGCAGATTTGGCTTTTAGTACCATCTTTATGCTGATGAAACACAACTATCCACGTCATCACCTGACCTTACCCCCCCGCTGTACTACAGAACACCAGTGACTGTCTGTCCACAGACTCCAACATCATGTCCACTCTCTATACCCCCTCACCACACATGACAGCGGTGTTGCCACAAAAAAATTACCTTGAGGTTTAAGGCGAGATTACGCACCCCAATCACCACACAAGACAGCGGGCTTGCTGCGTGTCAGTTGTGCAGTACAGTGAGACCTATTTGCTGTGAACACAACATAACAACAGCACAAAAAATTGCTCTGCAGTGGTAAATGTGACCCCAAAAATAGCTGGGAAAACTGTCACTACTCAGTCCCTAACCTTATACTTTCAGCTCTGAAAAGAGCTTTTGGATTTTACAGAGAATTTCTGGATGATTTGCACAAACAAACACAACTCTACCCTAGCAGCTGCTCACACTGTCCCTACACTAGCTGTGTTCTGCATGCATTGTGCAGAAAATGGTGGCGGCAGGGCTTATGTATGACGCTGGGTGGCCAGCCAATCATAGTAATGCCACAACCAAGAAGGCTGCGGCATTACTGTGATTGGCAAATGCTGGGCGGGAGATCCGAATATTGTAAGGCGAGTAGTGAAGTACTCGCTATGTTTCTAGTACCGCGAGTACTTCATTACTCGCCGAGTACCGAATGCTGGCGATTATACTCACTCATCCCTACTTGCACATTATCAGCTCTAAAAGTCACACCATCCTATACCATGGCTGTCCCATCTGTAATTTTCTATTACACTTTCTTTATCTCCACACTGAACCCCCACCATGTTAACCCTCTCCATATTGTGCCTCCTTTTCACGCTGTCCCCTCTCCATATCCATTCTGTGCCCCATTTTACAATATGCCCTCTTACTGCCAGTGGAGCACCCGCCAGGGCCCGGGGATACTCAGTACCGGGCCGGTTCTTAAAGGGATGTGTCACGGCAGCAGTGACCCGGTCCGTGGCCCTGGGCGTCCAATGAAAAGATGAATAAAGAGATAATACATTTTATAAGAGATAGTCCCTGACGCCACCTGTGGTATTCGGCAAGTGAGATGTTAGCCGACGCTGCAGATTCAGTCCGCTGGGGCATTTGTTAATGCAGCAGAGTTGATTCAGCTCTCCACAGGCAGAGCTATTCCCCAGGGCACTGGTAATGTGATAGATGGTGCAGGTTGTATTGCAGGGCAGATGACGTAGCAATAAATTGAGGACACAGCAGTGTGCAGTCTTCACAGGTTTTACTCACACTTCTGACGTTACAATCCCCAACTGGGGATGCTGTGTCCTCAGGGTCAGTGGCCCAGACAGCTCTCAGGTAGCTTGGGGCGCATGTTGCCAGGGCTCCCTTAGATGTTCCTTTCCAGGCCGTCTCACTATGCTGGCTACCACCTCTCCTGCCTACGTCTTCACACAGTGTCCTAAGCCAGCAGACTCGGATCTTGTCGGGTGACACCTGGATCCTATATGTCTGCCTTTTCAGCGAATTTGTTGGATGTGGCTGCAGCACATGCAGATACTGCAGCCTCCGGTTTCCTAGCTGAGTCCTTAGTTTCTCCACTAGTTTTGGGGCGGTCCCCTAACTGAGACCTGGTCCATCCACTGACCACGCCGGTGGATACGTACCCTACGGATGCATTCCTCACTATCCATGCCCCTAGGACAGTGATGGCGAACCTTTCTGAGACCGAGTGCCCACACTGCAACCTAAAACCCAATTATTTATGACGAAGTACCAACACGTGCCAAATGCCCCATCATGATCCCCTTCATGTAGAAATGCCCCATCATGATCCCCTTCATGCAGACATATGCCCAATCATGATCACCTTTATGTAGAAATATGCCCAATCACGATCCCCTTTATGTGGAAATATGCCCAACCATGATCCCCTTCATGTAGAAATGCCCGATCATGATCCCCTTCATGCAGAAATATGCCCAATCATGATCCCTTCATGTAGAAATATGCCCCATCATGATCCCCTTCATGCAGAAATATGCCCAATCATGATCTCCTTCATGAAGAGGTGCCCCATCATGATCCCCTTCATGCAGAAATATGCCCAATCATGATCCCCTTCATGCAGAAATATGCCCAATCATGATCCCTTTCATGTAGAAATATGCCCTATCATGGTCCCCTTCATGCAGAAATATGCCCCACCATGATCCCCTTCATGTAGAAATATGCCCCATCATGATCCACTTCATGCAGAAATATGCCCCATCATGATCCCCTTCATGTAGAAATATGCCCCATCATGATCCCCTTCATGCAGAAATATGCCCCAACATGATCCTCTTCTTGTAGCAATATGCCCCATCATGATCCCCTTCATGTAGAAATCTGCCCCATCATGATCCCCTTCATGTAGAAATATGCCCCATCATGATCCCCTTCATGCAGAAATATGCCCCATCATGATCCCCTTCTTGTAGTAATATGCCCCATCATGATCCCCTTCATGCAGAAATATGCCCCATCATGATCCCCTTCATGCAGAAATATGCCCCATCATGATCCCCTTCTTGTAGTAATATGCCCCATCATGATCCCCTTCATGTAGAAATCTGCCCCATCATGATCCCCTTCTTGTAGTAATATGCCCCCTCATGATGCCCTTCATGCAGAAATCTGCCCCATCATGATCCCGTTCATGTAGAAATGCCCCATCATGATCTTCGTCATGTAGAAATGTAGAAATTCCACCACCTCCATCATTTCCTCCTCCCCATCACCCCATCATTGCCCTCTCCCCCACCACCATCGTTGCACTCTCCCCATCACTGGCCCTTTCCACATCACCGCCATCATTGGCTCTCTCCCCATCACTGGCCCTCTCCCCATCACTGCTCTCTCTCCCCATCACTGCCATCATTGGCCCTCCATCATCCTCCCATCATTGCCATCATTGTCCCTGTCCCCTCACTGGCCCTTTCCCATCACTCCCATCATTGGCCCTCTCCCCATCACTGGCCCTCTCCTCATCACCGCCATCATTGCTCTTCTCCCCATCACTCCCTTCATTGGCCCTATCACCATCACTCCCATCATTGGCCCTCTCCCTATCACTCCCATTATTGGCCCTCTCCCCATTACTGGCACTCGCCCCATCATTGGCCCTTTCCCCATCACTGCATCATTGGCCCTCTCCCCATCATTAGTCCTCTCTCCATCACCGCCATCATTGGCCCTCTCCCCATCACTGGCCTTCTCCCCATCACCGCCATCATTGGCCCTGTCCCCATCACTCCCTGTATTGGCCCTCTCCCCCATCATTGGCCATGTCCCCATCATTGGCCCTGTCCCCATCATTGGTCCTTCCCCATCACCACCATCATTGGCCCTCTCCCCATCATTAGTCCTCTCCCATCACCGCCATCATTGCCTTCTCCCCATCATTGGTCCTCTCCCTATCACCGCCATCATTGGCCCTCTACCCTTCATTGGCCCTCTCACCATCACTCCCATAATTGGCCATCTCCCCATCACCGCCATCATTGGTCCTCTCCCCATTACTGCCATCATCTCTCCACAGCGGCAAAACTCAGAACACACACATACAGAAGCTTCACTGGCACAGCGGCCACACTCACCTCTCCGCTCTCCGGCGGCATCCTTCCTCTCACTTCATGTCAAACATTTAGTGGCGCTGCCGGCCGCTGCTGGATGACGTCATCTTTCAGCTCCGCGGCCGCGTCGCTCAATGTGTGAGAGGAAGCTGCAGTCCCGAACAAGGATGAGGTGAGGCTGCATGCCAGCTGAGAGGGCTCTGCGTGCCCTCTCTGGCAAGTGTGCCATAGGTTCGCCATCACTACCCTAGGACCTCTTTTTCCTCTCCTCCTCTGGAGTCTCTCTCTCTCTTTCGTCCTTCTTCCTCTGTAAACTGTGGCCTCTGTTCACACAGGATGCATTATAGTTAGCACTGGGCAGCCCGCCATAGGGCGTCATTAATAGGCTGTAAGCCAGATGCTCTGCATCCTCTGTGTGTGAACACTGCCACATACAGATTATATTTGTTTGCACTGGTGTACCAAATGGTCAATCCCTGATTGTAGGCTGGATGTCTTATCGGTATTACTGCACCTGTGTAGTACATTTGTCTTGAGGCCTAGACAGGTAAGCATCACTGCCTGTTTTTTGGTGCTTCTTCATTTCTTGACTCCTGCTCAGCCCCTCATATTATTCATCCCATCTGCACAACCCCTCAGTTTATTGCCCTGTCTGCACAGCCCATTTATTCCCCCTTCTGTGCAGCCCCTCGTTTTACCCCTCTTCACAGTCCCTCAGCTGATTCTCCCATCTGCACAGCACCTAATTTGTATTCCCTTATCTGCACAGACCGTCAGTTTATTCCCCCATTTGCACAGCTCTTCACCTCATTTTATACTCCCTCATTAGCACAGCCCCTCACCTCATTTTATTTCCCCCATTGGTACAGCCACTCACCTAATTTTATTTCCACATCTGCACAGCCCCTAATCTCATTTTATTCCCTTTATCACCACAGCCCCTCCACTCATTTTATTCCCCCCATTAGCAGAGACCCTCATCTCATTATATTCCCCCCATTAGTACAGACCCTCATCTCAATTTATTCCCTCATCAGCACAGCCCCTAATCTCATTTTATTCCTCCCATTAGCACATACCCTCATCTCATTATATTCCCCCCATTAGCACAGACCCTCATCTCATTTTATTCCCCCATCTACACAGCCCTCACCTCATTTTATTGCCCCCCATCAGCACAGCTCCTTCACTCATTTTAACCCCCATCTACACAGCACTTCCCTTCATTTTATGCCCTTCTGCACAGTAATATAAGAATTAAAAAAAAAGCTCATACTCACCGAATCCAGGCTCCCAGTCTACCATCTCCTCTGTGAAGCAGTGAACGCTGGATGGTGCGATATCACTGCGCTGCGCCATCCAAAGTCTCCTGCGCGTGCATCTTCCCCACCAAAGCGCAGTCCATATGTGGCCTGTGTCTTGCTGGAGATCCTGGTGTAGCAGGGGTGATGACAGTTCCTCTGCTCGTGTCCCATGTGGCACACACAGCGCATGGAGGGAGTGACGGTCGGTTCGTGGGATAGAGAGGGGTAAGTGGTGTTAGTGGCTGACATTGCTCACCTCCATGACTGCGCACCCCTCGGGTAGGAAGGAGGAAGAGCTTAGGCAGGTGCTTACCCTGACTACCCCTCATCCTAGCTAAATGTGGGTTATATCATGCTCTACCTGCCCTCTGTGTGGTGTCTGTCACTATCTACCTGCCCACTGTGTATAGTGCAGGGATCTGTCACTCCCTACCTGCCCTCCATGTGTAATGCAGGGGTCTATCACTATCTACATGCCCTGCATCTGTAATGCAGAGGTCTGTCACTCTCTAACTGCCTTCCATGTGTAGTGCGGGATCTGTAACTATCTACCTTTCCTCCATGTGTAGTGCAGGGTCTGTAACTATCTGCCTTTCCTCCATGTGTAGTTCGGGGTCTGGCACATTCTAACTGCCATCCATGTGTAGTGCAGGGTCTGTCATTCGCTAAATGCCATCCATGTGTAGTGCAGGGTCTGTCACTGTCTACCTTCCCTCTATATGTAGTGCGGGGTTCTGTCATTTTCAACCTGCCCTTCATGCGTAGTGCGAGTCTGTCACTCTCTACCTACCCTCCATGTGTAGTGCAGCGGTCTGTCACGCTCTACCGGCCTCCATATATAGTGCAGTGACTGTCACTGCCTACATGCCCTCCATGTGTAGTGCAGGGTTTTTTCACTCTCTACCTGCCTTCCTTGTGTAGTGCAGCGGTCTGTCACGCTCTACCTTCCCTCCATATATAGTGCAGGGTCTGTCACTGCCTACATGCCCTCCATTTGTAGTGCAGGGTTTTTTCACTCTCTACCAGCACACCTTGTGTAGTGTGGGGTCTGTCACTCTCTACCTGCCCTCTATGTGTACTGTGGGGTCTGTCACTCTCTACCTGCCCGCTATGTGTAGTGCGGCAGTCTGTTACTTCCTACCTGCCCTCCATGTGTATAGCAGAAGTCTATCACTCTCTACTAGTGTTGAGCCACCCCCGTAGTGTTCGTGTTCGATTCGGTTCGACGAACACCCGTATGTTTGACGAACTGTTTGTCGAACTGTTCGTCAAACACCGTCGAACACCGTTAATACCAATGGCATGCAAACAAAAACACATAGAAACACATAGAAAACACATAGAAAACACTTCAAAGGTGTCCAAAAGCTGACAAATTGCTCAGAAGACACAACTAACACATGGAAAAGTGACAAGTACATATAGTCATGCGAAAAGAAAAAGGTGGGAAGAGTAAAAGGAGGGGGAGACACAGATATCGGCATGTCATGCCCTTATAAAACCAAAAAAGTGCGAAGCCGACACAGCCAGTCCGTTCCTGCCTGTGCGACCTGCGTGTCACCGGGTGTGTGCCAGAGCTGCGGTGGACCCTGACGGCCAGCCCCCCTCTCCCAATACTGGTGCCTGTCCGCTGGTGGGTAGAGCGAGCCCCCCCTGCGGTGGAGGCAGGTCTAATCATTTTAATTTAAATTGTCTCTCTAATTTGAATGAGTACACTTTAAATCCTTTCACAAGGATCTATTGGAGGCCAAGTCTCATGCCAGCAGCCTTGGGAGGAAGAGGCAGAGCCAGGTGCTGGTGGTGGAAGAGGCTGTGTGTGAAGCTAAGCTCCTGGGAGGGAGGATTTTTACCTGGACTTTTGCCTGCCCCTTTCCAGGAGAGAGAGGCCTTCCCTGGGACTGAGCGTCGGGGCTGTGCGCTGGGGGTGGGAGGCCCTGTTTCCATCTCCATTGCCCAGCCAGTCCCAGGGAGATGGGCAACAAGAGGAAAACCTTGGGGGCCACAAGGCTCCAGGACCCAGGACCCCTGAAGCCGGTGCCGTGGCAGCTCCTTCTCCCGGAGGGGAGGCTGCTGCAGAGGTGCGGTGGGAGCCCCCCCTAACATCTGGGGTCCAAGGCTGCGGGAGAGCCAGCTACCGTCTATGCCTCTCGCATCCACGCCCACCTCTGTGAGTACGAGGAGGCAGCTAAGCAGCTGAGGAGACTCCGGGAGGAGTTGAGGGGAGCCCAAGTAACAGCAAAAAATCGGCTCCCTGCCTCAAAGAGAGCGGAGGTATCTGCCACGGTCAAGAGGCTGAAGGGGGCTATAAGATCTCTGGAGGACAGGAGAACATCCATCTTGGAGGGGAGCAGCCCTTTCGGGGAGAAGCTCCGTAATGAAGACCGGTTTAGAGCCCTGACCAGTGGGTCTCCTGGGGGGTCAGGAGGCCCCAGCCAGGTGGAGGACGAGGAGGAGGTAGATGGCGGAACATCTGAGCCAGCTCCACCTGAGGACCTGGTGGGTAAGAGCGCCCAGGACCTGGTGGGTAAGAACGCCCAGGTATCAGACATCGGGATAGCCCTTGAAGAAGTGCCTCTCCCACTGGACTCCAGTGACCTGGAGGAAAGTGGGAGTGAGGGGGAGGATGGAGGGAGCGGGAGTAATAGTGAGGGGGGCTGCCTCATCCTACAACAAGTGAGGCAGATTGAGTCCCTAGCTCGGTTTGGCACACTGCTGTTTGGGGACGAGGTCTGTCTCGAGGATGAGGCAACTGGGAAGAGTAGGAGAAGGCATAGGGCAAAGCAAGAGGTGGTGGAGAAGCTTGTTTTTGTCCCTCTTTCCGGGGCCCCCCAGTCCCGTTGTGCGGAACCCGCTGCCCACCCCGGCTCGGGCCCTGTGGTGGTCCGCAGCAAGGGAAGCGGGAGAGTAAGGTCTGCCTGGATCTTGCTGTCACATCTGGTGGCAGTTCGGATTCAGGCAGCGATATGGAGGTCAGTGCCGGTAGTTGTGATACTGTTGGTGGTGGTGAGAGCTGCTTCTGGGCACCCCACGCACGGGTCCGTTAAGTCTGGATCGCTTATGGGGGTCCAGAAGCATCGTAAGGGCCGGATGCTGCTGTAAAGCAACAATTAAAGACCTGCAAGGTGTTGGTCGCTCCCCTGGAGGTGGCTGTGGTGAAGCCGGGGCACTCGGCACGTAGACCCCAAAAGGGGTCCGTGCGGGGGGCCCCGCCGCCGCTGAACGCTGAAGGGGAGTGGCCAGCCTTGCCTACAGCAGGTGATGGGTGCAGAAAGCTGGTGACAGCCCGTGAGGGGGAGTGGCCTCCCTGAATGTTGCCCTGCCTGCAAAGGCAGCGGCATGCAGGGGGGTTAGCCCTTCTCGGCCGCAGTCCTGTCCGCCGTGCTCGCGTCATCCGGGGTGGGCATGGCCTCGCAAGGGGCTGCTGCCCACCGTGGAGTGACTGCGGCCGGCGGGGGGGCGTGGCCTCAGCGGGCCCATCGCACTCTGTCCCACCCACCCATACCATCGGTTCTGTGCACCCGAAAGCTGGCAGGGAGTTGTCGGGGTCCCCAGCCCACTTACCATCATCTGGTGGTGCGGGGGCTCTGGCGCTCCAGGTGAAGTCGGCAGGGGAAGTGTGTGGAGGGCAGGATGCGATGGCAAGGTCCGCCCCTGCCCTAGGAAGAACAAGAAAAGAAAAAAAAATTGGTGCCAGAGAGCTCAGGAGCTGCTGCTGCTCCCGAGCCCAGGCAGAGTGTACTGAGTGCACTCTGCTCTGGGGCTATTAAAGGGGTGGCAGCACTCCTGGGCTGAAGTGCAGCCAAAACAGACACCAAGCAAAAAAAGCCCCAGGAGTCCAGTAGGAGGTGTGCAAAGTAGCAATGCAAATAGAAATAGAAATAAAAATGGTGGAAAAAAAATATGATGTAAAAAATAAAGCTAATGAAAATAAAGTTAGTGTGTTTGACAGTGAGGGTGATAGCGATGGTTTGGTTGACATTTTTGAAGAGTTTTTTGCGGGTGTGGAGCATGAGGCGGTGAATGAAGGAGAGAGTGGGAGTGACATGAGTGATATGGATGAGGGAGTGAATGTGGGTAAGAATGAGGGTATGAATGTGGGAGCGAGTGTGAGTGGGGGGGGATTGGCCATCTGCCCCCCCAGCCGTGGCATCCAGGCGTTCATTTGCGGGGGTCACGGCTGGGGGTCGGAGAGGTTTTGCACCGCCGTTTTCTGGAGGCCCTCAAAAGGGGAGAAAGATCAATAGTAGTAGAGGGGAGGATGGTGGATTTGTCTTTCTGGATAGGGAGGCATGATTTGGCCGCCTTCCAAGAGAGAAGTGAGGGAGGGACTGTCTGGTCTCTCCCGACAGCTGGGCAAGGGCCGATGAGGAGGAATGTGGTCTGTCTTCGTTGGGGGGGCAGTGAAGCTTGCCCACCCAGGAGCAGGGTGGTGGAGCTCCTCCTGAAGATGGGCTTCAGGTCGAATGACATCTTCGCCCTGATCCATCCCTCAGCGGCTCGGTTCTTTGACATCAGCTTTGTTCGGCCAGAGGGGCTTGAGCTCTCCTGGTCGAATTATGAGCTGGTGAAGGAGAAGCCCGGATGGCGAGGCTTCGTTGTACAGGCGGTGTCTCGCCAAAATTCAGACAAAAGAGTGACCGTGGTGACATGTAACGAGTCACTCTCAGGCGTGGACATAATGGTTAAATTGAAGGACTCAGGCGATACGGTCACCCACATCCCTTCCTCGGCGTTCCTGGGAAGGGACAGGATCCTGGTCTTCTACCAGGGGCAACCAAAGGTCTGTCACAAGTGCGGCGATCATCGCCACTTCAGCGCAAGCTGCAAGGTGCAGAAATGTGCCTTGTGTGGCGGGGTGGGTCATCTCGCCGCCGCGTGTAAGGACATTCAGTGTCACCTGTGTGGTGACCTTGGTCAACCGTATAGCCGCTGCCCTCGCTCCTTCTCCAATGCCGCTGCGGGCCTGGTGGGGGGAGACTGTGGGGGGAACCTCTGGCGGGGCTTCCTCCGTTGCGGCGGGGGTGGTGGCGGGGAGGGGGCTGAAGGGCCGGTGAGGAAAGGCAAGGTCACTAGAGGCCCCTCATACCAACGGAGGCAGGTGGCTCGCCATGGGGGTAAGGAGCAGGTGGAGCCTCGGGTAACCGGGGTAATGCCTGCTCCTCCCTCTAGGTTGGTGGCTAAAGCCTCTGGGGCCCTGGGGGAGGAAGCGGTGAATGAGGAGATCAGGAGGATGGAGAGGGAGGATAAAGCGGCTGACTCAGACAGCTTCTCTCAATATGAAAGTGTTGATAAGGAAGTCGTAGAGCAGCCTACAACATCAATGGGTGGGAAAAAACGTACCAACAGGAGGGGGAGGAGGAGGCTGAATAAGTCTTCCATGTCCCCCCCACCCCGACTGAGAATGTACCAACAGAAGGGCCCACCATCCCCCCTCTGATCACACTCTCCAACTGGTTCCAAGCACTTGGAGACTCTGCTAAAGAGTTGCAGGACGAGGGCGAGGGGCCGGGGGCGGCATCGTGGGGTCTTTCAGGGGACAGCAGAGTCCAACCCTCAGGGGACGTTGTTTCTCCTGGGGTGGGACAGACCCGGAGTCCAGAGGTGAGGACACCAGGGGAGGAGGAATGGACACCTCAACTACCTTAAAGAGGAAAGGTTCTGACTCCTCCCCAGAGGGTGATGGGAGCGGGATGGGTAAGAAGAAGGCCGTCGAACTTGATCACTCATGATGGCTGAACTCGCCCCGTTGACGCTGGCGTTCATTAATGTCGCCAGCATTAAGTCAGATGCGGCTAGATTTGCGGCCTTTGATTTTTTCACCCGAATTGAGGCTGAAATTTTATTTTTGCAGGAGACCAGATTAACTGACATGGGGGCCATATATGAAGCACGGAGGGAGTGGAGGTGTGGGCCCTCATACTGGTCTCTTGCGGCTGAGCCGTATAGTGGGGTGGCAGTCCTCTTTAAGACAGCAGATGTGGAATACAGACGAGTGATCGAGTTAGAAATGGGGAGGTGCCTGCTCCTTGACGTCTTCATGACGGGACAAGAGCTGCGACTCATAGTCAAAGTGGGACCGGAAATGTCTCTTCCTGAAGATTAAGCCCTTTCTTTTTACGAGCCGACAGGTGGTCTTCAGTGGGGACTTCAACACCATTACGAGGTCCCGTGACCGGGGGAGTCCTGGAGATCGCCTTGCTTATGACAGCGTCGTGCTAAATAGTATAGCTAGTGAAGCTCGCCTGGTGGATGTCCATATCCTGGCACACCCAGGCCACGGGGGTTTCACCTATCATAGGGGTAGCTGTAGATCTAGAATAGACAGGTTTTTTTTAAAGGAGGATGCCATCTTCTCTGCTGTGTCCGCCGTTGAGGTGGAGTTCTCCGATCACTGTCTAATTTTCTTTTCTCTGAATGTTGCAGAGACTCCCCGGATGGGAAGAGGGCTGTGGAAGCTGAATTTGTCTCTGCTGGAAGAAGCGAAGGTGAGACAATCCTTCGAGGATTTTCTTCAGAGCCAGGTACTGCTTTTGAATCTCTGTAGTAGTAAGTCAGAGTGGTGGGAGATCTTCAAAAAGCGGGTGGTGTTCTTCCGCCAGCTCTCGGGCCTCAGAAGTCTGAACAGGCATTGCTTGTATCGGGCTCTGGGGAGGAAACTCGAGCAGCTAGTCTTGACTGGAGGTGACCGTGAGGAGATCTCCAGAGTGAAGTGTTTGATTAAGAGGTGTCAGTATGATAGGCACACATCTTTGGTTTTTGAGAGGGATTTCAGGAAGTACCGCTCACCCGACCCCTACAGGAACTGTAAGATGTCAGTGAATTGTAAAATGGTGACAGGACTGATCGACAGTACGGGGTCCCTGAACAGATCCAAATCAGGGATCCTGGAGGTGGTCAGGTCCTTTTACTCATGCCTCTTGGGAAAGAGGGATCTGGATCGGGATGAGATGTCGGCTTTCCTGGCTGAAACCATCCCTGAGCCAGGAGATGATCCCTCTCTTGGTGTTTTGGTAGAAGCAATCAGGGAAGAGGAAGTGAGACTGGCCATTATGGGCTTCGGCCCAAAAAATCGCCAGGTCCGGATGGCTTAACATCCGAGTTCTATAAGACCTTTAGGGACTCCTTGGTCCCCCTCTTGACTGGGGTGTTTAATGAGTGTCTTTCCTCGGGCACTCTTCCCAGTTCAATGAGGAGGTCAGCCTTGATTATTCTGTCAAAGGGTAGGGACTCGTCCCGTATTGAGAATTGGCGTCCCATAGTGCTTCTCAATACGGACCGGAAGGTTCTGGCGAAGGTGTTGTTTAATCGGTTGGTCATGTTTGCACCCGGCTCCTTTCGGGGGCCCAGCACTGCTCTGTTCCAGGCCGCAGCACTTTTAGTGCTGTGCTCGGTGTCCGAGAGGCAGTGGAGCAGGGTAGGGCAGATCGTTTGAAGGGGTATATGCTGTCATTAGATCAAGCGAAGGCCTTTGACCGGGTTAACCATGAGTACCTCTGGTCTGTCCTTTTGAGGTACGGTCTGCCTGGGAGGTTTGTAAATTGGTTAGAGATCTTATACCAAGGGGCTGAGACTTTCCCGCTCATGGACGGTTGGTCGGGGTGCCCTTTTGAGGTCGGTTCTGGGGTCCATCAGGGCTGTCCTCTGAGCCCATTTTATACGCGTTCACGATTGATCCCTTCCTGAGGAGGGTAGATCGTGGACCATTGGTGGGAGTCGGGATGGACCAGGTGGGCTCTAGGCCCCCTCTGAGGGTGGTGGCGTACGCTGACGATGTTTCCCTCTTCGTATCCTCGAGAGGGGAGGCGGATTGGGTCATGTCCGAGGTTGTGCGTTACTTGGAGGCATCCGGGTCCATGATCAACCGGGAAAAGTGTGAGAGTCTCTGGCTGGGAGGGGGACATCCTAGTTTTGATCTCCTGGGCACCCTTCCAGAACCCCAGGCCTCCGCCAAAATTCTAGGCATCGATTTTGACCCCGGGGACTACCCCAGCAAAATTGGGAGGGCAGGCTCAAAATTGCCACCCAAAAGGTGGACCAGTGGAAGGGTTGGTCTTTAACCCTGAGGGAAAGGGTTAGCTTGGCTAAAGGTTTTCTGCTTCCCTTGTTAATTTACCTGGGCAGTGTGTGCATCTTGCCAGAACCTCTCTGGACACGGGTTTACATCCTGTTCTTCCAGCTGTTATGGGCGAATAGGCTCAACCCAATCAAGAGGGAGGTCACGTACCGCACGAGGAGACTAGGTGGGTTGGGAATGGTCAACCCAGTAGTGTTCTTAGTGAACACCTGTCTTAAGGACAATATTTCCAACCTCTGGCTGGAGAGGGCTCCTTGTGGGTATTCTCCTGCAGGGGTTGGTTTCAGCCCTTATTCCAGGAATGGGAGACAGGAGGGCAAGTGAAGGACCTCCGTACACCTCACAGGCATCTCCCGGCTTACGCTACCCCGGTTCTGAAGGTAATCCGCCGGTGGGGTCTGGGAATGAGGGAAATCAGGACCATGTCGAGGCAATGCCTTGACAGAAGGGTTCTGTTGACCCATTTCCAGAAACCCCTGGTCCTTAAGGATTGCCCAGGCCGGGATCTGGAGGTGGGGCTCGGGCTTTTAAATTCAAAGCGAATCCCCACAAAGTTTGGGACTTGGCCTGGCGCTGCTTTCACGGGAGACTGTATGTAAGGGATAACCTGAAGTACAGGAACTCCGATGATCGGGGTTGTCCCCGTGAGGAGTGTAGCGATGTGCTGGAAAGCATGGAGCACTTCCTCCTTCGGTGTCCCTTTAATGCAGAGGTTTACAACAGGGTGGGTGCTTCCATATGTTGGCCGCGGCTGGCGTCCCTTTCCTACGCCGAGTGGGTCTATGGGGCGTTCAGATCACTGGGTGGCCGAGAGCGGAGCACTTTATTCTTAGTTAGCGTAGTGGTCAGGTTTTACCCGTGGAATGCACGGTGTTTAGTGTCGACGCAACAGAAAGCCCTCCCCCGGGATGAGGTGGTTAGTAACATTCTGGGTGACCTGGGGAAAGTGCGTTCTTTGGAGTTCGAGAGACTGGGTGTGAGGAGGGCCTCTTGGCTTTGGAGGGGCTTCTCCTTTTAAAAACACACTCAAGGGAAAGTTGTTTTTGTGTGTGAATGGTGGTAAGGATAGCATAAGGTGGTGTAGGGTGTTGAGGGAGAGAAGTAGGGGCAGATAGGGACAGGGAGGGACAGTTGTAAGGATAGATAGAGAGTTAGTCAAGTTAAGTTAGTTAGAATAGGGATAGGGAGGGATAGATAGGGACAGTTTTTCAGGGTCAGGCATAGGGACAGTCTTAGTCTGACGAGGGAAAGGGTGTATGAGTTGGTGGTTAGGGAAGGGGCCTTTGGGACTCCATTTTCCTGGTGGTGGGCTAGTGTGATGCACGTCTAGCTTTTTGTTTTGGTTTAGAAAAGGAGATGGATATTGGGCTTGCAGGCACTGAGCTTGGGCCTTGTAAGTTAGGATTTTGGAAAATGCAAGTTTATTTGTAAATGTATTGTTGTTTAAAGTAGTTTATGGTTAAGGTTGATATTGTATATATATTGCATATGTTGTATTGTATGTATTTTGTATGGTGTTGAGTATTTTCTGTGTTTTAGTTAGTGGGGTAAGTGGAGGGTATAGTTAGGTTGGGAGGGGGTTTGTTTTGGATTAGGGAGGGGAGCTTGGTTGGGCATATAGGCATTAATGGACCCAAGGACCCAAGGACCCAAAAAAAAAAAATGCAATAGGAAATAAGGGCATAAACTTTTATGGACCCGAGTTTGCGGTGTTAAGAGGAGGCCATGAACTTATGGACCAGGGGTGTGGTGGAGGGAAAAAAAATATATATATACAGTGTATAAATACAGGTCCTTCTCAAAAAATTAGCATATAGTGCTAAATTTCATTATTTTCCATAATGTAATGATTACAATTAAACTTTCATATATTTTAGATTCATTACACACCAACTGAAAATTGTCAGGTCTTTTATTGTTTTAATACTGATGATTTTGGCATACAACTCCTGATAACCCAAAAAACCTGTCTCAAAAAATTAACATATTTCAACCGTCCAATAAAATAAAAGTGTTTTTTAAAAACAAACAAAAAAACCATCAAATAATAATGTTCAGTTATGCACTCAATACTTGGTCGGGATTCCTTTTGCAGAAATGACTGCTTCAATGCGGCGTGGCATGGAGGCAATCAGCCTGTGACACTGCTGAGGTGTTATGGAGGCCCAGGATGCTTCGATAGCGGCCTTAAGCTCATCCAGAGTGTTGGGTCTTGCGTCTCTCAACTTTCTCTTCACAATATCCCACAGATTCTCTATGGGGTTCAGGTCAGGAGAGTTGGCAGGCCAATTGAGCACAGTAATACCATGGTCAGTAAACCATTTACCAGTGGTTTTGGCACTGTGAGCAGGTGCCAGGTCGTGCTGAAAAATGAAATCTTCATCTCCATAAAGCATTTCAGCCGATGGAAGCATGAAGTGCTCCAAAATCTCCTGATAGCTAGCTGCATTGACCCTGCCCTTGATGAAACACAGTGGACCAACACCAGCAGCTGACATGGCACCCCACACCATCACTGACTGTGGGTACTTGACACTGGACTTCAGGCATTTTGGCATTTCCTTCTCCCCAGTCTTCCTCCAGACTCTGGCACCTTGATTTCCGAATGACATGCAAAATTTGCTTTCATCAGAAAAAAGTACTTGGGACCACTTAGCAACAGTCCAGTGCTGCTTCTCTGTAGCCCAGGTCAGGCGCTTCTGCCGCTGTTTATGGTTCAAAAGTGGCTTTACCTGGGGAATGCAGCACCTGTAGCCCATTTCCTGCACACGCCTGTGCACGGTGGCTCTGGATGTTTCTACACCAGACTCAGTCCACTGCTTCCTCAGGTCCCCCAAGGTCTGGAATCGGTCCTTCTCCACAATCTTCCTCAGGGTCCGGTCACCTCTTCTCGTTGTACAGCGTTTTCTGCCACATTTTTTCCTTCCAACAGACTTCCCATTGAGGTGCCTTGATACAGCACTCTGGGAACAGCCTATTTGTTGAGAAATTTCTTTCTGGGTCTTACCCTCTTGCTTGAGGGTGTCAATGATGGCCTTCTTGACATCAGTCAGGTCGCTAGTCTTACCCATGATGGGGGTTTTGAGTAATGAACCAGGCAGGGAGTTTTTAAAAGCCTCAGGAATCTTTTGCATGTGTTTAGAGTTAATTAGTTGATTCAGAAGATTAGGGTAATAGGTAGTTTAGAGAACCTTTCTTGATATGCTAATTTTTTGAGACAGGTTTTTTGGGTTATCAGGAGTTGTATGTCAAAATCATCAGTATTAAAACAATAAAAGACCTGACAATTTTCAGTTGGTGTGTAATGAATCTAAAATATATGAAAGTTTAATTGTAATCATTACATTATGGAAAATAATGAAATTTAGCACTATATGCTAATTTTTTGAGAAGGACCTGTATATATATATACATGTATATATATATATTATGTGTGTGTTTTGGTTATTGGATAAGTAGGGTGAGGGTTTGGCCAGGAAAGGCCATTTTCTTTGAGTTAAGGCAGAGGGCCAAAGGCTTTAAGTTCAATAATAATGTATATTAATAATGTATATTTTGTAAATAGTGAAAGGGGTGTGAGATTTTGGAGTGTGTGTGTGCGTGTGTATGAGTGCGTATGAGTGGGGTATTTTTTTTCTTTTGATGTTTCTTTTATAAGATGTTCCTGCTGGGGGTCCCTGAAGGCTGAAGGCTGGAAAGCACAAGCTGCAAGAGACCTGAGAGAGCCAAAAAAAAAAAAAAAGAGGGGTGAAAAATGAAGGAAGGAGAAAGGACTGGACGAGATCGGAAAATCTTGAAGTTGGTTTTAATTTCTTATTTTGGTGTATAAATTTACCGGGTAGTTTGGGTTACTGAGTTTTGATTCTTGTAATGTCTGTTTTGATGTTTAGTAATGTCTGTTCTGTTTTGTATTTTTATATAAAATAAAAAAGAGTTCCAGCTGCAGTAGCATCCAGTAAAGCTGCTGCAGTTAAAAAGCTTTTATAAGGATCGAGCTTGGCGGTCCACCGCAAGGCGTCCTACCGCCAGTCACAGCCCCTGTGCCTTGGGGTGCCTCCCCGATGCTCTTCACTGAGTGTCCCAGGGGCCCGAAGCATTTCCTTTGAAAAAATTAAGTGTCCAAAGTACAGGTGGTGTAGCTTGCTTAACAGCTGGGTTAATCCGCTGACTAGCAGACACTGCTACTAGGCCCAAAGTATTGCTTGGGCTAGAGCAGTTAAAAATTTGTAATTAGATACTCTCGTTGGATGCTGAGAAAGCATTCCATAGAGTCTCCTGGCACGCCATATATTATTCTCTTAAAAAGCTTGGGGTAGGGGGCCCTTTTATAGCCAAAATCATGGCCCTGTATCGCAATCCGTCAGCTAGGCTGAAGATAAATGGAACATTATCATCATCTTTCAAAATCACCAATGGGACAAGGCAGGGATGTCCTCTGTCCCCTCTCTTATACATCCTAGTGATGGAGCACCTGCTCTCAACAATTCACGATAACCCCAATATTAGGGGGATTGAGGTGGGAGGCATCGAGTACAAGTGCTCTGCATTTGCTGATGAATGATGTCTTAGTATATATCACTCAACCACATATATCCATCACTGCTGTTATGGCTGAAATAGATCAGTTTGGTACATGGTCAAATTTTAAAATCAATGCAGCGAAGTCTGAGGCCCTCGATGTCTTCCTCCCCAAATCCATACAGGATTCCATCCAGTCCTACTTTCCCTTTGCCTGGCCCTCACAGGGTATCAAATACTTAGGAATTCGTATTCATAGAGACCTCTCCCGTCTATTTTTTCTTAATTTCGGGCCCTTTATTGAACAACTCCATAGAGATCTTACTTCTTGGATGGTGAAGGATTTTTCCTGGTTCTGCAGAATAAATATACTAAAAATGAACGTCCTACCTAAACTCTTATACCTCTTCCAAACCATTCCCGTGGTAATTCCCTCAAATTTTTGGAAAAGACTACGCAGTAGCTTTTGCAGATTTATCTGGGCAAGTGGGTGTCCACGCATTCGGGGGGACGTTCTGATCAGACACAAACAAAAGGGGGGGCCTTAGCCTTCCGATTGTAGAAGGTATTACATGGCAGCAGTACACGCTAGAATCCTCGACTTCTTCCATCATTCGGAGGGGAAATTGTGGGTCAAAATAGCTCAATCCATTTGTGCTAAATCTCTTACCACTCTCCCATGGTGCGCCCATTTAATTGTCCCCTCTCTTGGCCTCATGTCATATAGTACTTATGCCACTGCTTTGGCTTTGAGATCCCAAAAAAAAGATTATCCTCAATCGACCCCCAGGGCCGCTTGCTCCCAATTTCAGATAATCCAGATTTCCCACCTGGACTATCTGCAAATAGATTTCTCGGTTCAAATAAATCCCATCCGATATTATTTTCTCATGTTATCTCCAATACTTTGTTGCTCCCCCTCAATGACTTGTTACAGGGAAGAGCCACTTCCCCGAAGACAAATTTTGAATATAGCCAGTTACAACACTTCTATTCAACTGTGAAGAAGCGCATGAGCCGCCCTCCCAGGGCCGTGGGGGTACTCGGATCCGAGCCCATTAACTCCTATGGGGGATGTCACGGCAACACAGCTCAGTCCATGGCCCTGGGCGCTCTCCTTTAATGAGGGATATTTACAGGGGAATAAATGTTTATAGGATGATTTGTGACGCCACCTGTAGTACCTGGTCAGGGTGACCAGCTCTGCGGTGCAGATCCACTGAAGGGTTGGTGTTGTGCAGCTATAGGTGTTAGGCCTCCCACAGGTGAGGCTGAGTCCTTCAGGGCAGGTAGATGTGGGGGATGCAGGACAGAGGGGAACCCGGCAGTTAGGGGTAAGAAGATGGACACACACACACAAGTCACTTCGGTACCTTTACTGAAGATGTTGCAGGCACATCCCGAGCACTGTAGGGTGAATGGTGCACATCCAGATTCTCCCACTGAGTAGGTGTGTGGCCTCCTGTTCCTCGCCTTTCTGTATGAAGTCCTGGCCTGCATGTAGCTGGGCCTAACTTAGTCTCCGTCCTGCACCTGGCTGACCTTGTGGTTGGACCTTTTCTTGAAGTACACAGTCCCAGTTTGCAGTGCACTGCCTACCGGACTCCGTCCTCCTGGCCCGGTTACATATCAGCTCTGTGGTGCTCATGGGTCCTGTAGTCCTCCAGGAACTCCTGTGTTCACCTAATGGGTCGTGGAGATCCCTATAGGCTCGGACCCCGGCGTCCGGTAAATACTTGTTGAGGTGAGCTGATAAGGCTCCTCTGCCCTCCTTTTACTACTCTTTCCACTTGCCTTCGGCCTACTCGGGCCCTCACACAATTTACACACACTGGCAGTTGGTGGGCTGCCTCTTCTGCCGCTCTCAGAGCGTCGGCACGCTCCTGGCTCTCAACTTGAGCTTTGGAGTCCCTCTGTTATGTTTAGGTAGCTGAGGAGAAAAAGCAAAAAATGGCAATACACCAGAGAGGCTGAACCTGTTGGATTGCAGTAACCTTAACTAACCACACAACTAGAGGTAGCCGTGGAGCGTTCCTACGTTGATCCTAGACGCCTCATCAAAGCCTGAGAGATAACTACACCTAAAGGCAGAAAGAGGAAAGCTATCTGCCCCGGAGCAGATCCCCAAAGAAAATAGGAAGCCCCCAAACATGTAATGGCGGTTAGACAAGAAGAAGCACGGACGCAGACAAAAATAGAATGAGCAAACGCTGGGGCCCAATCTGTCTAGACAGAAAAGTACAGGAAAGGATTCTTACTGCAATCCAAAAAAAACCCTAAAAAAATACCAACTCTTCTGATTACAAAAACACCTGAGATCACACGATCTCCACCACCCAAATCAGATCTCTGGTGCAACAAAACCAAGCCGCAGCAGCCGAAAAAACAGGAAAAAGCAAAGACAAACCGAGAGGAGCGCAGGCCCCAGGAGGGGACCTGGCTGACCTCCACAAAAGTGCAGAGAACTATGCAAAAAGCAAGCACAAAAATAAAAGCAGAAAATATCTTATCTGATAGCAGAAAATGCAGGCAAGACTCAGCAAACTTCCAAATGAACCAGGAACCACAACTGAGACAAGAACAATTGATCATCGGCAACCATTATGGGAGGGAACCTCCCTTATATCAGACCAGTCAGCGATCCCAGATTGCCATTCCTCGCTGAAAGGTTTAGTACTGTCTGTAACCACCAGAGGGAGCCTCTGGTCAGAAACCATCTCTAGCACATTCATAACAGTACCCCCCCCTTGAGGAGGGGTCACCGAACCCTCACTTGTGCAACAAGGCCGATCAGGATGAGCTCGCTGATAGGCACGGATCAGTCTCCTAGCATGGATGTCCGAAGCAAACACCCAAGAATTGTCCTCCTGACCATAACCTCTCCACTTAACCAAATACTGGAGTTTCCGTCTAGAAAAACGAGAATCCAATATTTTCTCAACCACATACTCCAGATTGCCCTCAACAAAAACAGGGTCAGGAGGCGCAGCCATAGGAACCACTGGCTCGACAAACCTCTTCAATAAGGACTTGTGGAACACGTTATGGATCTTAAATGTCCCTGGAAGAAGTAAACGAAAGGAAACCGGATTAGAATCTCCATGATCTTATAAGGTCCAATGAACCTAGGCTTAAACTTAGGAGATGCAACTCTCATAGGGATATTTCTTGAGGACAACCAGACCAAGTCCCCCACTTCAAACCGAGGACCATCAGTCCTATGCCGGTTGGCAAACCGCTGGGCCCTCTCCTGGGAGAGGGACAACCTCTCCACTACCTGGTCCCAAATGTGCTGCATACGCTCCACAACAGAGTCAACACCTGGACAGACAGAAGCCTCCGTCTGTCCCAAAGAAAATCGAGCGTGAAACCCAAAATTGCAGAAAAATGGAGACATCAAAGTGGCAGAGCTAGCCCTATTATTAAGAGCAAACTCAGCCAAAGGCAAAAAAGAGACCCAGTCATCTTGATCAGCAGACACAAAGCATCTCAGATAAGTCTCCAATGTCTGGTTTGTTCTCTCAGTTTGTCCATTGGTCTGAGGATGAAAAGCCGAGGAGAAAGACAATTGAACACCAAGTTTAGAACAAAAAGTCCTCCAAAATCTGGAAACAAACTGGACTCCTCTGTCAGACACAATGTTCTCAGGAATGCTGTACGAACACGGAAGAACAAGCACCAATCGGGGAGAAGCAATTAGGTAATAGGGACAAGATGTATCATTTTGGAAAACCTATCACAAATCACCCAGATAACTGTCATTCTCTGAGAAACAGGGAGGTCGGAAATGAAATCCATAGAGATATGGGTCCATGGTCTCTTGGGCACAGGCAATGGCATCAACAAACCACTAGAGCGAGAGCAAGGCTTGGAGCGAGAGCAAGTCCCGCAGGACTGCACAAATTCCCTGACGTCACGAGACAAAGTAGGCCACCAAAAGGACCGACTAACCAAGTCTCTGGTACCAAAAATTCCGGGATGACCGGCCAACGTGGAACAATGAATCTCAGACATCACACTCTTTTTCCACCGGTCTGGGACAAACAATTTCCCAATAGGGCAGCGCTCGGGTTTATCCTCCTGACACCCTTCCAGAGCCAGTCTCAAATTGGGCGAGATGGCGGAAAGAACTACACCCTCTTTCAAAATAACAGCAGGATCAGATGACTCAGGAGAGTCCGCAAGGAAACTCCTGAGAGGGCATCCGCCTTAACATTCTTAGTGCCAGGAAGAAAGGAAACCACAAAATTAAAACGTGTGAAAAACAAGGCCCACCTGGCCTGTCTAGGATTAAGTCGCTTGGCTGATTCCAGATAAACCAGATTCTTATGGTCCGTGAGGACCACCACCTGATGTTTGGCTCCCTCCAGCCAATGTCTCCACTCTTCAAAAGCCCACTTCATGGCCAATAACTCCCGATTACCCACGTCATAATTACGTTCAGTTGGAGAAAATTTTCGAGAGAAAAAGGCACAAGGGTTACTTTTAGAGGTCTCTGGATCTCTTTGGGACAAAACGGCACCTGTCCCAATTTCAGAGGCATCAACCTCCACCTGAAATGGCAGAGAAACATCAGGCTGCCGTAGAACAGGAGCAGAAGTGAATCTCTGCTTAAGTTCCTGAAACGCAGAGACTGCCTCAGGAGGCCAATTCACCACATCAGAACCCTTTTTGGTCAAATCAGTCAATGGTTTAACAATAACAGAGAAATTACCAATAAATTTACGATAAAAATTGGCAAAACCCAAGAATCTCTGAAGAGCCTTTAATGAAGTAGGTTGGACCCAATCACAGATGGCCTGAACCTTGACTGGGTCCATTTCAATAACAGATTGGGACAAAATGAATCCCAGAAATGAGATCCTCTGTATGCCAAAGACACTTTGATCCCTTCACATACAGAGCATACTCTCTCAAAATCTGGAACACAGTCCGAACATGTTTCACATGAGAGTCCCAGTCATTGGAAAAAAATCAAGATATCATCCAAATAAACAATCAGAAATTTATCCACAAAATCCCTGAAAATGTCATTCATGAAGGACTGGAAGACGGAATGTTAAGGTCTGCGGAACGCACCTAATAGATATAATAGAGAGGTGCGTTCGCAGCCCGGGGTCCACCGTGCAGGCGCAGCCCGCTGCTAATAAGATGGCGAAAGTAGCGAACTCTGTTATCCCGCAGAGTCGCAAAAATAAACGCCGTAGCGCGTTGTGGCAGTAAGTGCGAACTCTGTTAATCCCAGAGCCGCTAACGGGATGCCACAGCGCTATATGGCGATAGGTGCGAACTCACTTAACTTCAGTGAGCCGCAAAGTAAAACGCTAGGGCGCTGTCTAGCGTCTAAAGCGAACCCTGTTACGTCACAGAGTCGCTGAGAAAAAGTACCGTGTCCTGTCAGGCTCTCAGGTACACGGTTAATTGCTAAGCGAGCATAATACGTGGTCATGCGCTAATGTCCTCGCGGGAGTCACCCGCAATCTATGGCGTCTGAACGCCAGACCCTGAATACCGCAATCAAACTCCTCACCGGTTATGCCGGTAATCTAGGGCATCTAGGACACCGACCCTGACCAGCTAGCACACCAAACTCCTCACCGATTAAGTCGGTATTCTAGTGGCTTATTTCAGCCAGGTCCCTAACCACACACACGCATGACCACACTGGCGCATAGCATACAATGGTTGATATTAGCGCATGGCGGCCCAGCCATGCTACCCTTTTATAGTAACAGCAACAGGACCTTCCAGGAACAAGGACCAATGAGAAACCTGTTCCAGAAGACTAGTGGTAACAGGGCCTTCCTGGCAGGCCAATAGGAGCTGCTGCAGTACCTGAGCATGTGACCCCTGATTCCAATGAGAGATCTCACTCTGGGCATGCTCAGAAGGGAAAATGCAGTACTTTGTCCCAAAGACGTCTGCTCCAGCATTGGCTATAATAGCAGATCCAGGAAAGGCAGCAACAAGTCACTGCCCAGTAGTGGAGTGGGCAAGACGCCTGGACCGACGCCTCTGCTGAGCAGGCTCCACTGCGGCCGGAGATGAATGGGAGACCGCAGCGGGACGGGTTCGAGA
This sequence comes from Oophaga sylvatica, assembly GCA_033576555.1. Taxonomy (NCBI): domain Eukaryota; kingdom Metazoa; phylum Chordata; class Amphibia; order Anura; family Dendrobatidae; genus Oophaga; species Oophaga sylvatica. Next base: position 204,823,179 of record JARQOD010000002.1, read on the forward strand.
CTCCCCTTGTGCAGCAGCGGGAAATCGAACCCTAACACGGAAGAAGCATTAGTGAGCCCAAAGGGCATCACTAGGTACTGAAAATGCCCCTCTGGGGTATTAAACGCCGTCTTCCATTCATCCCCGTGCTTAATGCGAATAAGGTTATACGCCCCCCTGAGGTCAAGCTTGGTAAACCAAGTAGCACTTTTCACCCTGGAAAACAGGTCAGAAATCAAGGGTAACGGATATTGATATTTCACAGTGATATTGTTCAAGAGACGATAATCAATACACGACCTTAATGAACCATCCTTTTTGGCCACAAAGAAAAAAATGGCACCCAAGGGTGAAGAGGATGGTCTGATATGACCCTTCTCCAATGACTCCTTGATATAAGACCGCATAGCGTCATGTTCAGGTACAGACAAGTTAAAAAGGCGACCTTTAGGGAATTTGCTACCAGGCACTAATTCAATAGCGCAGTCATAGCTCCTATGGGGGGGCAAGGATGCAGATTTATTTTCGCTAAACACATCAGAAAAATCAGTCAAAAAGTCAGGGACATCCTGAGCCTGGGGAGAGGCAGAAAAAACAGGAGTGTTGGCATTAACACATTGGCAGCCCCAACTAGTTACAGACACAGATTTCCAATCCAAAACAGGATTATGAGACTGTAACCAAGGGAAATCTAGTACAATAATGTCATGCAGATTATACAGCACCAAAAATTTGCAACTCTCCTGATGATCAGGTTCAACCCTCATTATCACCTGAGTAGAGAACTGGGGTTTATTCTCAGCCAAAGGGGTAGAATCAATCCCCAGTAGGGGAATAGACTTCCGTAGGGGTATCAAGGGAAACCCACAACGTTTAGCAAAATCAAAATCCATCAGGTTAATAGCTGCTCCCGAATCAACAAAAGCCTGAGCAGAAAATGTGGACAGGGAGCAAATCAGGGTAACAGTCAACAGAAATTTAGTCTGAACACTACCCAATACAACTGAGCGTGCAAAACGTCTTCCCCGCTTAGGGCAGACTGAAATAGCATGAGAGGCGTCACCACAGTAGAAACATAACCCATTGCGTTTTCGAAACTCATGATGCTGTGCCCCAGAAGCCACCCTATCACACTGCATGGGTTCGGAAGCTGGTTCACAAGGCAACACTATTCCACGCATACCTCTACGCTCACGCAAACGTCTGTCAATTTGAATCGCTAATGACATAGAATCATTGAGACCAGAGGGAGCAGGGAAACCCACCATAACATCTTTTACTTTCTCTGACAGACCCTTCCGAAAAAGGGCTGCCAAAGCATCATCATTCCATTGGTCAGGACTGCCCACTTTCGGAATTTCTGACAGTACAACTCAGCGTCCTCAAGCCCCTGATTTAATGCCAACAAGGTTTTTTCAGCTTGATCAGTGACATTAGGTTCATCGCACAATAACCCCAGAGCCAGAAAAAATGCATCAACATTACTCAAAACAGGGTCCCAGGTGTCAGGGAAAAAGCCCAATCCTGAGGATCACCGCGCAGGAGAGAGATGACAATTTGAACCTGCTGTGCTGCGTTCCCTGAGGACTTAGGTTTTAAGGCAAAAAACAACTTACAGTTATTTTTGAAATTCAGAAATTTAGCTCGATCCCCCAAAAATAAATCTGGCATGGGGATCCTAGGTTCCACAACTGGCAACCCTGCAAGATAGGTAGCAATACTCCGAACTTCAGTGGCAAGCTGATCCACACGGCCAGATAACTGTGCAAACTCCATTGAGAGAAAAAAAAAATCCTCCTCAGCACCCAGAGAAAAAGAGGGAAAAAATGCAACAAACAGAGAAAAAAAAATTTTCTGACAACTTTCTCTTTTCTTTTTCCTTTTACTATTTTTCCTTTCTGTTGAGTACCATATAATTTTCAGTTTGGCCGGTGATACTGTTATGATTTGGTAGCTGAGGAGAGCAGGCAAAAACGGCAATACACCAGAGAGGTTGGAATCTACTGGATTGCAGTACCCTGACTAACCACCACAACTAAAGGCAGCCATGGAGCATTCCTACGTTGGTCCTAGACGCCTCATCACAGCCTGAGAGGTTAACTACACCTAAAGATAGAAAGAGGAAAGCTATCTGCCCCGGAGCAGATCCCCAAAGAACATAGGAAGCCCCCAAACATGTAATGGCGGTTAGACAAGAGGCATTACAGACACAGACAGAAAATAGTATAAGCAAACGTTGGGGCCCAATCTTCCTAGACAGAAAAGGATAGGAAGGACACTTACTGCAATCCAAAAAACCCTAAAAGATACCAACTCTACTAATTGCAAAAACACCTGAGATCACACGACCTCTACCACCTAAATTAGTTCTCTGGTGTAACAAAACTAAGCCGCAGCCACTGAAAAAACTGGAAAAGGCAAATGAACAAATAACAGTGGCTCCAGAAGAACTGAGAGGAGCCCAAGCCCCCCGGGGGGAGACCTGGCTAACCTCACAGAAATGCAGAGAAATATGCAAATGGTAAGCACAAAAAAAAAAAACAGAAAATATCTTATCTGAGAGCAGGAGAAGAGGCAAGACTCAGCAAGCTTCCAAGTGAACCAGGAACCACAGTTGAGACAATAACAATTGATCACCGCAACCATGATGGGAGGGAACCTCCCTTATATAAGACCAGTCTGTAACTCCTGATTGCCAATCCTCATTGAATGGTTCAGTACTGTTTGTAACCACCAGAGGGAGCTTCTTCTCAGAATTCATTTCTAACACATTCACAACACAACCCTCATTATCACCTGAGTAGAAAACTGGGCTTTATTCTCCGCCAAAGGGGTAGAATCAATGCCCAGTAGGGGAATAGACTTCCGCAGGGGTATCATGGGAAACCCACAACATTTGGCAAAGTCAAAATCCATCAGGTTAATAGCTGCTCCTGAATCAACAAAAGCCTGAGCAGAAAATGTGGACAGGAGCAAATCAGTGGGAACAGTCAACAGAAATTTAGTCTGAACACTACCCAAGACAACTGAGCATGCAAAACGTCTTCCCCGCTTAGGGCAGACTGAAATAGCATGAGAGGCGTCACCACAGTAGAAACATACATAACCCATTGCGCTTTTGAAACTCATGACGCTGTGCCCCAGAAGTCACTCTATTGCACTGCATGGGCTCAGAGGCTGGCTCACAAGGCAACACTATCTCACGCATACCTCTGCGCTCACGCAAACGTCTGTCAATTTGAATAGCCAATGACATAGAATCATTGAGACCAGAGGGAGCAGTGAATCCCACCATAACATCCTTTACATTTTTTGACAGCCCCTTCCGAAAAAGGGCTGCCAAAGCATCATCATTCCATTTGGTCAGGACTGCCCACTTTCGGAATTTCTGACAGTACAACTCAGCGTCTTCAAGACCCTGATTTAATGGCAACAAGGTTTTTCAGCTTGATCAGTGACATTAGGTTCATCGTACAATAAACCCAGAGCCAGAAAAAATCCATCAATATCATTCAAATCAGGATCCCCAGGTGTCAGGGAAAAAGCTCAATCCTGAGGGTCGCCGCGCAGGAGAGAGATAACAATTTGAACCTGCTGTGCTGCGTTCCCTGAGGACTTAGGCTTTAAGGCAAAAAACAGCTTACAGTTATTTTTGAAATTCAGAAATTTAGCCCGATCCCCCAAAAACAAATCTGGCATGGGAATCCTAGGATCCACAACCGGCAACCCAGCAAGATAGGTAGCAATACTCTGAACCTCAGTGGCAAGCTGATCCACACGGCCAGACAACTGTGCAAGCTCCATTGAGAGAGAAAAAAAAATCCTCCTCAGCACCCAGAGAAAAAGAGGGAAAAAATGCCACAAACAGGAAAAAAAAAAACTCTGACAACTTATTTTTTTTTTCTTTCCACACTATTTTTCCCTTCTGTGAGTACCATATAATTTTCAGTCGGGCCGTTGATACTGTTATGTTTAGGTAGCTGAGGAGAAAAAGCAAAAAACGGCATTACACCAGAGAGGCTGGAGCCTATTGGATTGCAGTAACCTGAACTAACCACACAACTAGAGGTAGCCGTGGAGCGTTCCTATGTTGATCCTAGATGCCTCATCACAGCCTGAGAGATAACTACACCTAAAGGCAGAAAGAGGAAAGCTATCTGCCCCGGAGCAGATCCCCAAAGAAAATAGGAAGCCCCCAAACACGTAATGGCGGTTAGACAAGAAGAAGCACGGACACAGACAGAAAATAGAATGAGCAAACGCTGGGGCCCAATCTGTCTAGACAGAAAAGTACAGGAAAGGATTCTTACTGCAATACAAAAAAAACCCTAAAAAAAATACCAACTCTTCTGATTACAAAAACACCTGAGATCACATGATCTCCACCACCCAAATCAGATCTCTGGTGCAACAAAACCAAGCCGCAGCCACCGAAAAAACAGGAAAAAGCAAACGAGCAAACAACAGTGGCCACAGACAAACCGAGAGGAGCGCAGGCCCCAGGAGGGGACCTGGCTGACCTCCACAAAAGTGCAGAGAACTATGCAAAAAGCAAGCACAAAAATAAAAGCAGAAAATATCTTATCTGAAAGCAGAAGATGCAGGCAAGACTCAGCAAACTTCCAAATGAACCAGGAACCACAACTGAGACAAGAACAATTGATCACCGGCAACCATCATGGGAGGGAACCTCCCTTATATCAGACCAGTCAGCGATCCCAGATTGCCATTCCTCGCTGAAAGGTTCAGTACTGTCTGTAACCACCAGAGGGAGCCTCTGGTCAGAAACCATTTCTAGCACATTCATAACACCCTCACTGCAAACTCCACTCTGCTCTGCAGGCTTGTCTTGTCCGAGCTCTGACTAGACTGGACTGGACTGAACTCCACTCTACTAGACTCCACTAAACTGAACTGAACTCTCAGACTGCAGGCTGCAGTCTTCTGACTGACTGCTCTTTCCTGTCTTCACCCTCCTTTTATATGCCTATCAGGCTCCCTCTGGTGGTCTTAGGGGATGGGTGAAGGTGTGTGGATGCATTAGGACCTCTAGTGGGTAAATCTTTTAGTGAACCCTTCCAGGATATGTGGGAATCCTAGCGCAGCTGGGGCTCCACATGCACACATCTTCATAGAGATCTCACAAACTTTGAAAAATTTACCTATCATTGTCACCCCCTACACACTCCATCTCCCTACTGTATAATCTCCTCATTGCCCAGGTAACTGACAATAGGGCAGGATTCTGCGGTGCATGGGAAAGGGAACTGGGAAGTCCTTCTCTGACTCACAATGGGATTAATGTTTCTTCCTAACACATAAAACCTCAATAGGGTCCAAAGCTCAGGAAACCTCCTTCAAATTATCTCTAGATGGTACCGGGTACCAGCAGTCCTTCATAGATGGTATCCAGTGGTCTCAGATAGATGTTGGAGATGTGGGGAGAGAGAAGGGACAATGTCACACACACAGTACAGACCAAAAGTTTGGACACACCTTCTCATTCAAAGATTTTTCTGTATTTTCATGGCTATGAAAATTGTAGAATCACACTGAAGGCATCAAAACTATGAATTAACATATGTGGAATTATACATTACACTTTACAAAAAAAGTGTGAAACAACTGAAAATATGTCTTATATTCTAGGTTCTTCAAAGTAGCCACCTTTTGCTTTGATTACTGCTTTGCACGCAGAAAAGGTGAACGGATGGATTCTACATGCCTGGTTCCCACCGTGAAGCATGGAGGAGGTGGTGTGATGGTGTGGGGGTGCTTTGTAAAGTGTAATGTATAATTACACATATGTTAATTCATAGTTTTGATGCCTTCAGTGTGATTCTACAATTTTCATAGTCATGAAAATACAGAAAAATCTTTGAATTAGAAGCTGTGTCCAAACTTTTGGTCTGTACTATATGGTGGGCATGCCCTATAATAAATGCATTTGGGCAAAGGTGGTTCCCATGATTGAGAAAATAACTGGTTTGACTATCCCTAATACGCCAGAAGCCCTCCTTTTATCAATGTTACCAATAAGCAAACGTAGTTATAAAAGGTCATCAATAGGCTACCTAATACAAGCGGCTAAGAATGTCATTCCACGACACTGGAAAAGCAGAGACCCACCCACTGTGGAGGAATGGTTTTCGCAGATCTCCCTCCTTAATAGGATGGAGCATCTGATTGCCATCTCACCGGCTGATGTTGATAGATACTGTGTGATTTGGAGGAATTGGATTTGCAAAACTCTGACGGCTACCATCTAGCCCCCAACTAAAGTTATCCGTGATGTCGGCACAACAATGATCATAATCGCACTCTATTGATTGGTGGTCTGCCGTGGTCCGCTCCCTCTCTCTCTATCTTTCATATGGAAAAAAACATGCTTGATCTGGATATTGATGGAAAACCCTCCCTGTACCCACCAATGTACTGTCGTTATGCATAGATTTATAGTTATACTACGCCTTTTACTATGTATATTGTATTTTCTTGTACTTTTTCACCACAAAAATAAAAAAAAATTTAATTTGAAAAAAAAAATTGTAATTAGATCTACAGCCGGTGGCTAGTCCGCTGACTAGCAGGCACTGAAGCTTTGGAGCAGACCTCTGATTCCCAGGCTATAGTATGAATAAACATCTCTTCAGCGTCAACCATCTGTGTTACCCCAAGCCATAGTGTATGTAGTTTCTTACGGTTAAAAGGGGGGGGAAAGACCCAACCCACCTGTAATTGACGATGCCAACGTCACGTAAAACACAGCAAGGGGACTCCAAAAAGAGTCTCAATTTTTACAAAAAATTTGGGGTACAGACACCACTTAAGTGGCATCAATTGCCCCAGAGTTGCTTAAAACGGTTGGTGAGGTGATTTTAACAAATCCTCAAGCTTTTACTCTCCCCAGGATGACACAGGGGTAGAAAAGTCCTTGCGGATCCATGATTTGTTCATCTTTATGAACGTGAGTCTGTTTACATTGTCAGTGGACAGCCGCGTGCCCTTATATGTCAGCACACCACCAGCAGCGCTGAACACACGTTCAGAGAGAACGCTGGCTGCGGGGCATAACAAGATCTCCAAGGCGTGAGTGGCGAGCTCCGGCCATTTATCCAGATTGGAAGCCCAAAAAGAGCAAAGGTCTAGTGACACAGTCATGGCTTCGATGTTCAGTTGGAGATACTCCTGTACCATCGTCTCTAGGCGTTGACTATGTGTCTGACTTCTTGTCTTCTGCGGCCTTGCAAAGGGTGGGCTAAAAAAGTGGTGAAAGGATTCCGCAAAATTGCTGTTAACACCAGCAGATACTGTGTTTCTGTTACGGTTTGAGTGCTGAAGACTCGACAGTCACACGGTTGGCAAGTTAGAACTGTGAGATTCACTACGTGCACCACTGGTGTTTTGTGGAAAAGCACATGTAAGATTCTGCAACAGTCTCTGCTAGTGTTGAGCATTCCGATACTGCAAATATCGGGTATCGGCCGATATTAGCTGTATCGGAATTCCGATTCCGAGTTCCGATATTTTCGTCTTATCGGATACCGGAATCGGATTTGTCACTGTCACTGTCAGTGTCCGTCGGTCGGGTCTGTCAGGAGTCAGCGGCACTTACCCGGCAGAAGATCTCCGGCGGTCACGGGCTGGACTGCTTCATGGCCGCCATCTTCTTTCCCCGGCGGTCACATGCAGTTTCTCGCGATAACTGCAGTGACTGCTGGGTAATCGCGGCCGTAAAGCAGTCAGTCCGATGACGTCACCGCCGGGGAAGCAGGTAATCAGCTGTGCTGCGTTGCAATGACAGGCTCTGCCTGTCATTGCGATGTAGCAGAGCTGGATCGTCGTGGGACTATCGTTATGGACTGCGTCGGACAGGTGGTATACTGTTGGTTTGTTTTTTTTCTTTTTTTACAGGAGATCGATGGCGTCGCAGGAATGAGAGTACAATAAAAAAAATGAAAACTGTGTTGTCTCTTTTATTTCATTAAAAGACTTTTTTCTTGCTGTCTTTTTTTTATACATTTAATAACTTTGGGATTAATAATGGATCGGTGTCTTATTGACGCCTCTCCATTATTAACCGGGCTTATTGTCACCGTGCAATCAACGGTGACATTAACCCCTTATTACCCCGCTTGCCACCGCTACAGGGCAAGTGGGAAGAGCCGGGTAAAGTGCCACAATTGGCACATCTTTTGATGCGCCAAATGTGGGGCTGCTGTAGCCTGGTATTATCAGGCTGTTGAGGGCCAAAATCCATGGGCCTTGACAGTCTTTTAATACCAGGCCGCAGCAGTCTGCATTTTACTTGGCTGGTTAACAAAAATAGGGGGGATCCCCACGCCGTTTTTTTTTCGAGGGGATCCCCTATTTTTGTTAACCAGCCAAGCTAAGCAGACTGCTGTGGCCTGGTATTATCAGGCTTGCAAGGTCCATGGATATTGGATCCTTACCAGCCTGAAAAACCAGGCCTCAGCGGTCTGCTTCATCTGGCTGGTTAACAAAAATAGGGGGGACCCCACGCCAATTTTTTTCGAGGGGATCCCCTATTTTTGTTAATCAGCCAAGATATGCAGACTGCTGTGGCCTGGTATTATCAGGCTGGCAAGGTCCATGGATCTTGGCTCCTTAACAGCCTGAAAATCCAGGCCTCAGCGGTCTGCTTCATCTGGCTGGTTAACAAAAATAGGGGGGACCCCACGCCAATTTTTTTCGAGGGGATCCCCTATTTTTGTTAATCAGCCAAGATATGCAGTCTGCTGTGGCCTGGTATTATCAGGCTGGCAAGGTCCATGGATCTTGGCTCCTTAACAGCCTGAAAATCCAGGCCTCAGCGGTCTGCTTCATCTGGCTGGTTAACAAAAATAGGGGGGACCCCACGCCAATTTTTTTCGAGGGGATCCCCTATTTTCGTTAATCAGCCAAGATATACAGACTGCTGTGGCCTGGTATTATCAGGCTGGCAAGGTCCATGGATCTTGGCTCCTTAACAGCCTGAAAATCCAGGCCTCAGCGGTCTGCTTCATCTGGCTGGTTAACAAAAATAGGGGGGACCCCACGCCAATTTTTTTCGAGGGGATCCCCTATTTTTGTTAATCAGCCAAGATATGCAGACTGCTGTGGCCTGGTATTATCAGGCTGGCAAGGTCCATGGATCTTGGCTCCTTAACAGCCTGAAAATCCAGGCCTCAGCGGTCTGCTTCATCTGGCTGGTTAACAAAAATAGGGGGGACCCCACGCCATTTTTTTTTCGAAGGGAACCCCTATTTTTGTTAATCAGTTCCCTCTGACGTCACTGATTGTGTCCCTGGCTGACCTGAAGTGAAAGTGGAAAGCAATCAATTAAGCTTTCCACTTAAGGGCCCGTCTCACATAGCGATATCGCTACCGAGATCGCTGCTGAGTCACTAGTTTTGTGACGCAGCAGCGAGCTCACCAGCGATATCGCTGTGTGTGACATTCAGCGACGATCAGCCCCCCTGCCGGGTATCGCTGATCGTCGCTGAAATGTCAGGACCTTTGATCGCTGGTTTCCCGCTGACAGGCACACATCGCTGCGTGTGACAGGCGGGAGACCAGCGATCCGCTGGTAACCAAGGTACACAGCGGGTTTCCAGGCGCGGGGCTGTGCCTAGAAACCCGCTGTGTACCTTGGATACCAGCGCCCTGATGCAGGGAGCTGGTATCCAAGGTACATAGCGGGTTTCCAAGCGCTGCGCGGTGCCTGGAAACCCGCTGTGTACCTTGGTTACCAGCGGATCGCTGGTCTCCCGCCTGTCACACGCAGCGATGCGTGCCTGTCAGAGGGAAACCAGCGATCAAAAAAAGGTCCTGACATTTCTGCGACGATCAGCGATACCCGGCAGGGGGCTGATCGTCGCTGAATGTCACACACAGCGATATCGCTGGTGAGCTCGCTGCTGCGTCACAAAACTAGTGACTCAGCAGCGATCTCGGTAGCGATATCGCTATGTGAGACGGGCCCTTAAGCGATGTTACCCGCAGTGTCGCTGTCCCAGATCGCTGCCTGAGCTGCCTGTTTGGCAGCTCAGCAGCGATCATGTAGCGATACACCAGCGATCCTGACAAGTGCATATCGTTGTCGGGATCGCTGGTGTATCGTTATGTGACACCCAGCCTTTACTCTCCTGTCAGGCAGGAGAGGAACTCAATCATTTGGGGTTTACTGTGAGGCTGCAGCATTAGCTGCGGTCCCTGCAGTAAACATTAACCCTTTCTGAAGGATTACACCGTGGGACCTGACTGTGCATGGGATAGGTAAGAATAATTTTGCTTTTTTATTTTATTTTTATTACAGGAAATGGTTTTTGCAGTAAAATAAAAGATGGTCAAAAACATGTGTCTTTATTTCATTAAAATGATTTTTAATTAAAGTGTGTGTGTTTTATTTTTATTTCATGCAATAGGATTAATAATTGATAGTTGTCTAATTGACAGCTCTCAATTATTAACCTGGCTTAAGGTCACCTTTCAATAGCAAGGTGGCTTTAACCCCATATTAACCCATTCGCCACCGCTACAGGGCAATGGGAATAGACGGGCAAAGTGCCAGAAAGGGCGAATCTAATTATAGATTTGTCTTTCCTGGGGTGTCTGGGGGCAGATGTTAGTAGCCGGGGGGGCAAAAATAATGGTCCCTCTCTGGGCTATTATTATCTGCCCCCACTCACTGGCTTTGTCTGTCTGGTTGCGAAAATAGGGCGGGAGCCCACGCATTTTTTTTCAGCAATTTTACACCTCATATATATATATATACATGTCATTGAATTTGTGACACATATATATATATATTTATATTTGTAGTTCATACACTTCTACATAGTATAATAGCCGCTAATTCAATTGCCGGCTTTTGTGAAAATGCAGAACCCGACATGAAATGACACTTGGTGTACATAGGGTTAACCATGTCTTTTCATGTCCTTTGCTATCTAATTTGCACAAACAATTAAATCAGACTATGTGTGCAAAATTTCACACCTGTAGGGGTTAATTAAAGGTGTAAATTCGTAGCAAAAAAGTCCGTTTTTTTACAACGAATTTACACCTTTAATTAACCCCTACAGGTGTGAAATTTTGCACACATAGTCTGATTTAATTGTTTGTGCAAATTAGATAGCAAAGGACATGAAAAGACATGGTTAACCCTATGTACACCAAGTGTCATTTCATGTCGGGTGACCCGACATGAAATGACACTTGGTGTACATAGGGTTAACCATGTCTTTTCATGTCCTTTGCTATCTAAGGCCGGAGTCACACTGGCGACAAAATCGGACGACTGCAATGCGATGAAATATCGCATTGCAGTCGGACCTATGTTAATCTATGGAGCAGCTCCCAGTATCAGATTTTTTGTGGTCCGTTTTAAACGTCCGTGTACAATCGCAGCATGCTGCGATTGTCACCGATTGTCGGTCGACAATCGCCAATGCAAGTCTATGGGAGCGATGAAAAATCTGATTACAAACGGACCACACTGTGTGACTTGCGATGAAATCGCATCGGTGTCCTTTAGAAAAGCCGGCAATTCATCCCCGCCTATACTGTAAAATCACACTGACAGCTTTAATAAAGACTAGAAAGAATATATATATATACACATAGAACACATACATATATATATACATGTCATTGTGACATGTATATATACATATATTTATAGTTCCTAGACTTCTACATACTGTAATAGCCGCTAATTCAATTGCCGGGTTTTGTGAAATCACAGAAGCCGACATGAAATGATACATTGTTTCCACACATTTAACCATGTAATTTCATGTATTTTTATATATGTTTGAAACATACAATTACATGAGTGTATTTGTGCAAAATTTCAGACATGTAGGGGTTAATTAAAGGTGTAATTTCGTTGAAAAAAAATGCGTGGGCTCCCGCTGTATTTTCTCCACCAGACAGACAAAGCAAAGCGAGTGGGGGCAGATAATAATAGCCCAGGGAAGGTGCATTTTTTTGTGCCCCCCCTGGCTACTAACATCTGCCCCCAGACACCCCAGAAAGGGCAAATCTATAATTAGATTCGCCCTTTCTGGCACTTTGCCCGTCTATTCCCATTGCCCTGTAGCGGTGGCGAATGGGTTAATCTCACCTTACTGTCACCTTGCAATTGAAAGGTGACCTTAAGGCAGGTTAATGATTGATAGCTGTCAATTAGACAACTATCAATTATTAATCCTATTGAAGTAAATAAAAAAACACACACACTTTAAGAATAAATAATTTTAATGAAATAAAAACACATTTTTTTGACCATATTTTATTTTACACTAAATCCGTGCGAAGCCATTGATCTCCTAAAATAAAGAAAAAGAAATAAAACAACATTATTCTTACCTATTCCGCCGATCTGTCACGTCCCACGCTGTAATCCTTCACAAAGGGTTAACTAGCTTTGAGCCAAGCAGTGCAAGTAATCCTGCATGCTCAGCTCAAAGCTCCTGAATGAATAAGTTCCTCTCCTGGCGACAGGAGAGGATGTGTTTCATGAATGAAGCTTAATTGATTGTGTCCACTTTCCCTTTAGGTCAGGTCACTACAGTTAAATTGGCAAGAAATCAATTAAGCTCCATTCATGAATCTATTCCTCTACTTTCGCTGGGAGAGGAAGTTATTCATTCAGGGGAATACAGGTCTGAGACAGCATTATTAGCTCTCTGCGACCTTTAACCTGTTAACCCTTTCTGATGGATTACACCGTGGGACCTGACTGTACATCGGATTGGTAAGTATAATTTTGCTTTTTTATTTTATTTTTATTACAGGAAATGGTTTTAGCAGGAAAATAAAATATGGTCAAAAACTGTGTGATTATTTAATTAAACTTATTTTTTATTAAAGTGTGTGTGTTTGATTTTTCTTTCATACAATAGGATTAATAATTGATAGTTGCCTAATTGACAGCTATCAATTATTAACCTGGCTTAAAGTGACCTTTCAATTGCAAGGTCATTTTAACCCCTTATTAACCCATTCGCCACCGCTACAGGGCAATGGGAATAGACGGGCAAAGTGCCAGAAAGGGCGAATCTAATTATAGATTTGCCCTTTCTGGGGTGTCTGGGGGCAGATGTTAGTAGCCAGGGGGGGCACAAAAAAAATGTACCCTCCCTAGGCTATTATTATCTGCCCCCACTCGCTTGCTTTGTCTGTCTGGTGGAGAAAATACAGCGGGAGCCCACGCATTTTTTTTAACGAATTTACACCTTTAATTAACCCCTACATGTCTGAAATTTAGCACACATATACTCATGTAATTGTATGTTTCAAACATATATAAAAATACATGAAATTACATGGTTAAATGTGTGGAAACAATGTATCATTTCATGTCGGCTTCTGTGATTTCACTGAAGCCGGCAATTGAATTAGCGGCTATAACAGTATGTAGAAGTGTAAGAACTATAAATATATGTATATATATATATGTCACAATGACATATATATATATATATATATATATATATAATATGTGCTCTATGTGTATATATCTATTCTTTCTTTTGGCATTTAAATACTATTCTTTTGGATCCATTATATGTCAGTTTTGCAAGCCTGCGAGAAAATCTCGCAAGTCGGATGAAAATCGGATGTTACAAGGTACACACACATGCGATTAAATCGCATCTTTGAAGGAAAATCGGATGCCAGAAGGATGTGTGATGTTTTTATTTTGATCCGATTGTCGACCGTCTAAAACGGACCGATTTTTTGTGGTTGTGTGTGACTCCAGCCTAATTTGCACAAACAATTAAATCAGACTATGTGTGCAAAATTTCACACCTGTAGGGTTAATTAAAGGTGTAAATTCGTAGCAAAAAAAGTCCGTTTTTTTTACAACGAATTTACACCTTTAATTAACCCCTACAGGTGTGAAATTTTGCACACATAGTCTGATTTAATTGTTTGTGCAAATCAGATAGCAAACGACATGAAAAGACATGGTTAACCCTATGTACACCAAGTGTCATTTCATGTCGGGTGCTTCTGTCTTTTCACTGAAGCCGGCTTTACCCGGCAATTGAATGAGAGGATATTTTACTATGTAGAAGTGTATAAACTATACATATATGTATATATATATGTCACAATGACATGTATATATATACATATGTATTCTATGTGTGTATATTTAGTGTTTACAAGGAAAGAATGGGTTTTTTTTAGTTGCGATATTTTGTTCCCATAGACTTACATGGGACTTCCGGTATCGGTATCGGGTATCGCCGATATTTTAGTGATATCGGCGATACCATTCCGATTCCGATACTTTAGGATATCGGAAAGTATCGCTCAACTCTAGTCTCTGCTGATACTCCTGCATGCGTGAATCCCTTTCTATGGCAGAAATTATTTCGGCAAATTTACTTTTGTACTGGGGATCTAAGAGTGTGGCTACCCAGTAGTCAGGATTATTTTGAATTCTGACAATTCGAGGGTCATGTTGCAGGTAGTGCAGCAAGAAGGCACTCATGTGTCTTGCCATCCAGGAGCACCAAGTCCCTGTTGTGTTGGTGGTGAGGTAAGAATCCTGATGTGATCAAGGTCTCCTCATCTGATGAGTCTTCCATGCCCATCGCCAGTTCGTCCTCCACTTCTTCCTGGGCTCCTGCACCTTCCTCACTAGTTTGGCTACTACCAAGCGCACTGGTTAATCCCTCTCCCCCACCCTCCTATGCCTGCCGACTTGGTGCTGCCGACCATCTGGACCTTGCAAATATTAGCCCTTCCGCATACAACTCCTCCTCCTCTACTTCCTCCACCTCCTCTTGTTCCACCACCTGACTCCGAATTATGTTTAACATGTGCTCCAGCATGTAAATCACCGGAATAGTCATGCTGATAATGGCATCGTCAGCACTAAACATCTTCGTGGCCATTTCAAAACTGTGCAGAAGGGTGCATAGGTCCCTTATCTGAGACCATCCTCCAGCGTGATTTGCCCCACCTCTGGATCTCGTTGGCCCAGGCTATAAGTAAGAACGTATTGCACCAGGGCTTGTCGGTGCTGCCACAGTCGCTGCAACATGTGCAGAGTTGAATTCCACCGTGTTAGCACATCGCATTTTAGCCGGTGAAGTGGCAGGCCCAACGACTTCTGTAGAGATGTAAGTCGCTGAGCTGCGGGACGGCGAAAGTGAGCACACAGTGACCATGTCCTCTGTAGAAGGCCATGTAGTCCGGGATAGTGGGCTAAAAACTGCTGGACAACCAGGTTCAACACGTGAGCCATACAAGGCACGTGTGTGACATTGCCTCGGCGAAGGGCCGCACCCAGGTTTGCTGCATTGTCGCACATGGCCTTCCCTGGTTGCAGGTCCAGTGGAGACAACCATTCATGAAACTGGTTCTCCAGAGCTGACCACAACTCCTCAGCTGTGTGACTCACATTTCCCAGACATTTCAAGTAAAAACAGCCTGATGATGTTGAGCCTTGTTGCCAGCATAGCAAAGAGGTGTGCAGGATCCCTTCTGCGCAGTTAGAAAGCCGGTGGCGTGACCTGACAGGCTTTGGGTACAGGTGGAGGACTGAGAGGAGGTTGTGGAGGCAGAATCAGTGGAGGAACTTCGAGATAAAGAGGATTGACGCTCAACTCGTGGGGACGGCAAGACTTGGACAGCAGCCCCTTGTCCTGCTGTCACCATAGTTACCCAGTGCCCAGTCAGCGACATGTAACGCCCCTGTCCAATGCTTACTCGTCCAAGAGTCTGTGGTGAAATGCACCCTGTCACACACTGAGTTTCTTAAAGAAGCAGTGATGTTGTGTGCGACATGCTGGTGGAGCGCAGGCACACCTTTCTTTGAGAAGTACAGTCATGGCCAAAAGTTTTGAGAATGACACAAATATTATATTTTCACATGATCTGCTGCCCTCTGGTTTTTATGTGTGTTTGACAGATGTTTTTTTTTATCACAGACAGAAATATAATAATTGCAAACATATGAGTAACAAAAGCTTATATTGACAGTTAGAATGAGTTAATGCAGCAAGTCAATATTTGCAGTGTTGACTCTTCTTCTTCAGGACCTCTGCAATTATCCATGGCATGCTCTCAATCAACTTCTGGACCAAATCCTGACTGATAGCAGTCCATTCTTGCACAATCAATGCTTTCATTTTGTCAGAATTTTTAGGTTTTTGTTTGTCCACCCGTCTCTTGACGATTGACCACAAGTTCTCAATGGGATTAAGATCTGGGAGTTTCCAGGCCATGGACCCAAAATCTCTATGTTTTGTTCCCTGAGCCATTTAGTTATCACCTTTGCTTTGTGGCAAGGTGCTCCATCATGCTGGAAAAGGCATTGTTGATCGCCAAACTGCTCTTGGAGGGTTGGGAGAAGTTGCTCTTGGAGGACATTCTGGTACCATTCTTTATTCATGGCTGTGTTTTAGGCAAGACTGTGAGAGAGCCGATTCCCTTGGCTGAGAAGCAACCCCACACATGAATGGTTTCAGGATGCTTAACAGTTGGCATGAGACAAGACTGGTGGTAGCGCTCACCTTGTCTTCTCCGAATGAGGCGTTTTCCTGATGTCCCAAACAATCGAAAAGGGGATTCATCAGAGAAAATAACTTTACCCCAGCAGCCTGTACCTTTTGCAGAATATCAGCCTGTCCATGATGTTTTTTCTGGAGAGAAGTGGCTTCTTTGCTGCCCTCCTTGAGACCAGGCCTTGCTCCAAGAGTCTCCGCCTCACAGTGCGTGCAGATGCACTCACACCTGCCGGCTGCCATTCCTGAGCAAGCTCTGCACTGCTGGTAGCCTGATCCCGCAGCTGAAACACTTTTAAAAGACGGTCCTGGCCTTGCTGGTCTTTCTTGGGCGCCCTGAAGCCTTTTTGGTAACAATGGAACCTCTCTCCTTGAAGTTCTTGATGATGCGATAGATTGTTGACTGAGGTGCAATCTTTCTAGCTGCGATACTCTTCCCTGTTAGGCCATTTTTGTGCATTGCAATGATGACTGCACATGTTTCTTTAGAGATAACCATGGTTAACAGAAGAGAAACAATGATGCCAAGCACCAGCCTCCTTTTAAAGTGTCCAGTGGTGTCATTCTTACTTAATCATGACAGATTGATCTCCAGCCATGTCCTCATCAACACCCACACCTGTGTTAATGGAGCAATCACTGAAAAGAGGTTAGCTGGTCCTTTTAAGGCAGGGCTGCAATGATGTTGAAATGTGTTTTGGGGGATAAAGTTCATTTTCTAGCCAAATATTGACTTTGCAAGTAATTGCTGTTAAGCTGATCACTCTTTATAACATTCTGGAGTATATGCAAATTGCCATTAGAAAAAGTGAAGCAGTAGACTTTGTAAAAATTAATATTTGTGTCATTCTCAAAACTTTTGGCCATGACTGTAGTTCCGACTGGGCATCTGGTACTGGGGCCCTGCGACGGACATAAGGTCTCAAAAATCCTCTGTGTCCACCAGGCGGAAAGGCAGCATTTCTGTAGCCAAGAGCTTGCAGATGGTGAAATTCAATCTCTTAGCTTTCTCATGGCTAGGAGGAAATGGTCTTTCACTTGTCCACATCTGAGGGACCGAGGGCTGGCTGTTGTGCTTAGACAGGGTTGAGTAGGTGTCCCCGGACAACTGACGGTCTGTGAGGAAGATGCAGGGTCAAAAGTTAGGTTGCCTTGATCCAAAGGTGGTGCTCTCGATGTCGGAGAGCGCTCAACACCAGCTGGTGTTTCCACTTCCAAATGAAATGATGACCTGCCAATCAGACTGGCTGTTGCAGGTAAAGAGGTGCCAGGTCTGAGTCTCAATACAGGTCTGACTGCTGTCCCTCCAGTCACAGAGAATGAAGAGGCTGCGGTCGCGGATGCACAAGATGGGAAGACGGTGGTTGGCCCGGCCCGCTAGGCCGCATTGTAGCACAGTGAGCTTGCCACTGCAACTTATGCTTCATATCCAGGTGACAGTTCATGTATGAAGTACTCAAACTATGGATTTTTTGGCCTCTACTTAGCTTTTGGTCACAAATGTTACAGTAACACGAGTTGGGGTCATCCTTATCGATCTGAAAAAATGCCAAGGCTATGTAAGGCTTGGAACCCATGCGACCTGAAGAGCCACCACGACTTGTGGTAGAGGCAGAGTTGTGGTTGAGGATGCAGCTGGTGACGTGCTTCCACTACTATGTCTCTGTCCAGGAAGGCGCAACCTGACCTCGTCGTCACTAGAATCCTCCTCCACCTCCTCTGCTGACCTCATCGACTGCCTGACTGTGGGTTGACAGTAAGTGGATCTGCAACCTCGTCATCATCACCCTGTGTGTTCTCACACCAGTCGTCCTCAGAGCCAACCTCTTCCTGCCCTGACAAAAAACTCAAGTTGTCGCTCAAATCAGGTATTTGAGTCTCATCATCATCTTCCTCATTGCCTCCACCAACAGGAGTTACAGTTTGGGAACGAGGGTCTACATTATGCTCAGATCCTTCTTCATCTGGTCCTGGATCCGACTCATAAAGATTCTGGGCATCAGTGCAGATCATTTCCTCGTCTGGATTCACAGAAGCTATGGAGACGACCTCTGATTCCCAGGCTATAGTATGAGTAAACAGCTCTGTAGACTCAACCATCTGTTCTACCCCATGCTCAGCCGGGCAGCTGGAGACTTGGGAGCTGTGAGGAAGCAAGTGCAATTGGGGTGACACCTCTGAGGACTGGAGTTTTTGTGATGTTGAAGTTGAGGTGGAGGAGAGTCTACTTAAAGGATCACTTGATATCTGTTGAAGCACCTGCTGTTTTTGTGCATCATGTGTAATTTGTAGCGATGAGCGTGGCCGTAAAAAAGGGATCGTACCACATTGTCCACTAAAAGAAGTAGACATCTTAGTTTGGCTGGAAGATGGTCTTTCTTCTGCAGATGTTACTGTTGCTTTAACACCTACCCCACGGACACAACCTTTTTTTCCCTTCCCAACACGCCTATTCCCCTTTCCACCAGCAGCAGGCCTTTTGCCACTCATTTTGGTGGTTACCTAATTGACAACTCTGCAGTTGTTTGCACAAAAAACGATGGATGGAAACCGAGCAGAGTGAGTGGCCAATTTGTGGTACTAGCCCAAAAGGATTGGCTGGGTTAGAAGCAGTAAAACAATTTTTTAGATACACAGGTGGTGGAGCTTAGTATAGATGGCCTAATAGAATGAGTACCACACACTGCTACTATGCCCAAAATTATTGTCCAGGCAAGATGCAGCTAAAAATTCGTAGTTATTTGAACGCTGGTGGAGCTTAGTATAGATGGCCTAATAGAATGAGTACCACACACTGCTACTATGCCCAAAATTATTGTCCAGGCAAGATGCAGATAAAAATTATTAGTAATTTGAACGCTGGTGGAGCTTAGAATAGATGGCCTATTAGAATGAGTACCACACACTGCTACTATGCCCAAAATTATTGTCCAGGCAAGATGCAGATAAAAATTAGTAGTAATTTCAAAGCTGGTGGAGCTTAGTATAGATGGCCTAATTGAATGAGTACCGCACACTGCTACTATGCCCAAAATTATTGTCCAGGCAAGATGCAACTAAAAATTCGTAGTTATTTGAATGCTGGTGGAGCTTTGTATAGATGGCCTAATAGAATGAGTACCACACACTGCTACTTTGCCCAAAATTATTGTCCAGGAAAGATGCAGCTAAAAATTCATAGTTATTTGAACGCTGGTGGAGCTTTGTATAATGGCCTAATAGAATGAGTACCACACACTGCTACTGTGGTGCCCCTGAGGGTTCAGTCGCCACAGAGGTGTTGCATCTCAACAAGAGGTGTGACACTTGACTCTCAGGTAAGGAGGGAGCACCCCTAGGACTCCACACCTGCATCCAACACACCATACCAGCTGAGCATACGGACAGACCCTTAGGGAAGATGATCTGACTCAGCCTGGTTAGAAAAGGGTGTCTAGATGGGTGGGTGGAGCTAGCTGCAGCACTTAGGCTGCTAGATAGATTAGAGAGCAGCCAGTCTTGGATTGTGGCTTCGCAAGAGTACATCTCTGGAAGCAACTGCTAAAGTGAGCGAAAGGGTCCGACAAAGCACGGACGCCAGTTTATCTGTCCGTGGCCCCAATCCATAAGAAGGAAGGACCAAGAAATCAGGGTTCGGCCCCTAGACTAGTGGGAAAGTTTCAAGCTCTGTTAGTAAGCCGACGGCGGTGGTCACTTTATGGGCCATTGTCACAACCACCAGCATCTCTACCGGAAGGCAGCACAACGGGGTCAAGTACGTGCAGACATAGAATTGATCTGTTTACCGAAAGGGCTCACAGCTCCCTTCGTCTGAGAGCTTTGACTGGGTGAAGGTGCAAGGAAGGAAAGGAGTTATAAGCACAGAGAGGGCAAAGGCAAAAAGGAACATACTGAACGGGAGTCTTGGGGAGTGCGACCAATCTATCTGGGGGTTGTTGGACCACTCACCCGGAGGACACAGTGCCAGGCGGGCATCTGTATTGTGCAGAACAGACTGTGGGTAAAAACCCTGAACTGCACTCGGAATTATTTAATAGGCAAGATGCAGCTAAAAATTCGTAGTTATTTGAACGCTGGTGGAGCTTAGTATAGATGGCCTAATAGAATGAGTACCACACACTGCTACTATGCCCAAAATTATTGTCCAGGCAAGATGCAGCTAAAAATTCGTAGTTATTTGAACGCTGGAGGAGCTTAGTATAGATGGCCTAATAGAATGAGTACCACACACTGCTACTATGCCCAAAATTATTGTCCAGGCAAGATGCAGCTAAAAATTCGTAGTTATTTGAACGCTGGAGGAGCTTAGTATAGATGGCCTAATAGAATGAGTACCACACACTGCTACTATGCCCAAAATTATTGTCCAGGCAAGATGCAGCTAAAAATTCGTAGTTATTTGAACGCTGGTGGAGCTTAGTATATTTGGCCTAATAGAATGAGTACCACACACTGCTACTATGCCCCATAATTATATAGCAGTCAAGATGCAGCTAAAAATTCGTAGTTATTTGAACGCTGGTGGAGCTTAGTATAGATGGCCTATTGGAATGAGTACCACACACTGCTACTATGCCAAAAATTATTGTCCAGGCAAGATGCAGCTAAAAATTCGTAGTTATTTGAATGCTGGTGGAGCTTAGTATAGATGGCCTAATAGAATGAGTACCACACACTGCTACTATGCCCAAAATTATTGTCCAGGCAGGATGCAGATAAAAATTATTAGTAATTTCAATGCTGGTGGAGCTTAGAATAGATGGACTAATAGAATGAATACCACACAATGCTACTATGCCCAAAATTATTGTCCAGGCAAGATGCAGCTAAAAATTCATAGTTATTTGAACGCTGTGGAGCTTAGTATAGATGGCCTAATAGAATGAGTACCACACACTGCTACTATGCCCAAAAATTATTGTCCAGGCAGGATGCAGATAAAAATAATTAGTAATTTCAATGCTGGTGGAGCTTAGAATATATGGGCTAATAGAATGAATACCACACAATGCTACTATGCCCAAAATTATTGTCCAGGCAAGATGCAGCTAAAAATTCGTAGTTATTTGAGCGCTGGTGGAGCTTAGTATAGATGGCCTAATAGAATGAGTACCACACACTGCTACTATGCCCAAAATTATTGTCCAGGCAAGATGCAGATAAAAATTATTAGTAATTTGAACGCTGGTGGAGCTTAGAATAGATGACCTATTAGAATGAGTACCACACACTGCTACTATGCCCAAAATTATTGTCCAGGCAAGATGCAGATAAAAATTAGTAGTAATTTCAAAGCTGGTGGAGCTTAGTATAGATGGCCTAATTGAATGAGTACCGCACACTGCTACTATGCCCAAAATTATTGTCCAGGCAAGATGCAACTAAAAATTCGTAGTTATTTGAATGCTGGTGGAGCTTTGTATAGATGGCCTAATAGAATGAGTACCACACACTGCTACTTTGCCCAAAATTATTGTCCAGGAAAGATGCAGCTAAAAATTCATAGTTATTTGAACGCTGGTGGAGCTTAGTATAGATGGCCTAATAGAATGAGTACCACACACTGCTACTATGCCCCAAATTATTGTCCAGGCAAGATGCAGATAAAAATTAGTAGTAATTTCAAAGCTGGTGGAGCTTAGTATAGATGGCCTAATTGAATGAGTACCGCACACTGCTACTATGCCCAAAATTATTGTCCAGGCAAGATGCAACTAAAAATTCGTAGTTATTTGAATGCTGGTGGAGCTTTGTATAGATGGCCTAATAGAATGAGTACCACACACTGCTACTTTGCCCAAAATTATTGTCCAGGAAAGATGCAGCTAAAAATTCATAGTTATTTGAACGCTGGTGGAGCTTAGTATAGATGGCCTAATAGAATGAGTACCACACACTGCTACTATGCCCCAAATTATTGTCCAGGCAAGATGCAGCTAAAAATTCGTAGTTATTTGAACGCTGGTGGAGCTTAGTATAGATGGCCTAAAAGAATGAGTACCACACACTGCTACTATGCCCAAAATTATTTTCCAGGCATGATGCAGATAAAAATTATTAGTAATTTCAACGCTGGTGGAGCTTAATATAGATGGCCTAATAGAATGAGTACCACACACTGCTACTATGCCTAAAATTATTTTACAGGCAAGATACAGGTAAAAATTCGTAGTTATTTGAACGCTGGTGGAGCTTTGTATAGATGGCCTAATAGAATGAGTACCACACACTGCTACTAAGCCCACAATTATTCTACAGGCAAGATGCAGATAAAATTTTTAGGAATTTGAACGCTGGTGGAGCTTTGTATAGATGGCCTAATAGAATGAGTACCACACACTGCTACTATGCCCAAAATTATTTTCCAGGCATGATGCAGATAAAAATTATTAGTAATTTCAACGCTGGTGGAGCTTAATATAGATGGCCTAATAGAATGAGTACCACACACTGCTACTATGCCTAAAATTATTTTACAGGCAAGATACAGGTAAAAATTCGTAGTTATTGAACGCTGGTGAGCTTTGTATAGATGGCCTAATAGAATGAGTACCACACACTGCTACTAAGCCCACAATTATTCTACAGGCAGATGCAGATAAAATTTTTAGGAATTTGAACGCTGGTGGAGCTTTGTATAGATGGCCTAATAGAATGAGTACCACACATTGCTACTATGCCCACAATTATTTTACAGGCAAGATGCAGCTCAAATTCATAGTTATTTGAACGCTGGTGGAGCTGGCAAAAAGTGATAGGAACTGATGTAACCTAGCTCTCAAAAGGGCTGCAATTACAAATAGTCACTACTCCCAACCTATCTGTCTATTTATTAAGAGCACAGACCTGCCTGCTAAAAGTGCTAGGAACTGCTGTAACCTAGCCCTCAAAAGGGCTGCAATTACAAACTAGTCCCACTCCCTACTCACTAAACCTTTCTGTCGATTAAAGAGAAATTTCGCTTCCAATTTGCTGGTGCACAATATAGCGCTCACAGCAGCAGCAGTGCCATCTAATACTCAGCTGCAGCAGTGAGAAAATGGTGGCGATGGGGAAAATGGCTGTGTCTTAGGGCAAGGACATGTGACATACACAGCCAATGACACATGCCCTTGCTTGTGTGAAAAAAAAGCAATTCGCTCCGTGTGTGCGCTGCTGATAGGCTGACAGACTGCACCTCCCACTGGAAATGCGGGAAAGAGAAAAAAAAATGGAGATCTTCATTATTTCTGCAGAGATCCATCCCATGCCCTCCTCCCCGCCCCGCTGTACACTCAAACTCATTGATTATCAGCATTACTCTGAAAAAATCCAGTTACGATTTTGGTGCACGAACAGTTATCGAACATAACCTCGAACAGCCAGATTTTTTCCAAATCGTTCGGGTTCGTCAAACGGCTCGAACACAGCCCAAAACAGCTCGAATTTGAGATTGGCGAACAGTTCGATTCGAACACCGCTCATCTCTAGTTAGGAGACCACACAGACCAAGAATGATGGCACAGCTGCAAGAGCATCAAGCTATACTGGAAGGCAAGCAAGTATATCAAGAAACATCAGAAGCTACAGAGCCAGGAGTGTAGACAAACATAGGAGAGCACTTGAAGAGTTAAAATTGGAGGTCTCAACCAGGATATAAAGTTGAAACCAGAAGTTTACATACACTATATAAAAAGACACATATGCATGTTTTTCTCAATATCTGACATGAAATCAGAATAAACCTTTCCTGTTTTCGGTCAATGAGGATTACCATAATTATTAATATTTGCCAAATGCCAGAATAATGAGAGAGAGAATGTTTTGAGGCATTTTTATTATTTACTGTAAAGTAAAAAGTTTACATACATTCATTAGTATTTGGTACCATTGCCCTTAAACTGGATGACTTGGGTCAAACGTTTGTGATATCCTTCCACAAGCTTCTTACAATACTTGGTCACAATTTGGGCCCATTCCTCCTGACAAAACTGGTGTAACTGATCCAGGTTTGTAGGTCTACTTGCTCACACCTGCCTATTCAGCTTTGCTCATAAATTTTCAATAGGATTGAGATCAGGGCTTTGTGATGGCCACTCCAAAACATCGACTTTGTTATCCTTAAGCCACTTTGTTACCATTTTGGCAGCATGCTTCGGGTTATTGTCCATTTAGAAGACCCATTTCCGCCCAAGCTTTAACTTCCTGGCTGATGTCTTGAGATGTTGGTTCATTATTGCCACATAATCTTCTTTTCTCATGATGCCATCTATTTTGTGAAGTGCACCAGTCCTTCCTGCAGCAAAACAACCCTGCAACAAGATGCTGCCAACCTCGTGTTTGACAGTTGGGATGGTGTTCTTAGGTTACCAAGCGTCTCCCTTTTTCCTACAAATGTAATAATGGTGATTATGCCAAAACGTTCAATTTTAGTTTCATCAGACCACAGGACAAGTCTCCAAAAATTAAGGTCTTTGCTCCTGTGTGCATTTTCAAACATTAATCTGGTTTCTTGTTTCTTTTGGAGTAATGGCTTCTTCCTGGCAGAGTGGCCTTTAAGCCCATGTTGATACAGTACTCGTTTCACTGTGGATATTGACACAATCTTTCCTGCTTCCTCTATCATCTTCACAAGGTCTTTTGCTTTTGACCTTACACTAGAGGCCAATATTGTGGATACACTTGAAGTTTTTAATAATTTTCGAGGCTGCTAGAACTTTCGGCGATCTTACTTGCTTGATTCGTGCCTGGGCTATAAATATAATCACGTAATCTGTTACTAAAGATAACGGGAGACTTGTTTTTGATTTTTTTGTCGGTAGTTTTTATAATTTTGACAAGAAATACTGGACTTTGTTCTCTGTGAGTAAAATTCATAAAATTTTAGTTATAACTTTTCTTTATGTCCGCATTAAATTAAAAATAGTGTTTTAAAGCTACAGTCGCCCCTTGATCCATTCAGTATAGGTCCTACAGGCTTTTATTTATTTACAAACTATTCAGAACTTTTATTTATTGCATTTTATTAATATTTAAATTAAATTTTTTTAACTGAATAATTATACATGTCTGTTTTGAGCTCACAAACTCCTGAATGATTGTTTTTTTTTATTTTAATCATGCCAGCCACAGAGAGGTCTGATTGGTCTCCAAAAAACAAGGAGGGATACAGTTTCAGAGAAATTGCTAGGAAGATGGGTGGTGGAGTCACTGCTTCTGGAGTGCAAAAGCTGTGTTCACATTTTGCTGACAGTTGCAGCATCAAAACTAAGAGTGGAAGTGGAAGGAAAAAGGCAACAACTCCAAAAACAGACAGAAGAATTGTTACGTTAGCCTTGCAAAACAGAAGAGCATTAGCCAAGGAACTCAACCAGTTCTTGCACGATGGAGGAGTTTTGATGTCTGATAGAATAGTACGTCGCCGATTACTTGATACCAGTCTGAAAGCACGAACACCAAGGAAAAAGCCTAAATCTTAAACTGGGAAGTAAGAGAATTTCCTGGGCCAAAGAACATCTTAGCTGGACAACTGAAGTTTGGAATAAAGTAATCTGGAGCGATGAAATGAGAATATCAATTTTTGGTAGTGACAGAGTGCGTTTTGTTCGGAGAATGCCAAAGAAAGACTGTCTTTCAGAGTGTATGACAGCTACAATGAAACATCCTGAGAGTGTTATGATATGAGGCTGTATGTCCTGGCATGGAATTGGGAGAATACATGTACTTGAGGGAACTGTAAGTGCTTCAAAATATATTCATGATGTCCTTTAACCAAAGCTCATCCCATCAGTTTGTGAGCTTGGCAAGGAACAGACCGAAATTACATTTCAACAGGATGGATCGCCATGTCACACTGCAAGGCAATGTCTAAAATGGTTTGAAAGCAAACAAATTTCTATGCTTTCATGGCCAGGAAACAGTCTTGATCTGAACTCTACCAAAAATCTGTGGTCAAGATTAAAGCACTTGGTTTCTAGTAAGCGACCGAGCAACAAACAAGCATTGATTACAGCTGTTATCAGTTCCTGGTACCATGTTATATCCACAGAGAACCTGAAAGTCTTGTTGAATCAATGCCAAGGAGATGCAAAGCTGTTATCGATGCTAAAGGATACCCTATATTCTACTAAAGAAAGAGCACATAGGGACAGCATGAAATTCATATATTTTGATTCGGCCATTCTGCTGTTCTTATAGAAGTAATGAGATATTTTGTATTATGGTAACCTTTTCTCTATGTAGAGGTGTTCTAATCTACCTTAGACTACTTGTGGAATTTTTCTTCTAAACACTTTGTATGATTGCATGCTAAAAACTTTAAATAAATGACAAAAATTTGAAGTCTATCCACAATGTTGGCCACTAGTATACGTTGATATGCACATGTCAAACCAAAGCACGTTCATCTCTGGGACACAGAACCCATCTCCTTCCTGAGCTGTATGATGGTTGGACCTTCCCATCTTGTTTGTACTTGCGTATAATTGTTTGTACAGATGAATGAGGCACCTTCAGTTATCTTGAAATTGTACCCAAGGATGATCCAGACTTGTGCAAGTCCACAATTCTCTTCCTGATATCTTGGCTGATTTCTTGAGACTTTCCCATGATGCTACACAAAGAAGCAGTGTTCTTCAGGTGTGCATTAAAATACATTAAAATACATCTACAGGTGTGTCTCAAAATTAACTCAGATGTTGCCCAAAAGATATCAGAAGTTTCCAAACACATGACATCATCATATATTCAGTCAAGAATTGTTTAAAGGGATAGTAATCTTAGTGTATATAATCTTTTGACTTTGCAGTAAGTAATCAAAATGCCTTAAAGCATTCTCTCATTTTTCTGGCATTAGGCAAATATTAATAATTATGGTAATCCTAATGAACCTAAACCGGGAAAGGTTTATTCTGATTTCATGTCAGATATTGAGAAAAACATGCATATGTATCTTTTTATTTTGTGTATGTAACCTTCTGGTTTAAACTGTAGATGTAGGTTGAAGAGCCAATAGAAGTTAATAGGGTAGTAGAAATAGTTGCAACATAATGTGAACAGTCTCTAAATAGTCTGTTTAATGCTCACCGCAGATTATGGGAGTTTGAGGTTCAATTAATGAAAGTTGTTTGCAGATATGATTGCTGTTGCACAGCTTCTGAATCCACACCTTTGCAGAGGAAACTTCACAGAGCAAGTTGCATGGGATAACAAGTGTTTACTTCTCTGAACATGAGGTGAAGGAATAATGCACAGTCATTACAACATTGCATCAGCAAACATGAACAAAACGAAAGTGAAACTAAACAAGAGAAGACTAATTCTTATACAATACATTAAAGAAGGAAACGTTACACAACATCGCCATCTAATGTCAGGTCAGCATAAAGTCCTCCTTTAGCTTATAATATAGAAGTCCTAATCTGTTGCATATGACAACACCCTTTCTCAAAAGTAAGGACTTATTCAATCAAACCCAACTTTTTTATTAGTCTCTGATGTTTATCAGCATTCAACACCTTCGTGAAAATGTCCGCTGTCATTTCTTCAGTAGGAAAATACTCCAACTTCAATACTCCTTGGTCCTGATGATCTCTCAAGAAATGATATTTCACATCAATATGCTTGGTTCTTGGATTGACTCTTTCCATCTGAGCAAGAACCAGACATCCTTGATTGTCCTCTTTTATTTTTGTTGGTTCAAACTGTGGTTGTCCTAATTCTGTCAACAATTGTCTTAACCACAGTACTTCTTGACTCGCATGTGCTGCTGCAACATATTCTGCTTCTGTTGAAGACTGTGTCACAAATGACTGTTTCTTACTTGTCCAACTTATTGGTCCACCTGAGAGAAAAAAAATATGTCCACTGGTAGATCTTCTGTCAGTTGGATCTCCAGCCCAATCTGCATCAACATATCCTGTTAAAATGCAATTATCACCTGTGGGTAATTTCAGCTTAACATTGCTAGTTCCTTTCAAATAACGTATTACTCTCTTCACGGCATTCCAATCAGCTTTATTTGGTTTTGATACCTTTCTACTCAGGATTCCTACTGCTGCTGCGATGTCTGGTCTTGTAATGGTCGCTAGATACAGTATTTTTCCTATTGCTGTTCTGTATTCTTCATTGTTTGGTAGCATATTTTCTTCACTGTTCATCTCTTTGAGATAATTAGTTTAGTACTGTTTTTGCATCCTGTTGTCCAAATTTTTCTGTTATTTCTTGAATCATGTGATTTTGATTCAGTAGGAAACTTCCGTCTTCTTCTCTTTCTGTCTGTATTCCTATGTACTGTTTTACATTTCCCAAGTCTTTGATTTCAAAATTTTGTTTCAGGATTTTTAGAATGCTTTCTTTATCCCTTTCTTGTTTAAAACAAATCAAAATGTCGTCTACATATATGAGTACATAAATCCATCTATTACTCAGCCTTTTTGTGTACAAGCATGGATCAGCTTTGCTTCTTTGAAATTTTTCATTTGTTAGTACTTCCGTGATTTTGTCATTCCACGCTTTAGCTGCTTGTTTTAAACCATATATGCTTTTCTGTAGTTTGCAAACTTTGTTTGGATTTCTTTCATCTTTGAATCCTGGAGGTTGTTCCATGTAAATGTCTTCTGATAAATCTCCATTCAAAAAAGCTGTCTTTACATCCAGATGTCTTAGTTCCATCTGTTCCACTGCTGCAACTGTAAGTAAAGTTCTTATTGTAGTGTGTTTGACAACTGGAGCAAATGTTTCATCATAGTCTTCTTCATATTTTTGAGAATACCCTTTAGCTACAAGTCTTGCTCGATATCTTTCAGGTGTGCCATCTGTTTGGTATTTTACTTTAAAAGTCCATTTACATCCTATGGCTTTTCTTCCTTCTGGCAAATCTGTTAGTGTCCATGTATTTGAATCATGCATGGATTTAATTTCTGTTTCTATTGCTTCTATCCATTTATTAGCTTCTTCTTCAGGAAGTTTAGATATGTCTTCTCAAGAGGTAGGTTCATAGATTTTTCTTATACTTGTCTTGTATGAGAGACGTTTTGGTGATTTTCCTTTGTTCTCTTATTGAACGTCTTGGTTTTGTGTCTGTTTGTAGTTGTGATTCTTCACTTTCAGTATTTTGTTCTTCATTAATTTCTACTTCTTTTTCATCAGATATTTCTTCAGTTATGTCACTATTGTTTTTCTCATTTTTTGTTTCAACTGAAATCATAATGTCTTCATTTAAATCTTCAATGAATGTCACACTGTTACTCACTGTAACTATGTCTGTTTTGGGATCTAGGATTCTATATCCTTTGCAGTTTTCACTATATCCAACGAATATTCCTTCCATGGATCTGTTTTGAAGTTTGGAACGTTTTTCTGTTGGAATGAAGATAAAAACTTTACATCCAAAAACTTTTAAATGATTGACACTTGGTTTCATACCTTGCCACAGTTCATATGGAGTTTTCTTCAGTTTTCTGGAAAAAAGTCGGTTCTGTAGATATGTAGCTGTCATTGCTGCCTCACCCCAATATTTCTCTGATAGTTTAGAATCTGTCAGCATACATCTCATCATTTCTGTTAGAGTTCTGTTTTTCCTTTCTGCTACTCCATTTTGTTCAGGTGTGTATGGAACAGTTTTCTGATGTTCTATTCCATTTTGTCTTAAGTAGTCTTCTATTCTGTGACCTGTAAATTCACCTCCATTATCACTTCTGATGACAATTGGCTTCCTTTGAAATTTGTTACTTGATCTTGTTACATAGTCTACAAGTTTATCAAAAACTTCACTTTTGTTCTTAATTAAGCATGTGACTGTGTATCTTGAGTAGTCGTCTATAAAAGACAACATGTATCTATTGCCTCCTGATGTAGTCACTTTCATGGGTCCACATACGTCAGTATGCACCAAACCAAGTGGTCTATTGCTTTTCATCTCACTTTCTTTTGGAATAGATATCCTTGTGGCTTTGGATTTTATACAACATTCACATCTTATGGTAATTGAGCAATCTGCAATCTGATATCTTTAAATCTTTTGTCAATTCTTTTCTCTGTAGTTCCCGTATACTGTCCGGGTGTCTATGTCCTAGACGTCTATGCCACATGTGAATACAGTTTTTGTGATCATGTGTACATACCTTTATCTGTTCCTTTGGTTTGTCAAAATGATATAATTGTTCATCTGCCTTGACTTTGGTTATCAACTTGTTTCCTGCAATAATTGCACACTCATTATCTTTGAATTTTACTGTAAAGGTACTGCCACACTAAACAATCCCGCTAGCGATCACGATAACGACGCATACTAATGCGATCGCTAGCGGGATTGTTTCTATATCGCTAAGTGCGGCCACATTTAGCGATATACCGTATTTTCTGGACCATAAGACGCACTTTTTTTCCTCCAAATTTGGGAGGAAAGTGTGGGTGCGTCTTATGGTCGGAATGTAACATGTGGGGAGGGGGGCAGTGGCAGCGGTGTAGTGGGATCAGCAGGAGGCAAGAAAATATCCCCTCTGCTGCAGGAAACAAGCGCTGGGGAAACCCCTGGTCCCTACTTAAGTGCAGTGAATATTAATCAGCCGCTTCCCCGCCCACCTATCAGCTGAGCAGTGAGCGGGGAGCAGCAGATCACAGAGCCACACAGTTTCCCCAGCGCCTGATTCCTGCAGCAGCTGGGCAGATCGGTGTCTGAAGGAGAAGGAGGCAGCAGGAGCAGCTGGCATACCTGACAGCCTGGGGCTGTGCTGATGGGAGGCTGAATGCTCCTGTGAAGGACCTGTGATGAGGTCATGAAGAGGGCTGGCTGGAGCATCACATGACCAAAGCCCTGCCTCTTCATGATGTCATCACAGGTCCTTCAGACACACTGTACAACAGAGAATTCATTAAAAGGTTAGGCTACTTTCACACTTGCGTTTTTTTGTGCAGCGCATCATGCGCACATGAAACGCATACATGTCACATTTCTATCAACTCTGTCTCTATCATCTCTGTCTCTATCATCTCTGTCTATATCATCTGTATCATCTGTCTCTATCATCTGTCTCTATCATCTGTCTCTATCATCTCTGTCTCTATCATCTGTCTCTATCATCTCTGTCTCTATCATCTGTCTCTATCATCTCTGTCTCTATCATCTCTGTCTCTATCATCTCTGTCTCTATCATCTGTCTCTATCATCTCTGTCTCTATCATCTCTGTCTCTATCATCTCTGTCTCTATCATCTGTCTCTATCATATCTGTCTCTATCATCTGTCTCTATCATCTGTCTCTATCATCTCTGTCTCTATAATCTGTCTCTATCATCTCTGTCTCTATCATCTGTCTCTATCATCTGTCTCTATCATCTGTCTATCATCTCTGTCTCTATCATCTGTCTCTATCATCTCTATCATATGTCTCTATCATCTGTCTCTATCATCTCTGTCTCTATCATCTCTGTCTCTATCATCTCTGTCTCTATCATCTCTGTCTCTATCATCTGTCTCTATCATCTATCTCTATCAACTGTCTCTATTTCTATGCAGCCGCACAATCCAGTCTGAGTGCCGGCGGCAGTGCCGGGTGTTCATGCGAGAGACTCACACGAAATCGTGCGAGTTTCTCGCATGTGTGACCCCGGCCTTATACTCACCCTCCAGCGTCTTCACATAGTAGTTTACAGACACCACACTGGTCCCGCAGCACCATCTCCTACCCGTAGCTTCCAACATAATAACATACTATTATATATAATAACACCACATATAATAGTATGTTATTAAATATTTTAGCACATTTTTTGCTTCAAATATATTTTTCCCTATTTTCCACCTCTAAAACCTGGGTGCGTCTTATAGTCCGGTGCGTCTTATAGTCCGAAAAATACGGTAGTTAACGACGCTATCGCCGTTAGCGATCTTCTTAACGACTTTAGCGGTACAAAAGTACCGCTAAATCGCTAAGAAAAGGTGCCACACTAGCGATATATACTTACCCAGCGGGAGCGCTGACGAGAAAATAGGGTCCGGAACGATTCCAGCGACGAGCGAGATCACAGCAGGAAGCTCGTCGCTGGCAGCTGCCGCACTGAACAGCATCGCTAACGGGATCGCTAAATAGTGACGTTTTTTAGCGATCCCGTTAGCGATATTGTTCAGTGTGGCATACCCTTAAGTCCTTTTTCTTTTAAACGTTTCACAGATAATAATCCGCCTTCCAATTTTGGAACATACAACACATCCTGTACAAGTATCTTTGAATCTTGTCCGAACTTGTTTCAACAATTTAGCATACCTTGTCCGATACCTTCTGCTGTTATTTTGCTTCCATCTGCAAGATAAATGGCTACTTTCTTATTTAAATCAAGATCAGTAAAGAAATTCTTGTCACTTGTCATATGACTCATTGCTCCTGAATCAATAAACCAACCAAGTGATGATTTCTTATCAGTTACTTTAAATGTGCCATTCCAATTATTTTCACATGAATCAGAAATTGTGTTTTTCACCTTTTGTATATTATCTTTATGGTGTAATTTCTTTTGTTCTGCTTTCCATATAGTACAGTCTTTCTTTAAATGTCCCTTTTTCTTACATCTGAAGCATTCTCTTGTCTCTTTATTATAGGGTTTTTTAAGTTCTGTAGCTTTAAGAGCATTTCCATTATCTTTTTCAGTAGAAGAATCATTTGTTTGCTGTTTCCTTCTCTGATATTCATCTATGAGTCTGGTCTTCACAAACTCTAATGTAATGTCAGTTTCTGGTCTTGTCTCTAGTGCATTTATTAAAGCTGTATATGAATCTGGCAAACTGCACAATAAAATTGCTGCTATATGGCTTTCTTTAATGTCTTCACCAATAGATCTTAGCTGTAATATCACTTCCATAATAGAGAATATATGCTTATGCATGTCACTGTCTGCATTTAGTCTCATATTGTAAAGCTTTCTTAGTAGAAATAACTTGTGATTTAAGCTAGGTCTCTCATATAGCTTTCTTAATTCTTCCCACATTCCTTTCGCTGTTTCTTCATTTCTTATATGTATTAATTGAGCATCATCCACTAATAAGCTGATGGTAGCTCTCACTTGTCTATTTTTTCTATCCCATGTCTGATTATCTTCATCAGGTCTATCTGTAGTGATTACTTCCCATAAATCATCTTTAGACAATAACATCTCTACTTTGAACTTCCATAGCTGATAGTTCTCATCATTCAGTTTAGCTACTGTGAGTTTTAGCTCTGTGCTATTCATCATTTTTAGCTTATCTTACTTGTTTGGAGAGACTTGCACTGAAGAATTATTCTGCATTCACCAGGGTCTTGCTGAGTTCCAGTGTCCTGGGTATCTGGTATTCTCTGGTGTCCTGGGATCTGTGGTGTCTGGCTTCTCTGTATCTGGGTACGCTGTATCTGAGTGCCTGGGTCTGGGTGTCTGGGTGTCTGGGCCCATAACCTGTTGCACAGCTTCTGAATCCACACCTTTGCAGAGGAAACTTCACAGAGCAAGTTGCATGGGATAACAAGTGTTTACTTCTCTGAACATGAGGTGAAGGAATAATGCACAGTCATTACAGCATTGCATCAGCAAACATGAACAAAACGAAAGTAAAACTAAACAAGAGAAGACTAATTCTTATACAATACATTAAAGAAGGAAATGTTACACAACATCGCCATCTACTGTCAGGTCAGCATAAAGTCCTCCTTTTGCTTATAATATAGAAGTCCTAATCTGTTGCATATGACAACAATGGCAGTTGAAGGAACTGGATAGTGGCAAACGCCAAAACAAATGGCAAATGAACACAACACTGCCTGAATACTCTGCATGTGTCTAAGTCTACTTTAAAAGTCCTTGGATGATGATGTCAATGAGGTACTCTGAGCAACTTGTAAAACCAAACGTGGAGCACGACAAAGTGAACGGAGGCTACTCTACATGGACTCCATCCCCTAAACCTGAGGACACAGGCCCCATTGAGGCTACCAGGCAATCCACTACCACCAATGTATTACCTACATGCTTATTCCAGCATATGAAGCTCACTGCCTTACATGAAATACCAGCACATCTCCAATGTATTTCTACTACCACTTGAACCTGCGAATTTCAGATAGACCCAGGCTCGGGTCGAAATGTTAAAGGAATAGCTTGAAAATTTTGTATTTTTTGTCATTTATCACTATGGTGAACTTTTTGTGCATGATAATAAACTTGTATTTGGAAGTAACCCTCAAGAGTGTGGCTGTGTACTATATGCTAGAGCACGACAAAAGAGCAGAAGCCATAGGGTAAAAGAGTAAAGCCTTCCTTGCAATTGAGACAAGTGCATAACAGTACCCCCTCTTCTAGAGCATTGGCCAAAAAAGCCAATAACAATAAAAAATATGAAATCTTTTGTGAGCAAGATTGGAGCATTAATGTCCTTGTCCTTTTTGGTACCCAGCATCTCTCTGCAGGACCACGCTCCTTCAAGTCTTTCAAATAAAAGCGATTTCCATGAGCTTTCTTACAATCCAGATTTGGATGTTCTCATATTCCGTGTCGGGATCAGAGGCAGAAGCAGGACCTGACTGGATTGTAGGAGAAAATTTGTTCACGAACAGAAGATGTATTAGGGATAAATGAAAAGCATTAGGAACATGGTAGGTACCTTCAGACTAAAAGTGACTGGATTAATTTCTGAACAATTTGTAATGGACTGATGAACTTAGGGGCTAACTTTTTGCACAATTTTTTTTTTGGCGGAAAGCCAAAGCTATCTCTGTGAGATTTGTTGGGAACATTTCAAATGTGTCTATTAGCTCTCTATAATGCTTTATCCCTGGTTACAGCCAAATTGGATTGCACTTTGAACTTTGGATCAGATGTTATGTAAGTCACGAGAGATGCTGTTCACAGCAATTTGCATAGGTAGATGAGGAACTTGTCCATACACT